>VWPW01030072.1:824889-884849 GCA_013389825.1 Crypturellus undulatus
CCCTCCCTGCCCCTGCGGCTATACACAAACATTATTTAAGAAGAAAGCTTTAATATCTCATATTTTGTTGAGTCCTGGTATTCAACAGGTAGTTTTTATTTTGTTTTTAGATTGGAAGAGATTACTGAAATTATTTTGTCTTCCTGTATTTCTGTTCATCGATTCTTTGTTCACATAGATTATTTGTTAATATATACTTTGTATTAATGCGTATGATTAAACTTAAGATGGTGATTAGTGTGAATGTATTGAGGGATGGAATGGAGGAGGTTTATTTTAATTTTTTAGCCTTGTTGCTTATAAGATGATGTGGTAATTCCTAAGCCTGTACCTCCAAGTTAGGCTGCATTTAAAACTGACTAATAAAAAGAGGTTGGGTTAATCTGTCAAGCCCAGTGTATTGCACGTGTCAGACTGTATTTTGGCACATCTAGCTTGTCTCTTTATTCCCTTGTTTTAAATATTCAGGTATGTATGATTTCACTGTAAACATAGAAGAACACAGCAGGAAAGATTTAGATGTTTTGTCCTTACCTTGCAATGAATGGAATTCAGTTTTCTTAATATTGCACCTTCAGTAAACAGAGAGGCACTGTCTGAACCTCCCTGTCCTTTGTCTCTGGTCATTGGTGTAAAAGCTTCACCTTTACACACAGTTAAGGCAAAGTGCCTACTCATTATACCTGTTGATAGACTAATCAAGTGTTTGAGGTTGCTATAAACATATAATTAATTTTGTCAAAATATTACATCACATATGTGTTCCATATCATTGTTTAAAGGTCAAGCTGAAAAACAGAACTGTATCATGAACAAGAAAAGCTGATAAATAAGTTGGGTAGCAGATCTTAATATTTATCTTATTGATGGGCCATTGTAGTATTGCAGATTGCTCCTGGTTTGTCTCCAGTGTGGTTTCTGAATCTGCTGTACTTTCTGCCCCTGTCTTTGCGAAATGTTTGTTAACCAGATTTTTGTGAGCCTTTTTGATTAAAGGGTTATAATGTGCTCTGCTTGGAACCCGTACGTTCAAACTGGAAAAGGCCGCTGGAGAGAACTTGCTGCATATAAAGTGAGGAGATAAAGCTCACTGATGAGAAAAATGCTACATCTTGCAATGTGAAAGCTGTCAAAATTGAAGGCTTCTTTCATCAAATAGGCTAGATAAGTGCATATATGCTAATGTCTTGTTTTTAGAAAAAGCAGCAAAATTATTCTAAGAGTGTTGTTTCTCGTGCGGCACTTGTTGAAAATAGAAATGTAGAAGCAAAAGTTAGGTTTCAGCATCTTATGTTTTCCTTAAGATAGTAAGATGTTTTATGATTTCTAATCACCTTGGGCTCTTCAGCTTCTCACAAAGTTTTGTTTTGCTAAATTGGTATTTTGTTATTTCATTGCATTGTAAATCACTTGGGAATGTAGATGTAGCATTTAATCTTACAATTTAAAAGTATCCATTTAGAACTTGGTTATGTGAAATAAATATTTTAACTTCATTTCTATATGAACAAGGTCTTGATAGTGAAGTTTCCTTTGCAGAAGATGTTAGTGTAGGACTCAGGCACTTGATTTTTAATAGCATGTACAAGAAAGCAAAAGAAAAGCAGTTGCTTAACTGAACTTTAAATGAGATAGTCACATGAGTTTTTGTATTTTTTTAAAGTGTGGTTACACTTGGATTAATTTTTAATGTGATATCTGAATGCTTGAAATGTCTGACCTTGACAATATCAAAAAAATATAATTAAAAACATGGAAATAGATGGAACATGGAATAAAATGCAGCCTGAGTGTCCTGGGTGAACACCCTGGTCTTAACCTCTCTAAATGTGTCTCTTCTCTTGGACTCTCTGCCTTTTCCTGTACCAGACCAACAAAATCTGATCTGAACACTGTTTTTATTGCATGTAATTAAATTATTTGATACATAACTGCAAAACTAATTATTAAGTTGCAGGTGAAAGGAGCTTGGTGATTTAGGCACAATCCATAAAATAGACTGCAACAAAGTATGGGCTTGCTGGAAGCTTAGTAAAGAAGTTTCTCAAGGATTGGACATTCGGTTTGAACTTGTTTTAGTATCTGGGTACAAGTAGGATTGTGTTTGTGGATCTTGTTGGTAATGCAAAGTTGGAGGTATGATGAATGAGGGGGGGAAGGTTTCATGTCCACTAACAACAGATTTTTTTGGTTCTTGGCTCATTTTATCTGGAAGTAGTGAAGAGGGACTAAGACTAGAGCATAGTGCCTAATCAGAAGTTTATTGTGAATGTGATGCTTTGTGAAAAGGGGCAAATGTGATAACTTGATTTTGTACTGAGGAAAGTATTAATGTCATGGTCTAGAGTATGAGGCTTTGATACCAGACACTTGGTCAGATGCCTAATCCAAGAAAATGAACCAAAATAGGAATAGTATAAGGGGAAAATGACTAATGTAAATAAAGTAGAAGTTTGGCTTGCTTTCCTTAGTAAAAGAAATGAGATCTGATTGCTATATATAAATATATTAGAGGTGAACGCTAGAGAAGAGAAAAAGCCATATTGGCTAAAGGGTGTAGGACTGGTACAAAAATAAATTAGCATCAAGCATCTGTGAATATATAGATCTGTATATACTTTATTTGAATTTCAAATCTAAACCATATGAATCTGAACTAACCTTTTACTAAATTATGTGAGTAACAACGCTAATCAGATGCCATCTTATAAAACAGTTGGTTTAATGAGGACCTTAGAAGGTTCCTCATAGGTTACCAGGTTATGATGTTCCTAAGGGATTGCTAGGACAAAGGTTATACTTAATTGTATACTTAAGTTATATTAGTTAGATTAAGTTATTTAAGTCATGAGATATTCCCAGATGTAAGAAAGGCTTCACTGATATAAGTGGTTTTGTTTTAAACTTTCTGTATAAGAAGGATTATTCATGAAATTAAAATGCATGTATATAGAGGTAATTAATCCATGTGTGAAGTCAATAATTAGAGATCATAGCAGTTTGTTTTCATTTTAATATGGGTACTAAATCTCATATGCCCAGTGAAAATAAAAATAGTTTGGGTTTATTTTGGATAGCTGCTAGACATCATTTCACTTGCATGTTACAGCTCAAGTTAGAACTCCAAGTAATTCTATAGAGTTGAGCTATGATGTTTTGAAAAAAAATTGTTGCAGTAGCTTAGCTCATTACTGTTGATGTGGCAATAATGAGAGAATTGAGTTTGACTATGTCAGAGTGAAAAGATAGACTGAGTACGACTTTTATTTAAAGCACATGTTTAATATTTTCTTGAGTAACGGTAGGATGTGCTCTACTTGGGAAATGGAGATTGATACTTCGTGGATCCAGAGAATCTTTTTGCTTCTGGATGGTGGGTCACTGGAATCTTTAGTTCTGCCCTGAAATTGAAATGAGCTGTTAATGTCTTTGGGAGCTGTTCCAATATTAACTAGGCCTGTCTGTAGAAAATTTAAACGTCTCGGCCTTTTTAGACTGGTCTCTGTTCTATGCCAAGTAAACTTGGACACCTTCTAAAAACAAAGCACCTGAAACTGATTTGGGGGTGTGTTAATTTTTTTTAACAATTTTCTGCTTGTACTAGGAGAAATGTAAATAAGGGGAGGGGAAAAGTACATTGTTATGTTGTTGGGTTGCTATTTGCAAGGAAAACGGCCATAATCACAAGAATTTTTTGCATTATGCTTAATATTTGAGCCTGACATCTTTGATAGCAAGTTCCTGGCGGGGAGGTAATGTAGGGGCAAAATTGTTAAATAACTGCCTTTGGTCAGGTGTTCTGCAGGAAGTCTGATTTCCTTGGAATGCTGTGAGTCATTACAGCTGTCATCTGAGATAATTACCTGTGTTCTGATTGCTGCTATGTACTTTGAAGAGTATCTTGTATGATGCAATCCAGATCAGAAAGATTTATCTAATTGCAAGTTTCGTATTTGAGAATGTCCTAAGTTGCGGTATATTGAACACCTTAAACATCAGGTCATGGAGCTTTACTGCCACTAAAACCTTTTGTCATTAGATTGTTAAGACTATCCTAGTAAAATTATAAACTATCAATTTAAATATGTTCTTAATGTGGTTTACTATATATTTGGTAAGAATAACACTATAATGAAATAAAGCTAAATAATAGATAAGGTGTTTATACCAATGTAGAGGTTAAGCTTAAGTAACAAGCTTTTCTAACATTAATAATGACGTTTATTTAAATGCTCATTTCTAAATTAGGGATAATGGAGATTTCAATTAAAAATAAATAGTGGATGTGTGATTGGACCTAGACTGTTATATTTGAAACTGAAACTAAATACAAACCATAACTCTTTCAAGTTACTTCATCTTATACTATGTTGTTAATAGTGACTTTTTTATTGCTTAGGAAGCCTTTGTCCATACCTACCGTAAAATGCAAGGTATTCCCTTTTTTGTCTGCAGTTTTATCCAATATATTAGCTGGCAAACATTCTGTTTGCCAGAGTTCATGGTTCCAATCTGTGCCTGTAATCAGCCCTTGAGATACATGTCATTTCATTTTCACTGTCTTTTTTGGTCACTAATGACAGGTCAATAATGAACAGATGAATTTGGAAGAAACTGTAAGAAAACAATCTTTGCTCTGTCAAGTTTGAAGCTCCAGGGTTCCACGCCTGAGGGGCAAGCAAAAGATTTTGATGGCCATTTCTCTTGCTCTTTGTTCTGAGTAAGGTGTGCATGTCACATCTGTGCAAGCACCTCTGATAACCCGGGAGTGGGTTGCTCATGAGCTTTGCGTCCCTTTGCCAGAGGTAGACAAGCTCTTTTAGAATTAAAAACTGGATGTTCTCTGAACGCCTTCCTTAAAGGAAAGATCTGTGACATGCATAGTTAGCATGAATGTTGGCAAAGTGTCATCGTGGAGAGCTTGAGTAAAATCTGTTCTTGCCTGTGGTAAGTAGTGATTGCCTGGAATCTATCTTCTGCAACAGGTGTGTCAGCTCATATATATTAGCATTCTGACTCATGGAGATCGATTAAAATTATTAGCAATGTCTCAAGATAGCGAGAAGCAAAAGATTCTGATATTGATGTAATATATGGATATGTACCCGAAGGCCATGATTATTTGTAGATATTATTAATCTTGAAACTTCATCTACTGGTCATTCCTGGTAATTCAGACATGTAATGTTAAACCATTAATTCATGAGACCTAAGCTGTTATGTATGAATATAATCAAAATAGGTGATTTGTTAGGGTTAGAAATTTTCTTCCCTGTGAGTTTGAGATGTTTGAATGAGTTTTTTTGATATTTCAAGAGGAAGGTAAATGTGTGAAGTTCATTGGCAACAGATGTTAGGAATCTCATTAGGTTATTTTCACAAATGGATGAGTATTTTTAAAAAATGTAATTGCAGGAAACTAACGACATTCCTCTTGTGGCTTGCTTTGTGCCGAAAGTTTTTTTTTCTGTCTTAGAAGAACATCTGAAATTAATACAAAAACCCATTTGAAGCATTTTGAAGAAATTTGTGTATATTTTTAAGATTACTTTTATCTGGTCTGGCAATCAGGGTAGTTTGACAACTGAACATCAGCCCTTCCTTTCTAGATGTCTTTCCTTCAGTGTTTTCAATTTGGACCAAAGTTATTTTGCAAGTTTCAGCTTAACATTGACAACTTTTCTCCTCCTTATACATTTTTTTAATATGTATAAAGGTGCTGTTATAGTAGTATAATAGTATAATGTGAAATATCAGTGTTCTCAGGGGCTTTTAAAATAACTGTATAAACTTATATGAAGGAAAACATGAAGGTGATGAAGACATCAGTGTCCTGTCTACACTGATGGAAAACTGGAGTCTCTGACTATCAGAAACCTGTAGAAAGTCCTGTTGTCCCCAGTTTCCCTGGAAAGTAAATGTGTTCTTTTCAACTTCATTATATATCACAATCTGTGTGTGTTTGTGTGTATATAAATATGATGTTTGCTTATATCACAATGGATACTTCAGCTAGCTACTTGAAAAAAAAGTTCTCAGTTGTATTGTACCTATTCTGCTTTCTGTACGTCCAGCCCATTTTTTAAGTATGTCGTTGTTGTTGTTCTGGTGTGACTCTCAAAAAGGAGAGCAAATCACGGGTGGGCTTCTACTTTGGAAGCTAAATGGACTTACCTTCCATGCATGAAATACAGTGTCTTGTGACAGTTTAAGTATCAGATTTTAGGACAGTTACAGTTCAGCATCTTAAATTGAAAGGAATGGTGAACTTAAAGTATAAACTAAAGTTAATAACCTATTCTTGAATTTTTGAGTAACGCATGCTCATTTTTGTACAAATTATTTGCCTTTTAATTGAAAATTTTATATAATGGTATCCAAAGATAAATTCTTGCTTCCTTTCAGACAGTGCTGTTCTGTGTCAGTTGTTGTGTGTACCTCATGATACTCTTTTCTGACTTTCTAAGAATCGAGCTTTTGATAACAAAACCTTTTCTGTTCTCAACAATTCTCCATTTGCTCTGTACTGCCAGCAAGAGGAGACATTTGCTGTCATCTCTGATGTTTCCCATGGATACTACAGAATGAAAAGGTTCTTTTAAGCTGATCTTTACTATTCATCATAGGTATATTTGCGTCATCATAGGATATGTCATCTAGTTTAGACTATGCTTCTTCACTGGATACTGATAGATAGTGGTTTGCTGTGTCCAGAAGATCTTTCTCCAGCCTACCTATGCTCAGGTCATTACTGACTGTCAATATGCTTTCCTGAAGAGC
Organism: Crypturellus undulatus; assembly: GCA_013389825.1. Lineage (NCBI taxonomy): Eukaryota > Metazoa > Chordata > Aves > Tinamiformes > Tinamidae > Crypturellus > Crypturellus undulatus. Next base: position 831,670 of record VWPW01030072.1, read on the forward strand.
TGGGTTCTGCCAGAAAAAGTGAGGCTTAGTATTTTTACTTTTTTGTTTCCCTCTATGCACCAGTTCTGTCACCAGCTATTTTTTAAATTGGACGGTTGTGAGTCTTGGGAAGTTTTGTATAGATTTTGAGGCTCTTAGAAAGCAGGTAAAGTTGTTCAAGGTCTACAGCAGCCTTTTAAAAAGATTTCAATCTAGTCTTGGAGAAATGTTCAATACTAAAAAAATCTTGCTAAAGATAAAGACTTGGGGAGAGGGGAGTGTAGTGGGGGGAGTTTCTAGGAAGTGTGTCCATGTATTTGGGGGGACAGCGACAGAACTTTCACAGGTGGTGGTAAGAGTTCACAGGGGATACCAGAATAATTGGGGGAATATTTTGAATCAGACTTTACTGTTATTACACAGACTTTGAGAAGGAAGGTGTGAAGGGACCTTTCATGCTTTCTTCTTTTTTCTTTTTTTTTTANAGACCTTTCATGCTTTCTTCTTTTTTTCTTTTTTTTATGTTTAAATCCTGTCATTTAGGAAAAAAAATCACTTGAAAAACTGCTCCTTCCATGTTCTGAGATAAGTCCATTTGTGAATGAAGTAGCTGCTTTTGTTGATAGCAGTGCCTTTCAACATATATGTGTGTGTGTGTGTGTATATATATATGTGTGTGTGTGTGTGTATGTAAAGCCTTGTTATATGCAAAGTTTTCTCAAGATGAGCAAATAAAACCTAGAACCCACCTTCCAAAATGTACATATTAAATCTTACTGAATAAATTTCATGCTTATATAAAAATCCAGTCCCTTGGTTATATATTTCTGGTGTCTCTACAGTCTTGCTTTCAGGTATTGTAAGTATAAGGGAGATGAGTGCAATTCAGGACACTTACTTTGTTTCAGGCTGTTGCTTTATTGTATCATGTGATTTCTATTGGAAGAGGAGCTTGTACAGCTGCCTGCCTATTGCTTGATTTTAGCCTCAGAGGCCAGCATTCCTATCTTGATTTAAAGAAAAAAAAATAGAGTTTAGAGATTATGTATAAATGGTGTCTAATCAGTTAAGCCTGTAGTTGCTCATTGACACAATAAAGCTGAATTCTCAAGAACAGATAGTATATCTCAGTATCACATTTAAAAAAAAAAAAGCATTCCTAACTACATTTTGTTTCTATTTCTAAAAATACATCAAAATTTACTGTAGCATATGACTATTATTAGAAAAGTATTCACGTGTTCTGCACTAGCTTGCATACTAATATTTCCATATTAGTGTAACTAAAATGCTAAAACATATGTTGTAACTAACAGAGTAAATGTTTAATATGTTCACAATTTATTAATCCTCTGCTTTTAAAATATAATATGACAGCAACAATCTTCTAAGTTATTGGTGCTCTATGAAGGTCTTTTCCTAAAAATGTGTGTTTATTAAAAAAAAAAAAATCATTTTTTTCAGGTCCCTTCACAGATGTAGTAACTACAAATCTTAAGCTACGAAACCCATCAGACAGAAAAGTCTGCTTCAAAGTGAAGACCACGGCGCCTCGTCGGTACTGTGTGAGGCCGAACAGTGGAATTATTGACCCAGGATCGTCTGTAGTTGTTTCAGGTACGCATCTGCTCAGTTATAAGTTACGCGTTTTTAGAGCTTTTGTGAAATTCTCTAATGGTGATCTGAGACTTTTGGGAGTGCATCAGCTTTTTAAAATTTTTAAATTCTAAAATAAAAACTGTTCATCGTTAGTGCAGCTGTCAAACTTTGGTAGAGGTGCAGTGATATATGAAAACCTGCTATAGAGAATTATTTGCCATCATGTTTATGTGCAGTTCTCAACATGTAAGGCAGAAAAGAAGTGGAAAATGCGGAGTGGCATTACCAGTGCCTTTGCTTCAGTTTTCTCCTGCTTATATCTTGAGGCGGGACACTACTTGCTACTCTGAAGTTTAACATTTGACAGCTTATGGCATTTAAAAAAAAGTATGTTCAGAATAGCAGGGTAGTTTTGACCACAGTATTGATAGCTATTTTATGGACCCTATAATTTCATATTTTTTTCCATTTATTACTTTGTTTTAAAAGGCAACAATTAAATCACTTCTAAGAAGGATATTTTTTCTTACTTTATGTTGAGCTAGAGTTGAAAAATTCAACTACATTTTACTCTAGAGATAGCCCTTATTCATTTTTTTGAGGGGAAGAGCAGAGAATGAGCTTGGGGCCAGACGATAGTTTTTTTTTTTTTTTTTTTCTATCTATCTATTTTTTTTTCCCCCCTTCTGCCTCCCTTAAAGTCCTTGTTGGTTTGGCTTGCATACTTTTTGACAGTCAGTAGAATTTTGGTAGCTGGACATAAAATGGTTTAAGCTTATACTGGACTATCAGAAAGACTGCATGTTAGGAATCGTGGGTGTGAACATTGTTGAAAACTTGGGAAAAGCGAAGGTGCCATGTTTTGCCCTGGTAAATCTTTCGGTAGGTCATTCTCCTGATCATTTTGAGGTAGAAATCTCCTGAATATTGAGATTCTCAAGCCAGAGACTTGAAGAGGAGGGAGAGTGCTACTTTCCTGCAGACCCATCACATTTCCCAACTTGGAGATTGAAAATCAGCTTTTGATAAGTTGTGGTTTTATAGGCTGTAGGAGATCTGGAGGCTAATACTTGTAATGCCTGCCCCTGAAAGCAGTATAATTAAGGTTGGTGCTCTTTTTGTAGACTCCCTGAAAAGCTGTAGCAAAGCAAAGGGGAACACTGAATAATTCTCAGAACTTTTCATTTTCATATACTTATGAGTGTTTAGTAATTGAAAAGTTGGGGAAGTTTTTTCAGGCGATGGATTCAAAAATTGCAAGGAATAGCTCAGGAAAATTGAGTTTATGATCAATTAAAACCTTGGAGTAACTTTCCTTAGGCTGTTTTTCTATTCTCATATGATATGCAGAGAGTGACTGGGTAAAACTTCAGTACTGCTCTCTGCGCACAGTTCAGCATACTGTGTTTGAAAAATCACTTGAGAGAATGTTTTCAAAATTGAAGTGTACTTAATTTCTCACTAGAACTTTAACTTCCAGCTGTTTTGTCCTGCCATATGTGAATTATTTTACCACAATCATTTGGTGTCAACTGCCTTTCCTCAGGGGAAGTCAGATAGAGTTCGTGATCAAGATATTGCTGGGCTTCCCCTTCAGTGAATTAGATTGAAGTATTCCATTTGCCTGTTTGTAGTTCTTTGAATATGCCTGTGAACATGCCTGTTTGCCATGTTTGTAGTTCTTTGAATAGTCCCTCTTTTAAAATGATCTTTTGCAAATACTTGAGTTGAAACAGTATTTCAACTTCGGGTTCACCAGTGAAGGGAGACAGTGTAGTGTTGGTTGAGTCTGTGATTTGGATAACTGTGGGTCTTAGATATCGTTTTTTTGCTGATTCTTTAGCTCTGAACCTAAGATACTTTTTGGATGTGTCTTCCCTGAAATATGGTACTTTTTCTGTTTTTTCTTCTTTTCCCTGGGTCATTGGGTAAATTAAGTGCACAGAGAATTTTTTAGTGACCCACTTTATCTCATACTCTCTTCGTTGAATGTTTTCAGTGCTGTTTTCATATATTTTATATTATTAGAAATATCTATTTCTTGCATAGTTGTATAGAGAATAACAACTCTGTCACTGACTGAAACTCTATGTTCAAAACTAACTAAATAAACTTTAGCCGTTTTAATGCATCATTCTGAATCAGTCAAGCTAGTTCTTTAATTTTTAGATATAGGACTTGGCACTCATTTTAAGGGAAGTCTGCGGGTATGTTGTCTGTTGTGCAGTTTTGAATCTGTAGGTAACTTCAATCGTGTGGTTTTTTAATTTTTTTTCCCCCAAATACTAATTTGGTAATACCCATTTTTCTTTACTCTTGATTTGCATAGTTTATCCTTTAATATGATGCTCTACATTAGTTGTTATTGTATCATGTATAGTAACTGGTGGTGGTTGTTGTTTGTGTGATTATTATTTATTTATTTATTTTTCCCAGAATGTGAAGTTCTGTTTTTCCTTTCCAACTAAAAAATTTTCTGACACCTTTAAGATCAGTATTGCTGAGATAACTCCTCCTGCTTTGGAAATTTAACAAGAGTTGTTTTGCTTCTCTTAGAAGTGATCTGAGAACTATTCGGTGATCCCAAGAGCACATGTTGAAAACTGTGGCTTCATATATTCGTGTGGTTTGCCATGATTATTTAAAGCCTAAACAGAGCTTAAAGAGCTCTTTCATTCTGTGTATTGTCTTTACCTGTGCTGCTGTTCACTCAATTTCAGCTGTGACCAAGTGGTCAAAACCCAAACTTATTTAGCTGTGGATTTACTAAAGGTTCTGTCAGCATAAAAAGAAATCATCAATGATGGAGAGCCGGCTTAGCTGCACTTCGGATTGTTCCAGCAGTTTCCATGGCGTAGAAGCACTGAAGTATTGCGTGCTATTCAGTAGTCTGTTGACATGGTTTACCTCTAAGAATTATTCTATAGCCTGCACAATTGGAAGAGGCCCTTAGCTTGCCTAGTTGTGTTTTGGACAACAGTGACATCAAGAATTAAGGAAATCCATCTGTTAAACCTTTCCAAATAGATTGTTGGAAAGCGTGTCAAATACTGCAGTTCCCAAATGAAGCATATAAAGGAACTGAGCAAGCTAAGGGCCTAGATTTTGAAATAATTTCAGGCAAATATTGTCATATTGTACTGAAAGTTAAGAATTTGTTAAAACTTGAATAAAATGTGTTGTGTAGTTATTCTGTAAGTAAGCACTACAAATCTTTTACCAAAAATAAGGAGAGTACTGAATTTGAAGGCAGTCTGAAGATGTGTTATTAAAGCCCCTGGCAACTTTTCCTCTTTTCTTTATAACAACATCCCGTAATAGTTGTGGCTTGAATGAAGTATTTTAGTAGCTTCAATCCTTGCTTAGCTTAATATGTCTTTTAAAAATTGGTTGAACTTTCCTCACTGCATGGGCCCTAACATAAGTCCCTTTTTCCCCTCTGAGGAACTGTCATGATATGCACTATAAATCTTGTGGTTTTTCCATTCAATTAATTACCAAATGTGTTTTATTGCATGGAAAAATCTTAATGTTTACTCTTGTATGTCTGTCCTGCAGGACCTTTTTTAAAAGGTCTTTAACCGTTGTAAAACTTGTTTCTACACTCTTTCTGCTCTATTTCCAGACCTGCCTTTGCATTTTAACTTGTGTCTCTCTACTGAGAAGTAAATTTGAAGTGGATAGCATGCCTACTACAGTGATTAGCTGAAGAAACACATAATCTTACACTTTATTTTTTCTGTTGAACAGTAATGCTACAGCCTTTTGACTATGACCCAAACGAGAAGAGTAAACACAAGTTCATGGTACAGACAATCTATGCACCACCAAATATTTCAGATATGGAGGCAGTGGTAAGTAAAAATGAGGTTGAATGACTGCTGTAGATTTTTCTTTAAGACTTAGGTTAAGTGGATGGCTTATTTGTGATTCATTTTTGAGGGGAAAAAATAGGATTTTCTCTGAAAAAAAAAAAAAGGCTTCTCTAAGTGATTCAGTGTTTTCAATATTAAGTACATGTTCAGTGCTTGGAGCTTGCATAGTGAGTAAAAAGAAAATAGTAATGAATCTCAGATAAGATCAGTGTTAAAGTGATGGGCCTTCTTATGCAATTGATTCTTATATGTAGCTAATAGGAAGAGGATAAACAGGTTGAGATTTGAGGAATGCCACAAATGTACAGGCTGCAACCCTGAAGGAAGCTCTGTGAAATGAGCTCTGTGAAATTTTTTAAAAAAAAAGTTTATTTGAAATGTAGAATGGGTTTCTGAGGGATTAAGTATTGGAAAGACTAAGGCATGTCCCTCTCTAAAATATCCAAGGAACTCAAGCCTGCACCCATGACAGATCTACTTTCTGTTTTGTATAATGTTCTGTTAATTCAGTTCTTGGACAAATTGGTTTGATGCAGATCCTGAAAGAAGAGATTTAGGAACTTAGAAGGATGGGATGTGATCATTTGTTCAGAAGTTGGGATACCTGTCCCTTTCTTTCCAAGCTGACAGCAATGGGAGGAAGCCTTCAGCTATCAGAACATCCCCTTTAGCAGGGCATATGCAGGCTCCCATAATCATCTATGTTTGGATTCAGGGGAATGATGCCCAGGCTGCTGTCTCTTTAGAGAGTGTTTTAAGGACTGCCTATTTTAGTGCTCACTGAATTCCATTAAATCTGGGTAGGTTTTGCTGTGCTCCTTTATATGGAGATAAAGACCACTTATGGCAACTCTCTTAGTTGAAAATAGTAGATTTTTGTACAGCTTTTGAAGCATGCAGCTAAAAAAAAAATTTTTCTTTCTTGTTGATGTAGTTTACTTATCACACTCCAATACCTATTGGTTATGTGAAATAAGTGAAGTGTAGCTATTTGGTGGAGATTTAGAAATGTGCTTTAGAAATACCTTTGAAATAACTGATTTTGCAATGTATTATAAACTACTGAGAAACCAATCTTGCAGAAAATTGGTAATTGTAGTTATAAATTACTGTACAAATAACGTCACTAAAGAAAGGAACAAAAAATACAAGGATTTTTTGAAAATCTTGGATCCTTTGGTCTTGAGGACCTGCAACTTAAAGGTGACTTCAGAGCACCAATAGCAACTGGAAACAGAAGTGTTGCAGCACTCAGGTCAATCTCTGAGCCTAAAGATTTCAGGCAACCGCAGGAGTGAAAACCTAATTTTCAGTATGGCAGAAAGATTCAAACCTATTTGAAGTATATTGCAGCAAGAGTAAGGACAATGTTCAGCTATATGCAGGGAATTCTAGAAGTAAGTTCGGGAACTGTTCACTGTTTCTATAAGTCTGACATGTTAAGTAACCATATAAATTGTTGTCTTAGTGGAAAGAGGCAAAACCTGATGAGTTAATGGACTCCAAGTTGAGATGTGTATTTGAAATGCCCAACGAAAATGATAAACTGGTAAGTAAGAAAAAAGGAAGAAACTTTGATATGTTGCTTTTTATAGATGTGATTTGTTTTATGTAAATTATCAAGTAAATGGATTAGAGATGCACAGTATACAACTTCTCAGTGATTTTTCTTTTTCTCTGAATTTCACTGGGGCTTGATCTTTTCACCAACATTAACTGTTTGATGGCTACCTCTTAGAGCCCTTTGTGATATGTTTTGAGTTCATACAATGTTGACAGTGAGTTCTTAATGATTTATTATGACTTGCTTTATGGCACCAGTGCCATATATTTTGAACTTGATGATCATGGAATATTAGAATTTAGGCATCTGTCTGCAGTCAACTGATGGCTATACTTGTAGCATGTGTCAAAGTTAAGTGCCTGAAACTAGTACCTGCAAGTTAGTTTTTCTTGTCTTTCTGTGTAATAAAGAGAGTCTAGAAAACCAGCATTAAAAATGGCTTTTCTAGAAAGCCGAATTTTGACAAATTAAGTTCCAGCTCTGCTGTTTAAGGAATCTTGCCAGAGGAAACGAATCTTACGTAGAAGGTAAATTTAACATTAACATAAGTTTGGTTAACATGTTGCACAGTTTTAGCTTACTATCCATAAGAGCAGTTCAGCAATTCTAGAGAAAAACTGAATTCCACCTTACACTCGAGTAAGCATGTGTAATGTACTGAAGGAGCAATATTAAATTTAAGTGTGAAAACTGACATTCTGTAGGCATGACTGTACACTGCTGTGCAAAGAAAGTCTTAAACACTGCAGGATACTGTGGATATCAAATTGATTTACATCCTTTGCTTTTTAAAGTATAAAGTACTTTTAATTTAAAAAAAAATCTTTCTAATCCTGTTGAATTAGAAAAGGAAGTACTGATTAGGGATAAGTGTGTGTGTGTATATGTATATATGCATACACATATATATGTATTTTGGGAGTTCTAAATACAATTTTGAAGGTAGTAGAAAGTATGCATAATCAGACAAAAAAATCCTATTGCCTCCCTCCTGTTTTCCTTACTTCAAATACAATATTTTCTAATTGCGTAGGAGATGATAATTTCATGGTGATTTCATGGTAAGACTGCAGAAGTCTATTTTGTGTTTCCTTATAGTTGCAGTAATAGATAACTGTCAGTTAGTACAAGCTTTGAAAAATGTGCCATCAGCATTTTGCTACCTTGATAACTCCAAATTCTGATTTACAGTCTCTTAATCCTGTAAATTCTGTGTGTGTGTGTGTGTGTGTGTGTGTGTTTTCCTTCTATTTTTAGCATTATGAATTAAAGTGGTGATGCAGGATTTCTATAAACAGTCTTATTCCCTCCATGCCATTGATTCTTTAACACTATCAAGTTTATAAAATAATCTATAGGGTATATTGGAGTAAAGTATCATGAAGCCATTTACTGTGTAATTATTTATATGCATAGAGGATCTGAATAAAGGCTGGTTAGTGGTTGTCTTTGCAACTATGCTTTTAGTACACCTTTTTGAGTGTAATATAAGAGTATTTTTTAGACCAAATGTCAGTATGAGGGTGTAATTTTTTTTATAAGTAGTAACTTAAGCAATGCAGGCATTCATTCAGCTGTCAACTGCTTGTTTTAAATGTGAAATCTATAAAGGCTAAACATTCTGGGGTTGCAGAACCTAATTCTTTTGCAGTTGATTTGGCTGCTCTCTTAAACCTTACCAAAAGAAATGAGCCAGGCCATGATAATAAGGCTCACCTACTTACACCAGGACACAAGTATTTCACTCCAGTCATCACCAATTTCTTCACATGCCTACCAATCCTAGCCAGAAGATTGACACGAAGGAACCGGTCAGTGAGGTCAGAGAGCAGAAGCAGCAGGTTTTTTCCAGGGAGATAAGTCTTAGGACACCAGGGGCATATCAGTACTATTAGAGGAAACCTGGGTAGCTAGCAAACTCCCAGTAAAGAATCTAACTGTGTCCTGCTTACTCATGAGTAAGTATGTTGGTGGTATTTTTTTTTTTTTTTTTTAATCCCATTAGGAGTACCTGTGTGATGTAGCAGGGTTTGGCTCCTAGACTATCTGTGTAGGAACTGAGGGAATTCTTGCAAATCAGATTTTTTTTTTTTTTGAAGCTGCCTTGTCATTACATAGATACGTTAGTTTTTTATAGGTCTTCTTTTACATTTAATACTTTGTTTGAGCTGCTTCCCTGATGTTCCAAAGGATGCAGTGTGGTCATGGTCTAAATGATGTGACTGGAGAGCAAATCAAGCAAGAAGAGACTTGAATCTCTAATATAAGTATTAGAGTGGCTGAAAGTATTGCGATATGAATGTTGTGTTTTTGTAATGATGACAGTTGATTCCACTGGATTTATAATGTCTACAGAAGATAATTGTATACTTTGAGCAGAGTTACAGGACCTGGATTCTTAATTTTATCTATAGCTTTCTTGCAGCTTTTTGTGTGGTTGTACACTTGTATTCCCAATTAGTATTGTGTATTTTAGTGCTGTAAGACTGAAGGTCCATATTTGTGCAGTGTGTTATTTTGTTTTAGGAAGAAGTACTCGAAGTGCAAAATAGTGCATACATGCTTCATATTAATTTGTAACTACTTAGTTTTAACAAATTCATAGCCACTTTGTTTACTTTTTTACTTTGATCTGTTTTTATTACTGCACTGTTTGATTCCTCTATTTTTTTTTCCCAAGTTCAAATGCTGCTTTATGTATTTACTGTGTATTCTGTGTATGTTTTCTTCTGGGTGCCTCCTGGGGTCAGTGTTTTAAATTTGAATGTTCATTTCTGTTTCAGTGGCATTTGGGACAGCATGTGAACAGTACAATTTTATCTTGTATCTTAATGTTTGTACTAATCAGAATTGATGCTGGTAACAAGCTTTGGATTAGATTACTGTAAATATAAACCTTATTGAACTATATTAGTAGCTGGATTGTTTCAGTTTTAAGCTGTGAATAACTTTTCTCTAGGTAAGTAAAATTCTCAAGCCATTCTTAATATTTGTAGAATGATATAGATGCAAGCAAATCTGCCCCAGTCCTGAATACATCTAAACAAGATGGACCGATGCCAAAACCACATAGTGTTTCACTTAATGATACTGAAACAAGGAAGCTAGTGGAGGAGTGCAAAAGACTTCAGGCAGAAGTTATGAAGCTGTCGGATGAAAATCGGCTCCTGAGAGTAAGTTTCATTTTCATATTTCCACTGAAGTGGGTGTCCCTTTCTTGATTGGAAGTCTGGTTCATAATTAACCTGGTAAGGGTGTTTAACTCCTAGAAGTTAAGAAAGTATTTCAGAAAGTTGTTGTAGTCACTAGAATGTCAAAATACATTTAAACAAGATGGACCAGTGTCAAAACCGCATGGGATATCTCTTGATACTGAATTAAGGAAGGTAGTGGAGGAGTGTAAAGGGTTTCCAGCAGAAGTTAAGAAGCTGTTGGGTGAAAAGTAGCACCTGAGAGTAGGTTCTGCTTTTACGTTTATACTGAGGAGGGCCTTTTCTTACTGGCTGGAACAAGTATTGAGCAATGTATGTTCTTACTCTTATTAGCTATGTTATTGTACCTCTTCCTGCGCAGTCTTTCATCTGTTGAATTTGTAGCTAAGTTTATTTCTAAAAGTAATGTTTATAAACTGATTTGAGAATTAGTGATTCCTGATGCAAGAATGTCAAGTAAAATTAACATTTAAAATATACTCTCCACTCCTCAGTGATTGGGTTTATGTCAGTGTTACGGATGAAGTACTGAAGCTGCACCATGTTCTTAAAAAAACAATGCTCTCAGTTACTTTGACTGTGTCTATTTTGGTCTTTACTTGTAGCTCACTATAATAAAGTGCACTATTACTGATTTTTTAAAATAAGTGAGAATTACAGAAGTCGCACTGTGCATCATAAAATGTTAGTTAACAGAAACAAATGAATGGCTAGAGGTAGTAAGCATGCAATATATTACTTTCCAGTAGCTTTATATACTATTACCGTTCTAATAGCCCATAACTAGTCAATATGTGAGTTTGAGGAGGCTTTTTTGTGTGTAATTTGTTATTGGATATCTGAAAATTTCAGTGGCCATTAAAGCCTTTTAAAGAATCCTGACATAATACTGTCGTCTTACCCTGTGATTCTGGTTATATTATCACTTGGAGAAGTATAACACAAAATTACTGATTTTGGAACTGATAAGGAAATTACTGTTAAGGAATTACTGTTGTGTAATTCTTACTGTGCAAGTGAAAGCAAAAATCTTCATTGTGCCTACTAGGAATTCCTGAGTTTTTCTTCTCCAGGAGTGAAGAAATAGATGAATTATCTTGTTATTTGAGATGGTAGTTTGCAAGTCTCACATTTATTTTGGATTTTGGTGTCATACACTGTTTTTCAAATGACCTTATTAAGTGTTCACTAGTAAAATTGGCTTTTGATTTAGGTTTTCATGATTATTAAGAAGGCACATTCATAAATATTTTGCATGTATGTTTTTGTTTTTTCCCCTTAGGATGAAGGCTTGAGGCTCAGAAAGGTAGCACACTCGGAAAAATCTGGATCACCTACAGCCTTGGCCCTCAGAGATAATGGCTCTAATTCTCTTCCTTCACTTCTTGTTGTAATTGCAGCCATTTTCATTGGATTCTTTCTAGGGAAATTCATCTTGTAGAAAGAATGAGTGAGAGAAGCATGCAAAATGCTTTTCTTTTTCTTTTTTTTTCTTTCTTTTTTTTTTTTTTTTTTCCTCCCTTGGCCAGAAAAAGATTTGTTTACCTACCACTTCATTGGTAGTAATGGCCCCATGGCCCAAGCGACCATTTTTGTGTACAGCATCATAACAGGCTTTGCCTTTAATGATCTCGCACGGTTAGAAAACGCAGTTTAAAAAAGACAAACTGTTTGGCTACTGGACAAAATTGTACATTAAATCATCCATAGCAGATGTCAGTTGCACATTCAGTCCTTTATGAAAATTCATAAATAAAGAATTGTTCTTTCTTTCTGTGGTTTTAATAAGAGTTCAAGAATTGTTCAGAGTCTTGTAAATGTTATTTTAATAATCCTTTAAAATTTTATCTGTTGCTGTTACCTCTTGGAAAATGATTTATTAGATTGCTAATCCCACTCATTCAGGAATATGACAAGAGGTATTCTGGGGGAAATGGTGCCTCTTTCTGTGTAAATTTTCTCCTTACCTTACTTTGCTAATATCATGGCAGAATTTCTTTCTTATCCCTCGTGAGGCATTGTTGAGATTTTTTTTCATCCTTACAATCCTGTCCCATAATATTTAACATTACAAAAGAAATAAAATTGTTAACAGATTTTCTGCTGGGTAGCCTGTTTGTGTGTGTCGTACTTCTAGAAGGGATTCCTAACAAGTTCATAGTTCATGGTAATTTGCTGCTTGTAACAAATGGCTATTTTAAAATTTGTTTGCATAAGTCTCTGGCCTAGACTGTTGTAATTGAAGCTTGAAAAAATAATAAGGGTTTCCATTCTGTCAAAAAGTGAACTGTTTTCTGACAGCTTTCAACTACAGAGGAAATTATCCAGGTTGTTTTGGGACAGAATAATTTGGATATCCATCACGTATAAATAGCAGAAATAAATGTTTTTAGTATATTAACAGTTTGCTTGGATTGTGCAGAAGTGTAATAATCAACCTTCTGTTCCATCCTTGGTCTACTGGGTGTCTTGTCTGGGTGATAATGTAATTATCCTTTGAATTCATAAGGGTTTCAAGAATGCAAATCTACTCATTTGTAACTGCATTTTAGCAGATATTCAGGAAACTCAGTTTGAATGCTTTGGACACAGATGATGAATCCCGTGATGCAGAAGAGTTGATATTTACTGAGTAAGCCTTAGTTGCTCATCTCTGGAAATGGAAAATAATTTTTATGCAACTTCTGACAGGTTTACGTATGTTAACCATGTATATCTAAGTTTCAAAGAATGTGTTTTGGGGTCTGAAATGCTTCCCTGCACTTAATCTTATGTCTTGCCTCATCTCTGAATATGTCATAAAAGCCAACAGTAATATTGGAACAAAATATTACCTGTGCTTCTGACTAAGCATAATCCAATACAGGGAATTACTTGTAAACTGAAAAATTGTGGAAGAGATAAACTCCTGTAAGCAAAATCGTGTATGCTCTTGGACAGCTTGACTTGATGTGGTGCAGCTAAGTGTGTTAGACCTTGGTATGTGCACACGTTATGTAGCTGAGAAAAATGTTCTAGAGAATTACATTATCTTGGTTACCTTTGATTTCTAGTGCTTTTATTTTTTAACTATGATTACATCATGTACTGTCACTGCTATCTGTAATATTTTTATAAAATCTTGCATATATGCAAGGATAAGGGTGAAGAAAATACAAATACTGCTTTTCACTTAAGCATGCAAGTGCAGATGTTTCCAGTTACATGTTCCAGTACCTGCCTTCAAGTCTCCTTTCACTCCGGTGACTGGAAGAGCGCTGCTGAGGTCTTGGTTATTTTGATGCCACTGTTCAGTGTGGTGTAATTCTCCAGTTTTATCTCCAGCAGAACATTGACACATCAGACTTCATAGCCTGTTCCAAAGTGATTGCGTGGAAAATGAGGGCAATGGTACAGCTTCAGGTAGGGCAGTCATCCTGACCTGGAAGGGAGGAAATAAAAACTGGGGAGATGTTAGAAAGTGCAGAGATCTTGATGTACAGAGGTTTTCAAGGGTAGCTAGCATTTTCAGAACTTGTGAGCAGAAAAAAAGGAGTCATTTATCAATGTAGTCGAGTCAGGTTTGATGTCTGGCAGCAGTACTGTGAAGGGCCACCACTAATAAAGTAAAAAACAATGATAAAATCAAATTTAATTTTTTTTTAAATGAACAGGTGGTGGTGATATCTGGTCATGGTTGGTGTAATGTCTTCAAAGTTAAGTGTGCAGAGTGCTTATTAATGGTATAAGGAGACTGTGTTGGTTTCCAGTAATCCCTTCACTAGCTGTATATAAAATGTAACGCTAAACTATTTTGCTCTCAGGAGTGACTTTGGATGAGACTGACTGTATTCAGTGAATTATGTAAAATGGATTAAATGTTTGTCTCTGTTCCTGAAATGGTTAGAACTTCTTGCTTTGTCTGCCCGCTTACTTGTGTACGTAAGCATGGGGAAATAGTCTTCTCTGCTCCTAGCGATATGATCAAATGACGATGCCTATGAAGTCATGTGAGGCTAAATGCGCAGCTTGAGTTTAATACGCATCAGAGGTCCCTTTGACTGCTTGAAAGGGCAAAGGTGGAACAAGTATACAGTATCAAAGTAGTATTTTGAAGTTTTATGAATACAGCACTCTTAAAAAGATAACATAATGGTTTTGAGGGGGGGAACCCTTACTAAGTAGAAAATATAGTTTCTGTAGTAATTTTGACCACCAAATTTAACCCATTTTAAAAATTATATCAAGTACATTTAAGAAGCCGTATTTGCATTAATGCACGGAGTCTGTGTGCATTTCTGCTGATTCTTTAAAAGCTGTTGACAGACGCTGTTGTCCAGGCTTGCATGTTTCCGCTGCTCTGATTGATGCTGATCTACGTCTCGGAAAATAACAGAACACTAGCTTGAAACTTCCTCCTCCTCCTGGGAGGAGATGGGTGGAGGGCTGAAGTGGAAGGGGGACATTTTGCCAAAGGGGAATAGACAAAGTCAATAAGCAAAAGTTATTTTTCAGGCCTACTTCAAAGATATTAAAAGCCGAAGTGTTAATAAACAATTAAAAATGTAGTAGTGTTCTTCTTATTTTTAAACTTCTCCCTGAATATGCCTTGCATTGAGTTTACTAATACTGAACGGGTGTGTGTAGTCCTTTTTACAGGCTCTGTACTGGCTTACATTTAGCTACTGCTTGTAAATATAAAGCGGGATTGGATGAAGATTCAGTGTTTGAAGAGCAAGTGCCTGAACCACACAACGCTGAGGATGCTGGCAGCTTGTCAGGTTCATATACTCATCGTGACAAAGGGAATTTCTTCCTCCTGTTTGGAGTTCTTAGGGATTGACTTGCCAGGGCAAACATTTATGTCAGCCAGTAATGAAAGAATGAGATTTGGCTACAGTACAGTCAGAACAAACATCTACAGTCATACTGAGAAGCCCGGGTCTTTGTACTTGCAGCCGGGTTAGTCTCCCGTGTCTCTGCTTTCTAACACATGGATGCGAACAGGGCACCTCACACTCTGCTTCTACAGCCTTTCCCCTGAGTGATTTGCCCTGAGCACAAACCCTTGTGTAACACCAGTTACTCCCTCTCTGCTCACCTTGATCTGTGGTGGCTGCTGTAGCCTGGTGGCAAGTCTAAATGTTGGCCAGGAGGGGGAGGCTGGGTACAGGAGTTGCTTTTCACAAGTCCTTCAGTCCTGTGTGAAGGGCAGAGAGTTAAGGGCATCGTTAAATAATTTGAGAGATTTTATTTCCTCCTTTATTTTCAAGGCACTCCTCAACAGTGGAACCAGGTAATAATCAGGGGTTCCGATTGTGTTTGCTTTACCCTTTTTCCCCTGCCTTTGGTTTGTAGGGTGCAAATATTTTAAGAAAAATTGCTGATACTGTCAGGACTGCGTAAGTAGACATAGTGCCTTTGTACATATGACTTTCGAATCGGAAGTAATTATGTAGAAATGTGCATGCACACAAAATTTTATCTTTCTTGAGTGTTATTAGACTGGAAGGCACAATTTTTGTGTTTTAAGCTGGTACCACCATCCAAAGAAGCAGTCAGTGACTCTTGTTCTTATGTCACGAGCTTAGGTACTTTTTTTTTTTTTTTTTTTTTTTTAAAAAAAGCTGGTGAGCTTTTCGAAACAGGGATGAATGAGACAGCTGTTACTGTAGTCAAAGAGTCTGAGCTCATACACTTGAGTAAAAAAGTAATTAAAAGGTGATTGAAATTGATTAATTACCCTTTGAAATTGTATATAAAAAGCATAGTTTTAAAATTTTTATTTGTCATCACAATTCTGCTTTAAAGATACCTTTATAGTTTGGGAGTAACTGTTTCAAGATATTGTCAGAAGTTAGTATTTCTGCTACTGCTGTCATAGGCTCAGGCACAGGTGCTTTCAGAGGGCTTGTCAGTGATGATGGTTGTCTAAGCTGTTCTCAGAGTGGATAGTAACTAAATAGTAATTTTCATGAGTCTTGATCTACCTTGTAAGGATGGTTTATCCTGTGTTTTTTTTTTGTTTTTGTTTTTTTTTTTTTTTTTAAGATGGTGAAGCAGGCATGAGTGAGGCAGATGAGAAGGGATTTTTTAAGGTACAGGCCCTCCCCCTTTTTTTTCTCTAGCACAGCTTTCATCCTGCTGCATCTCCAGCCTGCCTTGGTCCTTGTCCAGATACTTTTTTGGGGGGGCTTCCAAAATGCTTTGTGTTGCTTGAAAATCTTGATAAACTTTTAAAGCACTTGGACTGTTGGTTTTCTGGAGTTGTGTTTTAAACAGGCAGAAATCATGACTGAATTGTGTGAAGTATGAAAGACTGAGTGAGATTATAGACTGACCTCTGCTAATGACAACAGCCAAAAATGTTCTATATTGCTTTACCTGTGGGAAAGGCAAAATACTTTTCTATTGACTACCTTAAGTTGGGATGCAGATGATAAATCTACACTTGGGTTTTCTGAGGCACTTCCCAAGAAGTGCCAAACCTTGAAACTTAAACATATTTGACTCTTACAAGCAAAGGCCCTTAAGCAAAAGTAGATTCTTAGGAAAAAGAGGATAATGCAACTAATAATTATCTTGATTATAAAGTTGCTGCTGTATTTTTAATGATTGAGAGACCTAGATTGATGTCCTTCTGTAGGACAGTAATTCATATAAATATTTTTGAAAGCCTTAGGAGGAAAGTCGGCAGAAAACCAAACCTGAGCCCGATGTCAGATAGGAGAGAGAGCTCCCTAACTCCATGCTCCAGAGGTACCTAAGAGTGAGGCTTTGGTAATGGGAAAAGAACTTGTGCTATGGCTAATTTTCCTTGATTGCTGCTTAATCAGACACTTCCGAAATTGTGAGGCGCCTGCCCCCTTCTCAAGTGAGAACTGGAAAGAGGTTACTGTTACGTGAAAAAAAAGGAGCAAGGCAGGAAGAGGCAGTCATGAGAGTGGTGAGGTTGGTAGTAGATGACTTCAAGATTGGCTTTGGCTTTGTTTTCATGGTGAAAGTAGAAAGTTAGGTTTGCACAGACTGACTTCTGCCTTAGCGTGCACTAGAAACTCCTGTGGCTTTGGTCACGAACAAGCTTCTCTCCATCCTGAGGGCCTGTAACTTAAAAACACGGTGGGTAGCCATGTAAACAGGAGAGCTCCTGGAGAAGGATTGTACCTGTGTGGCCCACGATTGCCTGAGCTCAGCTCGCTGATGAAGCCAACCTCCTGGCACTGCTTTCACGCTTCAGTTTCTTCCATAATATCTTGAAATACTTTAGCCCTTAGGCCTTCTATTGCATGTCTCAGCTTTGAGGAAATCAGAACAGATTGCTTTTCTGATTAGATGAAATCATCTTTGTCCTGCCTCCACAGGAGCCAGATTACACTGGTGAAGGAAGGTCAGTGTATTTGCGGAAAAAAACTTAAAAGAGGCAAAGTTGATATTATTGCAGCATCCTTGTGCTGGTTCCCCCCATGTGAATTTGAAATGTAATTTGAACCATGTCCAGGTTGATGTTCCACAGATACCAGCTACCTCCAGTTACAGGAAGAAAATTAACATTTGAGATAAAAGGCCTTTAAATTGGTGCTGCCATGAAGGACAAGCCTGCCCAGCGAACTGTAGGGCTCCTTGTCCTGGGGGTTGCTGTTTGGCCTGGTAATATGTGCCTAAATCCTCATGTCTCCAACCTGCTGAGCTCAGACACATTGGAAATAATGATTTTATGCTTGTTGATAGATGAGAGAAGGAATTTGATGAAAAGCTAATTATGGTTTTATGAGTTGTTCTTAGAGCTGTGTTGATGCTGCTTACGTAGAAGTAAAGGTGTAGAAATGAAGCAGCTGGCCAAAAGTAAACATTTTCAGCCCATAACCAGTGATGCACAAACAGGGCCCTCTTGGTCTCTTCCGACACTGTTGTGTGAGTGCAGTGAAAAAGGAACAACAGAGGACCCAAATTCTGTGCCGGGGACACCACGCTGTGTGTGCGGTGCACCACGTTGGTGACCCATACAAATGCTAAATGCTCTGTGGTGCAGGCATAGGGACAGGGTCATGCTCTTCCTTGATAGAATGCCTCTTTGTGCGCATGTATGTCTTGTGTGTGTGCACACAGATCTTTCTGGGATGGCTATGTGTTCACATGTAAACTGGTAATTGCAGTTAATTACTGTCTGATTTACATTATATCGTACATCTCTTAAGTGCTTCAGTTGTTGCTACTAATCCATTGCTTCTTTTAACTGTTTCTGTCCTCTCTAACTAATGAACAGCTTTAAAATTGCTAATTTTAAAGCAGCAATATGGCACTATTTCCTTTATTCTTACCAAATGGGATCTTTGTCCAAAATGCCTTCCAAAATAGACCCTCAAGCTTTGGGGGTGCTGGGTTGATACCTGCAATACCACAAACTGGAGCCCCAAACTAGAGTGGAAACCCACCCACAAGGTATACGTTTGCATATACGTTTTAGACCTTGTGTGAAGTCTAATATATGTTACAAAAATGGTTCATATAGCTTAGAAGATGCAAGCAATCATTTCCCCTGCTTTTCTGAAGGAATTCCCATAGTACGTAGCGTATAGGTTAGAAAAGTTCTGACTTCCAGATGTGTAGAAGGGGCTCTGGGGCAGGCTGCAAGGGCACAGATTCTTTCTGGCATTTCTTAACTTTTGGAGGTGCAACTCCACAGGAGTTCCTGTAAGAGCTGGACTCTAAAAGATTTAGTAAGAACTCAGTAAGAGAATGTAATTCTTGCTATTTCTTTATGACTAATCCAATGGAGGGTGGCCTCTCCTGGAAAGAAGAGATCACCTTGTGGAATGAAATTTCAGAGTTACATTGACCCCCAGGGAAGGCTTGTAGCTTTAAAAGGTGTTTTAATTTCTGTATGCTAAAGCCATGGACTCAGCAGAGACACTGTTTTAAGGGTCTTTACAGTTTTGCTTGCTGTTAGTTTGCCCAGTTATGAAGGCTCTGGTGACCCTTTTCCTTCTCCTTTCCATGAGAGGTGATGGTGCCACCTTCTTGCCTTGCCGATGCTCCTCTGCTCCCCTCTTCCTTCTTCCCTAGCTGCCCTCCTGTGCGGTTTAAATAACTGCCGTGGTGAGACTAAGGCAGAGCACGTCTAGCCTCCCTTTAATTCCTATGCGTCTTATGGAGCTTGATAAAGGGACTATGGCACTTAAGGCTTGTCTGGACCTGGTCCCTGCTCCCCTAACTGTATTAGCAGGTCTCATAGAAGCTGTTATCACTTCAGTGCCGGTCCCGCATAACTGTGCTTTAGAGGTGACTGCCCTCGGGTGATGTGGCACGTTGCGCTTTGTCTGAAGTGCTCACGGCCCCCGATTCCCGTCAGTCAGGGCAGGTTCTTCAGCAGATGCCCAGGAGGGCTGAGGCTCGGCCAGCTGTGGCCACCAGGTGGCAATGTCTAAAAAAGAGTGAGGGGAAAAACCCGCTCTCGGGAAAAGCTCCTGCTGCCTCCCAGGACTCCCAGGTTTCTTGCTGGGCTGCAGCACGGCGACATCGCAAGTTCCACTGGGTTATTCGCTAAATTTATCAGCGTAATAAAGGTTTCAGGCTTATACCTCATTTTTGTGGCAATTTTCTGAATTTATATGTTTTTCTTACAGTGATGAAACTAGTTTTGGTGCTGAAACTAGCTATGTTTGCTTGCTGGAAGAGATGGTTGTTTCCAGCAGTATTTTATAGGGCAGTTAAGCTAATGGCTAGCTGACATAGCTAGTTTTGATCATCTTGTGGTGTGTTCAAGCTACTCATGTTTGATGCTATGGGAAAAGAGATTCGTTAGTTGGAAATTTGCTTAAAAGAAATTCATGAGGAATGTGTTATCCAGCAAGTTTGTCCTCTGAACAAGGGTTTGTAGATCTGATGACATGCGTTAAGGGTCTGTGGACTTGCTGTGCTCAAGAGTGAGAATGCAGATAATCTAACTCCGAGCAGTTCCCAATGTAAACACTTTTTTTTGTAGACTCTTCATTTATTTGAAGACAATATTATCCTGTACAGTTCTGTCTCCCATTTTCCAATGAAGCGTCCGAGCAACTGCATAGGACACAAACAAAGCTGTTTCCCATGGGAAAAGGATGCTGGGAGTAGTGTCTGGCTGCCTTCAGGCACGGGCAGTTTCCTTTACTGGAAGCTGCTTGCGATCTAATTATTGTCTTCAGAGCTTGGCAGCCCCATGGCAAAAATCCTTCAGAGGGACAGCTCCCTACCCTGAAACAAATCTGCAGAGAGGAAGGGCTAGGGAGAAAAAGAGGTTGATAAGTAATTGCTCAGGCCAGCAGCGGTGATTCCTCGGTTTTTGTAGATATTCGTGGTTTGATTCCTCACAACCATGAGCAAATATTCAGCCATTATTTCTGCCTGATTCAACAAAATAAAGTAAAAAATCAATTTCTTTATTTCTTTATTATTTGGTGCTGACAGCAAATAATAAAAAAGATCAGCACTGTGTTCACAGTCCTGAGAAGAAAAGGAAAAAATTTTTGGAAATACTTCTAATAAAAGGAGAAAAAGATAAGTGGGAAATAATTAAATGTTAAAATTCAGAGCGAGTGGTGCTGGCTTTTGCTACCTAGCCTTCTTTTTGCCCCAGGAAGAGGTGAATTAAGCCATGTAGTGTCTATTTATGTCTTAATTCACCATGCCCACAGCTCTGGGTGGAAAGGGAAGCCACTGCTTTATGGACTGTGGCTCGGAGCACTTAGAGTGCCTTGTAATTTAGGGCATGCTTCCTGAAAATCAAGCTCTCTGTTCAGGGATCTGCTGTTGTGTTTCCAAAAGTTCTGAGTCACTTCAAAAGCTTGGGAGTGGACAAGTTTCTGAATTTTCAGAAGTCAGTAGTGGAAGTCTCGTCGACTTCATTTCACCTGTCTTCTGTACACAAGGGAGGTAGCAGTGAAACTGCAGAGCATGGAAGACGAGAAATCTGTCACTCACTTTTCTTAAAGAGACAGAAATTTGTATTTGTTTTTTTCGCTTTGTGTTACAGCCCTTGGAGCAAGTGAGACAAAGCAGTCATCCTGTTCTGTTTGACTGAAGTTTCTTTATGAAAAAGTTTCTTTCTTTCTGTTGATGCCACCCGCTTTGTACCGACCCACGGCCGTTCTGACCATACTGCCCTTGCAAGCCAGTGCTTCCCTTCAACTAGCCTCACTCAGGCTACCTGAAGATTCACTGTGAAACCCTAATCATCCCTGCTGTATTCATCACAGCTGTTTCTAGCAAGGTGCTCTCAAGTAAAACTGTTTTCTCATATACAATAAGCTTACCCGTGGACAACTAGAGGAGATACCAGTCAGAGGGATATAGCTTTCCAAGACATGGATTATTCTTTGCAGGTGACAGAGATGACAGAAAATTGTTATGCATAAGCACAGGAATCCTGATTTTTTTTTAGTTAGGCTCTTTTTATTTCAATCAATATTTTAACAAGTGCTCAAACTTCCCCGGCAGTTGAATCTGGAACATATAATTGAGAAGAAAAATACCTTCTATAACTTTACAAAAATAAAAAGATTTTTTTTCTAAAAATCCTGTGCTTTATGCAAGCACACTCCAACTCAAGCAAGACAGACACTGTATCCCAAAATATGGACTTCTGCTCATAAAAATGACATTCCCCCGCAGGGCAGCAGGCACAATATGTAAACGGTATAGGAGCAGACCAGGAACACTTTCATTTTAACTTTCTGATCCCTTTTGCCCTTTTTAGAATAGAACATGAAAAGAATGCTCAAGCTCTTCTTGCTCTACCTTTTTTTTTGATATAGCGTGACTCCGTGAGTAGGCTATTACAATGGTGTGAAGGGGAGAACTTCTGTACTCATCCTGGGACAGTTAATAAAGATACCCCTCTAATCTTTTTGCTTTTAAAACACCTGAGCTTTGGTATGGGAGAAATTAAAGAATTTGCAGGTCTTCTGCTGCTAAACCAGTTGTGGCTTAAGTTCCTCAGCTGCTAATGTAGGCCAAGGTCAGGTTGAGCAAGTGAAACAAATGGAGTGTATTGTGCTGTACGTGTACAGGGCCCCGTACAGCTCTTACGTTAGCCTCTGTGATGAAGGGGGCAGATGAAGGAAGCTTAGCTCCTGTGCCTGTAACCTAGGAGAATCCCTCTAGAGAATGTGGATTGACAAAGTATATACTCTGAAGACTTATTTTTTATGTCTGTCCTTTGGCTTGTATTGATGAACGGGAAGATAAAAGGTATATTTATATACAGACACAAGGCAGGAGGCTGGTGCAGCATATGCTATGAAAATCATGAAATCATGAAAATTTTTCAAATCATGAAATTTTGTTCCTAATCAACGCTACAAATGAACAATTTGGAAGAGCCCCAAATCAAACTTCTTGCAATGCATTGTGATGTATTTCCTTTTTAAGTATCTCTAGGTCATAGAAAGAAGAAAGCAATTCTTGCACAATTCTTAAGTTCTGTTACACTTGCAATTAGTGCAAGTGAGAAAGCTCTTGGCAAACCTAAATTTTTGCAAGATTGAAAGTGAGTGTTTATTGTATTTTGGTAGAATGTGCTTTTCAGAAGAAAATTAGACAAGTCTTTCTCTCTTGAAATTTATGATAATTGTGTTACTAAGCAATTTACAGAGGAGCTATGAAGCACTAATAAATATATGGGTCATTGCCCTACTAAACATTGCGCATCATGTTGAAGACTGGTTCTGCTGTAGCCCTGCTGCATTGCAGGGCTGTGCAGATTTCAGCTGGGATGAGCAGTGTGTGGCACTCGCACAGTGCTCGATCAGGGTCAGACAAGTCCAGGCAATTTATGATTAGATTTTTCAGGAGACGAGACAACCTAAGGTGGGAATGGGCAGCGGACAAAGAAGCATGTTGTATAAGTTGTAAGATATACACCTGTGTGCATCTTAATAAATAGAAACGAACATAGATTTGCTCATGCAACTTAGAAATCAGAAACTAAGCTAATATTTGAAGGGACTTCTATGACTATCTAGTAATAGACCAGCAGTCACTCAGTTGGAGACATGCTGGTGTGAATCTGTTGAACATAAAACTGAAGTCTTAACTGGAGAAAATCCTTTCTGGTACTTAATGTCCTCTTTCAGAAGAATAGTGATCATGTCACTCTCTTGACCCTTCAGTTTCAACTATGCTCCTAAGTCCTCCCCACCTGCAGCTCATTCAGAACTGACGCTCTCTGAACAGGTTGAGTTGTGCAGAGCAGAAAGTCATAGCAAGAAATGCTGATGAGATCAGCTCTTGTTCATGGGGCTTGATTCACAGTGAATATTTTCAGATGACTCTTGATTGTGTTTCTCATAGCTGAGTTGGGTTTTCTGTGGCTTTTCATCTGTTTGAGGAAAAAAATGTGAGAGGTGTCATCTGCTATAGCAATGAGAGTCTGTGGTTCCTCTTGTTCCTGCTCTCCCCAAGACAGGTGAGTTGCCCTGATTTCGTGCCCGTCTGTGAGGAAATGTGCACCAAAGGCTGACACCAGCTTGCAAAACTGTAAGGAAGGCAGCAGATTTGGGGGAGTTAGTCAGAGAGCCTCAGTGTCATCATTGCTACTCAAATAGCTTTTCCTGCCTGCTCTGCTAGCAAAACTGATGGTATCGCTGTTTTAAAGGAATGCTTTTGCTATAGCACACAGTATGGACTCGTCTATGTAAAGCTGAAAGACCTTTATTCAAAAAAGCTTTTCCAATAATGAAAAAAAAAAAAACCCAAAAAACAACTTTGGAGAGTTCTTCCTCACTGATCCATACTGGGCAGGTTCTACTTAGAAACTGAAGAAGAAACACTACGACCTTGCTCTTGTTTCTCACACAGGTTCCTGTTCCTCCTGTGAGCCAAAATGCTCCATGTACCAGTAAAGACACATTGCAAATGCTGCAAGGCTAAGCTGGTACCCATCGAAGCAGGGGAGCAGGGTTCACCTGCGACCTGAGCCTCCTCGCTGCTCTTAACCCTCTCTTGGCTCTCCTGGCAGGATCCATTTGCTCTGGTTTGTATCTGTGGGTACAGGAGAAGGTATTTTCCCTGCGGGAGATTCTGGGGTGTTGCAGGGGGAAGCTCTCCGAGGGCTGTGCTTGTTTTTTCTGAGTGGTGTCTCCACAAACTGATCAGGTTTTATCTTGGAGAAACCACAATGTCAAGCAAGAGGAAAATGAGGAGAAGGCTGTTGGTGCAGCTCTTACTCCAACTCCTCCCAGAAAACTGGGTCAGTCTCCTTGTATGAGGTGGATGCAAGACTGGTTCCTGCTGCTTTCTTGCTCTCTAAAGAGAATACTAGGGCTACTAGGGCTCTTCTTTTGCTTGTTCCTGCTGAATGTTGCATTAAACCCATGCTGCTAGATTGGATGCAGAATGTATTAAGGCCTCATATGCTTCTTTGGTTTATCCACTTGGATAAATCCAAATGCAAGGCACAAATATTGTATAGAGAGTATATAAGGCCTTGTGAAAATGAAAACAGAGCCTATCACTTCAGCCTTATATCAGCAACTTGTGCAGTGCATGTGTGATTTAAAAAAATACATTTTCTATTTGGCTTTAAGAGGGGCTGGTTGCAACTACTTTCTAGATAGAAAGGCAGACCTGGAAGCAGTTAAGGAAATTGAAACAGAAAATACTAAGTCATTGGTTATTTCTGCAACTTCATGATTGTAAAAATAGTATAAATTACTTAGAATATTTTAATTGGAGATACCACTTGTCTGAATGGAGGATTGTTTTTGTGTTATGAGGTGTGAGATAATGATTAGATAAATCCTTGTGGCTTTCCTTCTTTTATACATATATCTACAGCAGAGCCCTAAACCCAAAGGGGGAAGCCGTTATCACAGTATTGACACTACAATGAGTGATTCCTCGGAGTTAAATTCTGATGAGAAATCGAGCCTTGGGGAGAAAAGTACCACACTGGTGAAATGGCAGAGGCAGCTGAAGCACGACTGTAAGGTTCACCCCAGCAGTTAAGAAAAGGAGACCCCTTCCCTCCCCCCAGAAGTCTGCAGTCCTAAAGTGCAATTACTTTTGTGCAGTCATGTCAGGCCAGGGATCAGACTGGATGAAGTTCAAAGCACAGACATCAAATGAGTGCCGTCCATGATTCAAGGAGCGGGGGAAAACAGGGAAAAGAACAACACTTGTCAGGCATTCAAGTGCATCAAGGAAATAAATGTCCCTTTCATTCTGAAGAAAAACAGCCCTCAGTCTTATGGAATCCTGGCTTTGTAGTCATGAAAAATAGTTTTTTCACTTCTAGCTGAGCATGTCCCAATATGACACAGTACAAATAAACAACACCAAAGCAAGAGCTGGGGAGCTGGAATATTTTTCTGCTGCCCTGCTGCTATACAGACTTATTTTATTCTCCTCTGGTGACTCTTCAGATCTGGGTACTGATGAGGCGCACTGAATTAAAGGCATCTGGTAGGAAGTGGCTCTCTTCTCCGGCCTGTCCGGGCTGGAGCCATCGCTCGGTCTCTGCCCGTTGTACAGCAAGTACCTGCCCCTGGCGTCCTGCTCCATCTTGAAGATTTCGTACTCGGTGTGAGGTAGGCGGATGCCAAGCGCGATGCAGCCGTTTGTGTGAGTAACGTCCTGCTGAACCCCGACCTGCCAGGATCCCTGCGCTCCGCACTCGTTCCCGTTGAAGACGTTCAGCAGCGAGGCTGTGGATATATCCATGGGAGTGACCTTCATGTGATTTACTGTGGAAAAGGAAGAGAGGAGGCGTTAGCAGAGGGAGAAAAAGAAGGACAACAGGCTGGTTGGGGTCTAGCGCTCACTGTTCTGCCCACACAGGTGCCACTGGACACTCGGGTCCCTTGTGGGCATGATCTTAGTATTTGGTACAAGAGACGCAGAAATCATTGCCCTACTGTGATCAGCAGGGGAAGCAAACTGCAAAATCCTTTTAAAATTGACCCTTTTGTCTATGTATGTTATGATTGATGCTAGCAAAGTCATGAAGGGGGTCAGTTAGCCTTAGGACCTATGGAGAGAAAGCTGATCTGAATATGTCTGGGCAACGTTCTGGTGCTCCTTCAATTTATTTAAGGATGTCTTTTAATGTTACCGAGAAGAATTAGAGCAACTCTGAATCTCTGCTTTTTCTTCTTTCTTAAATCAAAATTTTATATTGCAGGTGTGGCCCAAAATTCTACTAGCATCACTTTACATCTTGGACATAACTGCTTCAAAAAAAGTCTACTGAAGAAAACCTGGTGGTTGCATGTCCTTGAGATTAAGCAGAGCTTTTCATAAATCCCAGACAATCTTTTAGAGATAAAGTCTATTCGTCACATGAGAAGATTCATAAAAGAGGAAATAGTAAAACTTTACTCATATTTTATTACCATTTAGTGCATAAGTAGGGTTCTTTATAACGTCTTTTTATCATTCCTTTAACATATGTTAGCCCATAAAGCTAATGAAATAAATTCCAATTTGGAAATTACCACAACTGCACTATCTTCATATATCAGCTGTTCTTCTTGTACGGATCTTGTAGTTAGTGCTGAATTATAGAGGGCTACTTTTTCTCCTATCCTAACAGTGACTCAGCGTATACTTGCAGATGTAAAAGTTTTACAGCTTCTCGGTTCTAACTAAATTGACCGTATTTCAAGGGCAAGTTTGAGGCACATAAATACTGATTTTGCAGCCCAGTTTATCAAGCTGGAAAAAGTTAAACTGAACAAGCCTGAGGAAATTGAGTAGAGATTATTCTAGGTGTTCGTTTGATACTGTGTTTCAAAGGAAGAAAAGGGGTTCTGAATGGATTTATACTAACTGAAACAGAAACAAATCAGCAAATTCTGATTATGATTTTGAGCATAACTGGATTTCATTCCAGGACCTTGACTGAGACATGCTACACAGAGCAAAAAAGAGCAAAAGCTCTGACAGACAAGGACATCTTCTGCTTCCTGTGAAAATCCTGCTCACTAAGATTTTTCTTCTAGTCAGATGCTTTCTTAAATTGGAGGCATGCAAGAAGCTATGTGCTTCTCACATGATAATGGAAGTGTGAAGGCAAATAGTCTACAGAGAGGGCTTGGGGCTTTCACGGTTCCAGTGGGGCTGGTGCTATGAAGGGACATTGTATTTTGCAGATGTGTGTGTGTCTGTGTGTGGTGATGCCACCAAGCTCTTTGTGAGCAGGATGCTATGGAGCTGTTTGTACAAAGCGGCTCTTTAGCCATTGGGAACTGAGCTATGTCGCCTCTGAGTGCTGCCTCCTGAAGCAGTCCAGTGGTTTTATTAAATACAGCTAGTTTTTGTGAGCTATCTTTATCTAGACCCCCTTTGAAGCTGATAAAAAAAAAAAAAAAAAAAAAAANTAAATACAGCTAGTTTTTGTGAGCTATCTTTATCTAGATCCCCTTTGAAGCTGATTAAAAAAAAAAGACATACACTTCTATATCTGCCTCCCCCATGACCTGAAATGCCCCTGAAGGTACATTTTTCTCTCCACTGAAGTAACCCTCAGACACTGGTCCAATCTCAGGCGTTTCATCAAGATGTTTAAAATCTGGCTGGTGGCCTCCAGGACTTAATCACACAAGTTAAAGTCTGATGTTATTGCTCTTAAACATGTCCATATTTTGCCTCAGATGAGTATTGCTTCACTGGTGGGAAATACAATATATATAGTATAGTTTGTCTGGGTATGCACAGAATGCTTAGAACTTCCCAAGAAACACCTAAATCCTAAAAAGCAGCTGAATGAAATGACAGAATTAAATCGCCAGCGTCTTTCAAGCCACTGTGTGCCAACCCAGCTCCGTTGGACAGCTGCTTGACCGCTTCCGCCCAGAGCAGGTGCACCACGCTACCTTTGAACACGAACTCCGTGCCCCCCATCACTTTGGCAGAGTGCACTCCTCGGCTGTAGCGCCCCTTGGCGTAGATGGTGAAGGTGGGGTGCTTGCAGATGGGGTCGGAGTAGTGGTAGTAGTGGCCTTCCCAGGTGTTGTTGTTGTCGTGGAAGATGAAGTGCCGAGTCAGGAAGAGCACCTCGGGGCGCACCTCGCACCGCTGGCTCACCCACTCGCCGTGGAGCCCGATGGTCAGATCCGCCTTCGGGGGCAAGATGGGAGGATGGTGCTCGTCCGACCGGTAGATGATCCTGCACGCGATACACGTGTGGTCGTGGTTCTGAAACGAAGCAGAGAAAACCCCCCCGTTAGACATTATTCACAGCAAAAGTGTTTCACTGAGGTGAAGACAGCTTCATGTTTTAAGGGCTGTTTTATTTTGCTTTATCTTGGTCATGTTTTCCTGCAGGTTCTCACCCTTCACGGCACCTGAAATGTGGCATGGTTTGTTTTTGTATGGATAAGTTTGCACAGCAGGAGCAGAATTAGATTAACTCCCTGTTCTGCATTTATCTCTGATGAATATTTTAGTTCCGATATTTACTGAACGGATAAAAGGCTGACTTTATAATCACAGAGGGATCTGACAGAAAATTTACTACGGTAGGGACCTGAAGACCTTAGACGTTAATACACTTCTGCATCTCTTACTCTGCATCTGTCTTCATTTTAAACTGTTTACTGTGGGTGCTATAGATGGACACTGGTGTCCCACGTACATTTCTATTCGGGTAGCAGCCTGGGAAGTCGGTAACCAGCAATTTTAAACTTGTTCAGCTTCTCCGAGCTACAGTCTAAGGGTGCAGCGTGCGCTCTCTGTATCTAGCAGAGTCCTGATGGGAGCTTCCACCAATTTCCTTTTCAGTGACATGCGTGTGACTCCACTGACAGCAATATGGTTATATGGATGTAAGGGAGCTTGATACGGCTTAGTGTCAGTTAACGCAGTGAAAGCTTTATGGCTGTTTCCAGCAGGAGTAAGATTTGTGGTGTCTGTCAGGCCTGATAAAGGCCATTTTACTAAGCACCAGCCTCAAGAAGCCAACTCCGTGAGAGTTAAGGGCATTTTATGCCTTGCTTACATGGCCTTCGTGGAGAGGGGCTTCGCAGAGGTTGTAGGTGTTGCTTGCTGCTCACCTTGCTGCTGAGGGCAAGGGGAAGATGGAGCCGTGCTTAAACGCGGCCACGCGTGGGCAGCAGGCCCGGTGGGGCTGCTCGCAGAGCTCAGGAGCTGCAGCACGACGGTATCGCGCCGGCCCTGGGCCTGCACGCGGGCTTGCGGCGTGGCCTTGGAGAACTCGTGTGCTGGGGAGCCCTGCAGGAGACCGCACATAGGCGCCCAGGGTGCTCTGCGCTGCTTCGACCCCTCTAGCCCCAGCAGAAGGCAGCGAAGGGCAACAACTGCTGCTGGCACTTGCATTCTCCCAGTAAAACGCAGTGGGCCCAACAACCAACCCTGTACAAACCAGCGGCGTGTCGGTGGAGAAACACGGTGTGGCCAGCTGGTAGCTCTGGGCAAGCGCACAGGAAGATCTGAGTATTGATGTTGGATCCAAGTCTCTGGCAGGAGGGGAGGCAACTTTATTCTCTGGCTTCCAACCCTTCGATATCAGATTAAAGCTACAAAGCCGTGTACGTTGTTTCCACTGCTAATTGTTTCTGCAAGGTTTTGTCTTTTTGGCCAAAGGCTGTGGCTGTGTTATTCTTTGCAAACTTTGTTTTTTTTTCAAAGGCAAGAGAAACTGCAGCATTAGAATTTGTCTCTGCTCTGCTAAGCAAACTTTGAATTGCAGTTTATGGAAGGATGAAGAATTACAAAGCTAATTTTTTAGTTCACTTCATTTATGACAATAAAAAAATACATCAAGAAGAATAAATGCTGCTCCGTGAGATAAAAGCGGTGTTTTCTGTTTTACTAGTGCCTGTTTTGGATTTGTTGCAGACTGTTTGTTTACATCTTGGGATGTGATGGTAGAAGCTTTTTAAGTGGTTATTGATGTGCTGGGCGGCTGTGCTCTGAGCCTTAAGCAGGCTTATCCTCAGAGTGAAAGGCGAAGACCACACAGAGAGATTTGTACCTTCATCTTTCAAAGATACTTGATCCTCAGGAGACAGAGGGAAGACTTAGGTGGGCTACTCATACCATCTAGCTTATTTATCCCATCAGGTGTTTTCCTGAGGTGCAATTCAGAGTGCGCTGAATTAGGAGCTGATGCTCCCCAAACTGCCGAGCGGGGGAGAGATTTAGGCAGTACAAATGCTTGCTCCTTTGCTCCTCTTCCAGCCCTCATTTCTGAGCGCTCTCTGAGCTCTTTGACCTTTTTGACACTTAGGGGTTATTACAGAGCCAGCATTTCTCCATTCACTGTCTTTAGCTCATGGGTCAATGTTCGGTTATAACATTTACATGTTTTAAATTGGTGCCAAGTTTGTCTCGTAAAATGAACATAAGCAGCTTTAGAGAATTACTATGCAACTTGTGCAATATATCATCTTTACACATATTAAATAGGGTTTATATTTGCCTCACAGATCGGACAGACAACAAAATCTGCCAATAATGTCACTGGGACATGCTGACCTGAACCAACACTGGCCAAAAGTCCTGCTTGGAGCAGAAACCTGGACTAGGTGACCTCCAGAAGGACCTTCCATCTACCGTGATGGCTCCCGGGTAGCATGTGTCACCACACAAATATAAAGTGTAATCTTTTCCCACTGTGGTGCTTTTTGACTAACTTTATTACAAGATACATTTTGCAGCTAAATTCTGTAAGCAGGTAGAAGGGCCATCAATATGTTAGTGAAAAAAGAAGCAAAATTTAGTTAATTTAACTGGAACTGGTGAAGTTAGTACAGATTTGTGCTCTTGTAACTAACAGCGGATACTGTTCCTCGCTAAAAGTGCAGACAGTGCAGATGGACTGTGAAACTAGGCCGTCTTCTAAGATTGCAATTTCCTCTCTGAATTTTCTAATGGCTAAGACAGGAATCAAGATCCAGTTTGGTTTCATAGTTTGCTATAGATTTTCTGTGTGACATTAACCTCATGTCATACAAGCACAGAGAATAACAGCTCTTCTCTTTGACATGACAGTGGTAGGTGGTGACTGTGAGCTGTCAGAAAGCAGACAGACATTTCAGGGGCCTGGATATAATTAAAAATAGAATAATAATAATAAAAATGCGCACAGACCTAGTCCTGCAACAAACCTTCAAACACAGTCTGACAGAACTATAATATCCTTCTTCCTCTTGCCTACAATAAAAATTCACTAGGTTTCATCTGCTGGCTTGTTTGGGATTTATGAAACTGCTCTGTTTAATCTCCAGCTCTCTTCAGAGAATATCAGCCCTTTTCTTTGGAAAACACTCTGTTTTACTGGGAGGTTTGCAGTTCAGAACTGCTGAGGGACAGGTAACTTTTATAAACGAGTAGGAAATGCATTGGTGCTGGGCCGACAGTGTGGAAACTGCCTTGGGACACCTCGGCAGTGGCACTGTGGTCCTCTTTTCTTTGAGCTTTAGTCACAAATGGGGAAGCCAGGCTGGAGAGCCTGCTCAGTCCTCAGCTGTGTTGCTTGCACCTCAACAAATCTGCCAAGTGAGATAGATGTGCTGTTTACTGCCAATCCGAGTACCATCGGAATATAGATTTTTTGAAGTGCTATGGAAATAGCATAAGCTGTACATAAGCTGAACTAGTCAATGGTAGGAGCCAATTTCTGCTGTTTCATTTTGATAAAAGAGAAGTTGAAAGTTCTTATGATCTCCCAGTGGACATCCAGTATGAGCCAGCTGGGTTGGTTTTGTGTATATTTTATTTTCTTTCTCAGGGGCCTGTCCTATACAATCAGTTTGTGAGTCCAGCTAATTTAACCTGAGGACCAGTGGTTTCTGTTACCCTTGTTCAAAGTCTGAAGAAAAACAAACAGAAACCCAGCCCGTTGTCTTCTTGGTCACTCTTGGCTGTTTGTGGGATTTCCCTGTTGTTTCTTAGGTCCAGTAAATGGACGAGAAGGAAAGCTGGAACCAATCCTAGTTTTAGCAACTTTTTTTTAGCTTTTTCTATCAGATAGGACTACGAGGCATAAACATTCATTTTTCCATTTTTCCTAGCAGCGATTCTAGGTTCCATCTTTCTCTACAACATTAAAATATTATAATGCAAGGCTATGACGCTGGGCAGAAGTAGCTATCAATGCCCCATGTCCTCGCTGTCATACTGGGACTACAGAAGGTGCAGACCAGGGACTCCTGCAACTGCTTAATCTCCTGTGCCGTCCCTTGGCTGGGGACAGCAGCAGAGTTGGAGTAAGAAGGTTCATAGAGCCCGCTAGTAGAAAAAATACCTCAATATGGGCAGCATCTGGTTCATGTCTTGAGACAGACAGCGGCCTTGCTTCCCAAAAGCACTGAGATGTCGGACTGGCCCATGTGGCTGTCGCTTGACTGCATCACTTCCCTGAGATTAGTGCTCGAATCTGACTTACATAAACGCTTTTTGCTCTGATAGAAAACGATCTTGCACAGAGTTATGAACTTTTTAGTAGAAAAGTATGCCACAGGCAAAATCCCTCAGTAAGATTGCTGTCCAAGTAGCGGAAGAGAGAAAGAGCTAGTTTTGCTATAAGACAATTGGACTTAATTATGGAGTAATTTATGTTTAACAATTGACTATGTTTTTCACTGCTGCTTTTTCAGGTCAGCTGCTCTTGGCTCTTAATTACACTGGCTAAGGCCTTGCAAATCACTGCCTTTCCATTTGTCTTGAGGAAAGATTATTTTCTAAAAACAGACAGTCAAAGAAAATATGGAACAGAGGCAGAGGACATTTGATTCCAAACACGATTAAGCACTCTCTAATAAAAAACTCATTTGGGCATGACATAAACCGAAAAGCAATAAAATGTGCTGCGGACGGGATGAACATCTGTTTCATGTTTTAAATATCTTAGGTGTACAGTGCTCCGTGTTCTGGATGGTGGGGTCTTGCTACGAGCAGCTGCCCCGGGCAGGGCTGCAGCCCCGGGCAGGGCTGCTGCCCCATGCCTGCTCCACCTGTGGGTTTGGAGGCTCCTTGGTGCTGCGGTGCGGGAAGGGAACCTCCTTGCAGCTCGGCAGCGCTCACTCCGCGGCGGGCAGGCTCTTCCCTCTCCCGGCTGGTTCTTCAGTGCCAATCTGTGAATTAATCCATGCGGCTACGTGGGCTGAAAGAAGCCTGAATCTTTGGCTGAAAGCTCAGTTCTTGTACTTCGTCTTAAAAATAATAATTAAAAAAAGGGTTGTGATCTGAAAATTTCCACCAGCATTTTTCTCCATCCCTCCCTTTTGCTGCCTCCACTGAAGTGGTAACAGGGCCAGGGAGCTCTGCAAGCCAAGTAGGGAGGCTTCTAATAGAAAAAAAGTAAACAAGGATGAGGTTGATTGATCCTTTTCCCAATTGCTGTGGATAGCCAGAAATATAAACCTGCTCAGCATATTTTAATTTTCTCTTAGGCTCTGTGGGATTCTATGGCTGCCTAGGACTAATTCTCCTCTCATCAGGTCACAGTGTTTTTTATGGTCCAGTCTATAAAAACTCTTAACATGAAAAGAGGATGCTCCTTACCCCTGAGCAATCGTAAAACAGGCTTGACTAACACACAGGCAAGTCTTTCTGGAAGCTATTCTAGTTTTGTTTGAACCCCTTTTTATTTCATGTTTATTGCTGTTGTTGCAAAATAAGATATATATGAACCAAACTCTTTTGCAAAATGTACGGAAAATCAACCGTTTCCTCATAGTTAAAGCAGAAGCTGAATCCTATGATTTATGTCAAGGGGAGGACCTGCAGGGAGGACCTGCAGTTGTATTTAGGGACCAAATAAATGAGCACCAATAGAGATTGAAGAGATTGAAAATACAGTTATTTTCAATTGGACACCTTGTTCAAACATGCTTGCATTCTCTCCCGTCTCTCCTGTATATTCTGCAAATGTACCTATACCATAATCTAATATTTTAAAAACACTACTAGTCTGAAATTTATATTAATGCTCAATTAAGAATTCAGCCTTTCTGTAGTAGAATCACAGTGGATGATTATGTCTGGCATTGTACTGTTTACATAAAAAAAGATTAAAATTGTCTCAACTATAACTCACTATTTCAAGGATTCATTGCTCAGACTACTGTGATATGAGAGACGTGGGCATTCTTAGCAGAACAGGTTGAAAAAAATCAATATTTTTCATTTGATTCTTGTAAAAAACATTTCCATTGGAAACATATCTGACTGCATATGCGTGGTCTGGAAGGAAACAATGCAATATTCACAGTATTTAAATTTTCATTGAAAATTAACTGTCTTTAAAAAAATGAAAAAAGTATTTTGGGATTTTTTTGGCCACTTTTAATGGAGAATTTTGACCATTTGTGGACAAGCTCTCACTGATGTCTTTGATAGCTGCAAATAGTTGGTTCTTTTCCAGACTGGGCACATTAAGAAGGCAAATGCACAGTACAAGTGTTAGCTGTGCAATTAGCTCCTAAACAAAAACACATCAAGTCCTTCTACAGGAGAGCTGCTACTGGGATAGACAGGGAACAGTTGCTGTTTAGAGTTGACTTGGGCTAAGGAAAACACGCTGGGAATATTGAGAAGTGGTGAACTCAGTTCAGCTCAAAACCAATGGTTTTCTTAGTAACAGTTTGTTGTGTATCTGCAAGGTCTTTAAACTTCAGTCATTAAACTTCAGTTACACATGGAATTCCACACCAATATCCCCAAGTGATTTGGGAAATCCTGCCGGCTGCATGCACTCAAGAGTTATGTGCTCCCCCTTCCCTTTCTATCTAGAGCCACAGTATACGGGACGCATCCTCCCACGCCATAAATTGGTTAAGAGATTAAAGCACCAGCCCTGCCTCAGAAAATCAGGAAAGGAAATACTATTTCTAATCTGCTCTGCTGCCTTTGGACTCCTCCTCAGTCTCCTTTTCCCTCCTAGTAATGCCAGGGTAAAGCAAAAAGCCAACCCCGAGACCCTTGGCAGAGCAGCAGCTTCTCTCTGTGACACCTCACTTGGCACTCGGACCTGCCCACTTCCACTTTTTATTCAAATTCAGCTACTCATATGTTCCATGTGGCTACTGTAAGTATCCCCTTTACTTGCTTTCCCCCGTAGCACTGCGGATTAGCTCTGATCTCCCAGTCTAGAGAACCGTCCTGTTCAGCTGTAATAGCTCACAACGCTTGGTTCAGTTGCACTGACATTGAAAATACTTCTACTTCTGCATTCTCAGTCCCCATGGCTATGCTGGTGATTGCAATGCAGAAAAACCAGTTTGGAAAAGCCAGGTCCTCCGCTGATATAAAACCATTTTTTGGCCAACCCTGATTTCCACTGACTCCTGATGTGTCACCAGGACGGAGAGCACTGAGGAAGAGGGCAAAGAGAAGATACAATGATTTCTCACACCCACCCAAATACTGTGTCATGGGCTGGGCTCAGGAGTGCCAGGACATGACATGTCTGGTCAGGATGTCTTCAAGCTCATTAGCTAAGAACGGAGGTGCCAGATGTTAGTGCTAATAACCGAATGCTCCCAGAATGAGTACAAAACTAAAGCCTTGGGAGAACGTCCTTTCAAAGAGAAGGCCTGAAGTCGGAGGAGGGCTTCAAATAAAGAAAAAATGTTAAATGAGTTTGTCTCGTGTTGCCAAGGGGCGAGTCCATAGAAAGGACACTTTTATGAATTACTCAGTACAATATCAAGCTCCACTCCTCCACGGCTTTAGATAAGTGTGGCCCAAGACAGCACTTTAACAAACGGTTATAATCTCTCTCCACCACAAAAGTGATAATTTGCAGGCTTTCCATGACCTCATATGAAGCGAAGTTGGCTTATGTGCATTAGGCTGACTCTGGGGAGTTGAACATGGTTGACACAGAATTCAGCCTGCCAGAGCAGATGAAGAATAACACAGATTTAAAACTTTAATTAAAAATCTTGAGGCAAATGAAATGTTGGAGAGAGTGGTAACTCCTTTGCAGACTTGTCAGTTTAGGATTTCTTTGGCGGAGAAAGGGGGAGCTCCAAGCAGGAAGGAGGGTGGACATATGCTCAGATTTATCTATAAGTGTGCACTATATATTTTAAAATATTGAGGAACATTTTTTTATTAACTACTCCCATGGAGGGCAAGATAGTGAAAGAATCTGAAGGTACTACCATTACACAACTGTCTGATCTAAGAGATTTCAATTCCGTTGCACAACTCTCCATAAACCTGAAATAAATACAACTGACACGAAATGCAAAAACTTTAATGTTTTGCTTTTCTAAGAGAAGGCTCTTTTAGTCTGCACAGAACACAAGAACAAAGTCAAAATCTGCCTTTTTCTTACATGAATTGGGCTGCACATGTCATCTATCCCACTAAAATGACACTAATTTATGGTGACATGAATATTTTGGGAAGCATCAACAAACCAATTCCTGGAAAAACTGAAGCAACATTTTGAATGTCAGTCTCCGTGAGCAAAGTATTCCAAAATAAAGTTGCTTTATATACTTATTATGCCTTTAAAAAGCAACCTGTACAACCCTTCACGAACTGCGTAGCAATATTATCGGGGAGTCTTCCTCCTTACAAATGATGAAATTATTGCGGTTAGATGCCAACAATGAGGAGAATGTCGATAGTTGAGACATGTTTGTTGAGTTGATCTGATTGCCCGTTTTTGAACAGGCATCCATAATTAAGTCGGCAAAGACAAATGCGGTTTTAAGCGCAGTGCTTGGTTTTTGGAGGTTCACACAGAGCGAGCTTTTGGTTCAGCCCTTGGCATTAGTGCTTGTGTAAGGAGCATGTGCAGCGTGGCAGCTTCAAAGGCCTCCTCGTGTGCAGCATTATAGCCCATAGCACTGCTGAGCAAAGCAAGAAACAAGCCTCAGCTAGCTGCTTCGTTCTCCTATCTCTGAAGTGCATCTCACGCTGTTATTGTTCATAACGCTGAAATTAATCCATTTGAGCAAGGTTTCTCTGCTCCTCTAATCATTTCCCTAATCAAGAGTCTTTTGCAAATAATAATCAACAAAAGAAACCCTTTAAGTATTGGCTGGATCTAGAACAGACTTTTTGACTGTCTAGCAGCATTCCTCTGCTAAACAAAGGGGTTTTGTCCTCCAAAATTATACTTTTTTGGTTGAGATAATATTTTGCATATTTCTCTGAGGCATTTCACCATTTCACATGTTTAACATCTATTTATTAATTTATGCTTGCATTTTCCTGGGAGCTACTCAAGTAAGTAGAATTCCCATACAGATGAAATAACTGAATTTCAAAGAGCTGAAGATCCAAATTTTCAAAAACATAGAAAGCTTTGAGCAATGTCAAAGCTTTGAGCAAAGTTTAAGCTTTACATAAAATCCACATCACTCGCTGCAAATGCCAAGTACTCCTCCAGTGAATAAACTTGCAAGGAAGAATCAGTGCCTCAGAATTACTTTTTCAAGGCAATGCCTCTTACTGAAAGTGTGGGGCCAGCAACCGTTTGAGCCCAGCAAAGGCAGAAAGGAGGTTATTCCAGTATGTTTTGGGTCTCTTGTGATGTTCCAGACCGCTCCAGCCCTTTTCCTAAATAACTATATAATTAGAATGACCTGTCATCACAGGCCTGTTCGGATCTTTCCGTGCATCCTGTCAGCCTATAAAATAACGCAGGGAGTGCTTTGTTTACAAAGCAGCATTTCAAAGGCGACTATATTGAAAGTGTGGCAGTGCTGTAGTTGTAGGCATTCCCCGTGCTTTTAGACACAGGAGAATGCCCTGAAAACATCGTCTTTCTTTCCGCACAGTGAATGCATTTCAAGCCTTTCTTCATGCTACAAATTCCTGTATGCACTTGTAAATAAGGTGATTTTGTGGCCCGTCTGCCAGGCTCCTTGCTGTCATCCTAACCAGGGATATCTTTGGCCAAGTGTTTCCCCCATCCTGCCCTTCCCGTCAGTGTGCTCTCTCGTGTTGGCTAGAGAAGCTGAATGTGCAATAACTTGAACCCCTTTCTGAACTCACAACATCAAGAGGTGTCAAAGATGTTCAGGCCCCTCCATCATCAGAGCCAAATTATTATCTTGAGCAAGCCTAGAGGAGACTGCTAAACCATATCTATATTGTGACCTATTAATCAGCTTTATTCAGGAACTTCCACATATTTTACAGGAGGAATTTGTTTAAGGTATGCTCTTATCTAGGTGAATTTGTAAAGCCTAAAGAGATGACATATTAGATATTTCTAAAAGCTCCCTGGTTTTATATGAACACTTGCATTAAGATATGGTAATCTGTGAATGTATTCAGATTTGTAGCTCAGCATAAAGCTGTCTGGTTTTTGGACAGCCCTTCTGATTTACCATCTTGTGGTGAAATCACTGCAGGAATTTGGAAAGGGTCCAATTCTATTTGTTTAAAGTCCCGATCATGGGGCTCTGGCATTCCTAGCGTATCCAGCAGTCGTTTGCTTTCAATTATCATTCAGTTCAACCACATAAGTAATGAATGTGGCTACCACATCCAACTTGCAGGCTATGTAAATGCTTGAGCTGGGTGGAACTCTCTTCTATATAGAGGCTTAACTATAAATTTAACTCAGAATGTGAATCCTCTTAACTTATTTTAAGCAGGTCTTTATAAGTATAAAATAAAAATAAATAAAAAGGAAATGAAACAAGCCCTAAATGAAAGATTCCACACAATACACCTGATTCACTTCAGAAGCAATTTCCTGGCCTCCCCAACCTCGTGGTCTAACTGTAGAAACCTTAAAAAAACAAGTTGATTTAACATTTCTATTTATTCACGGTGTTCAGTTTCCAGAGGAGCCTGCGACTTGTAGTTTTAAACTCAATTTAGCATTTAAACTCATTTTCAGCTGGGTCCCAATGGAGCAGCAATTAGAAAAGGAAAGGAGTTCAAAGAAGAAGGGTTATAACCTTTCAGTGGTATGTTTGCCTGGGCTTAAAAAATGCCTCTCTCTTACTATTCTTCCTACATTCAGCAAACGCTAAATCATACAACTGGGTTAAAAATCTGTTGGTACAGAGAACTTCATGGTTAGATACAAATCAAAATCCAGAAATCCCTCATGGCTGCTAAGGCAGAAAGTCATTTTTGGGGATACCATTATTTGTATTATGATGAAAGTCTAAAATCATCAGGTCTGACTCCTCTTCAGAAAAAAAAAAACAAAGAAGTCTCACATTAAATCTGAACAAGATGAATCAATTAAAAATACAAAGCAAATCTTCTCTGCTGCATATTTAAGAGTTAAGTCTACTCATCTTTTGCAGCTGATGGTTTCAGTTGAGACTGGTGTCCCAATAATCCAAATATTACATATCCTTGCATAGATCTGGGAAGTCAAAGAGGTCATGCCGACAAAGCATGGAGGAGAAACTGTCTTGAAGTAACTTTCCAGAAGTCGAAATGGCCAAAGCGTGAGTAGAGCAGTAGCCTGCAACTCAGGACCTCTGGCCTCATCTATTAAACTAGAGAAATGAGGTTCGTATGTATTTTGGCATACTCTGCGTTAGTTTGTGCCTCCTCTAGTAATCCCACTCTCTGTAGCTAGCAGTACTCTTATGAAGCGCATTCCAATGTCATAAATTCAGCCTCAAGACAAGATCTGGCTACCAAAACCTTATCTGGAAGCACTGCACTGCACGTATACCAGCAGATAACTTGGCTTGTTTGCTTTTCTTCTCGCCCAGTTCCTGTACACATATAACATGGAAATCTCCTCAGGGATCCACACTGTGAGCTTTTGCTGATTTCAGTGTACACACATCCGATGATAGGACCTGCCTGTCAAAACCTGCGGGACTGTGGGCTAAATGCAGACAGGATGAGTCAGGATCCCTCCAAGGTGGCACAGCACACAGATTGGGGTTCCTGTTATCTTCCCATGCACATGTGACCCACTCATATCAAAATGGATCATATCATTCCCGAGAGAATAGGCTCTGTGAATGTAAATGAGAATTGCAGTATTCTCAGATCATCTGTAGTCTTTCAGTTTGTTTATTTAACCTGACTAAAAAAGGGACTTCTTATGAAAGACATAGTCTTTTCAGTTTGAGCACTACATTTTAGAGGCAAGCTGCCCAATGATACTGGATGGCACACAAGATAGGTTGGGAAACAGTGACCAGTGCATCCCAAAATAACTGCAAATCTTGCCAAAAGTTTTATTTCTATAAAGCTAATTGACAATAAATCTATCCATTCACACTCTACAAATTGGAAATGTAGGGATTTTTACTATGTCATTTATCCATAATTAGTTAACTAGATTTGACTGGATAGATCCTGAAAAAAAATCAGCTGATATAAGTAAATCAAGAGTTTTGTCTTCATTTCATTTGGTTGGGAATCAGCTATACCTGATAGAGTAGGTATAACATACCAGGTGTCGGATAATTTGTCTTTAGATACTTTTTTAAGTAAGAGATTTAGGTAAGAATCCTCACTCACAAATTTGTAAATACAAACTAGATATGTTTGTCTGAATTAATTAAAGAAGAAATTAATACTGCTGTATCCAACACTTTGCTGAGGAACATGCTGCAGCTGCTAAAACTGTCCATTTTGAGAAGACATATGCTTAAATACGCCCCTAGTAACTTGAAGTGTCACATAAGAATGACAGAAATGACAGTGGTTTGTGCAGGGCCACAGCTGAATGTGGACTGAAACCACCCCTAGGCCAGACTATTATAATGATTTAAAGGGGATCGGATGAAGTTCTGAACTATTGGAATTGGATGTTCACAGGAGGCAGACACAACACGGGGCGCACAGAATGGTTCTGAATGAAAGGCAATGCCAGGGCATTCTCAGCAAAACCGCCACTGCCCCCACTGTGTCTCCTGCTATTGGCGATAGGCTGTAGTTGATTTTCGAATCAATCACAACGAGATGATTAAAAATGGTGATAACTCATTAGTTGGAAGTGATCTTACAGCACTATCTAGTTGGAATGTATTGATAACAACTGCAGTCTGCAATGTGGTTCCAATTGCTACATTCCTTTGAAATGCCACCAGAAAAGATGTATAGAGAGACCTCCTGCTAAGGGCCATCAATGTCTACTCTTCCTGTTTGATTTTTATTTAACTTACTATGGGTTGATCAGTTCCCAGTGAAGCTAAGGGCACTCTGAGGCCCTTTGAAAAATGAAGTTTCAAATAGAATTAAAGTTCCATTCAAAATTCACCTGTTTTTCATTTAATTAATGTGTGTGTCTGCTCCCGGATTCATGACCTGCACAGGCCATCAATTTTTTTTTACCCTTCATGCTGTCCCTTTCAAGTCTCTACCTTCCAATTTCCTCTTTCCCTCTTCAGGTTATGGATCACCCAACTTCCATATGTTGATACAATTCGATTTCCTTTCTTCCTGAGATTCCCGCAGCTGTTTTTCTTGCCCTTTCTCAGTCCTGTATCATTTTTTTCTCTTCTCTGCTACTAATCTATAGTCTTAGTCCCATCTAACAGCAACTCCCATCTCTTAATTCATGTGTTTGATTCCATCTTCGGTCTCCAGGTGGCCTTTGGGACCTGAGTTCATTAGACTAGGGATCACACATTTGACGCAATCTCAAAAACCACAAAGTACTATTCCCATGAAATATGCTCAGTGATTTTGTCTAACTGACTGCATCATCTGTAAGGCAACAATCTCTTTAAAACCACATCTACATTTTAGATTACACTAGCATACTGTTTTAGAAGAGCTGAATAACGTGCTTATCGTATCTTAAAATGTTTGCATACATAACACATACATACCTTGGCATTTTGAAGAGGAGGCTGGTAACTAGAAGGCCGATAGTACCTTCTCTGAGTAGCATCAGTGTGAATGTCTCCGAGAAACAGCTCCTCCACAAGGTGATCTAAATTGTGATGCAGGTACTGTTTCTCTACACGGATCAGCTGGAGTTCATGCATGGCAAAATTGAGAGCCTTGGTGCATTCACAGCCGTTCTCTTCCCTCAGCAAATCATAGCTCACATCCTGTTCCCAAGGACTATCTTCTGGTATAAATCCAGGACACGTTTGGTTCACCAGCTCACTTAATTTTTTGGTTATTGCTTCATTGTGGCATATGATTTGTATGCTGCGTAGCTGATAATCAGCTTCAGTACCCCCTCGGATGATCCAGGATGCTTGTCGGAGACGAATTTTGCCACGTATAACTAAGGTATAGATGGGATTTGTGCAGTGATTGCCACCATAATAAAACTGGTAGGCCTTAAATGTATTATTGTGGTAGAATCTGTAAGATCTTGTGATGAACTCTGGGCCTGCTCTAACTTCACAGCTGTGGGAAGACAAAGTGAAGGAAGAAAACGTTAGCAAGGTGGCATATCATGAACACTACAGGTAACAAGACCGAACAGCGCTGCATAGATCTAGCAAAATACTTGGGTGTCAGTATCCTTTTGGCGTGAATGGCAGTAAATAGGAACTAGGCATGTGTGACCGCCAATTCGCCAGCCAATTTCCTTTGCTGCTATGCAATTCTTAACGTATTGCTTCATGGTGATCATATCTACCTGAGAGCCTTGTTTTTGCAGATTTTACATAATTTCACTCATATCCTCAAAGTTGTTTTTCCTTTTTTTTTTCTTTTTTACCCTAAGGACAACCATGTGACTCAACACTACTTTGAAAAAAACAGCAGCTCATTAAACATATATATTCTTCCCTTTTGCATGGTGGATTAGCAAAAGGACCGATCAGAAAGTAAAATGCCGAACATCCACAAGATCGTGTAAATAACTGTCTTGTACAGCTGCTGTGTGGGCTTTTGGTGGCACACTGCCAGCTCTGGTCTGCAGAGGTCCACGAGGATCTCACCCTCAGGTTTTCCACATACACTGTCAACTGGGATGACGGTTAGTGCAAACTTCCTAACTGGCTTAAATTTGGACCTATCAACATTCATTTTGTTAATCAAGAGGTATTTTCTCCCCTCTCTGAGAGGGGAAATGGCAACTAAATTCCACTTTCCATAGAAAGTCAAACTTCCTTTCGTATCTTCAGATTTCTCCCTCTTTGTCATCCACGCGGCTTAACATAAATACACTCAACTTTCTGTTAAATAATCATACATTTCCTTAAGAGTCTCTTCAGATAAATGGATGAATATTGCTTTTTGAGACACAGAAAACAAAACAGGTCTCTCTGAATTCAAAGCTTTTGTGTATGGAGAGGAACAGAGCTGGTCAAATACCACTTTTAGGTTTCTTTTGCTAATAAAACTTGTGCTAGACATGATCTGAAAGCAAAGATCCATCCAATGGCTCTAATGAATATAGTCAAAGATAGTACAAATTAATGGAGGAACAAGCATTCATTTTGGCAACCTGATGGTCTCTTTCCTATTCCAAACGAGATCTGAACATACTTCACAACATTTGCTTTAAAATCCAGGCTACACATCGACCCATCAAGAAAGCTTTACAGCAAGCAATTGTGACATCTATAAAACAGCCCCTTCTTTCTTGTATATGTAAACATACTGTACATAAAGCATCTGGGATTTGGAATTCACCATATTAAAAAATATATATTTTTTTTCCTGAGGCTTAGAGTGGGACTATTCATTATTCCCTCTCTGCTACGTCATCCTTTTCTCTTCCATATCTTTTTCCATCTTATTTTAGCTTTCCTTACCCAGTGGAGACCCAGTGTCCCTCAATATTGGGAGGCATCTGCACGGTGATGCGGGCTCCATTGTGAAGGTGTTTCAGCATGTGGTGACACTGCGACTCCTTGAAAGCCCTCCAGGCACTCTTCTCCAGGGACTGAGGGTGGGACCTGCTGTCCGGGTGAAGAAGAGCAGAACCTTCTCCCAGCCCTGAGAC
This sequence comes from Crypturellus undulatus, assembly GCA_013389825.1. Taxonomy (NCBI): domain Eukaryota; kingdom Metazoa; phylum Chordata; class Aves; order Tinamiformes; family Tinamidae; genus Crypturellus; species Crypturellus undulatus. Next base: position 875,689 of record VWPW01030072.1, read on the forward strand.
AGAAAAGCGTAAATTATCAGGAGACCCTCGCGAGCACAACTTCAACACGGTAAAGGAGGCTGTGAGCATACTGCGTGGAACAATATGTGTTCACAGCATTGTGTGTCCAGGAAAGCACTGTTTACATTTGTCTCATCTGGAAAAAAACTTCACAAAATCATGGGGAGCTCTCTGTCAGCCCGTTAACCATCCACCGAGTAGATCTGCTTTATGTGATCTCCTGGGGAGAGGACTTGAACCCAATGCTGTGTATATCCGCACCCTGGAAACACGGCTCTGGATCTGAATTTTGCAGATACCTCTTCAATCTCTGGTCAGGACAATCAAAAACCTGGACCTTGCAGCTTTTAGCAAGTTGCATCCAGATCCGGACACAAACTTTGCGGTTTTGGCCCACCTCTAATTTGAACGCTTCTATAATAAACTTCCAAATAGAGGCTACTCTTTAAAGGAAGGGAAAACAGATATTAAAAGCACAGCCTCTGCACACAGGAAGCCTCTGTGATGTCTGAGGTGGTCAATTAAAGGCAGATTCTGCTATTTTTATTTTAAAGGCGAAAAGGAATTTCAAAAGCTAATTTTATCTCCAGCACACAGTAATTTTGGTTTCTAGTAATGTATACATACAAAACCCACCAGCAATCTTTCTACACATTATTAATTGAACAGAATGAATATTTAGCTTCAGAAAGATTGCATTTTTACTCTTTCACGCACTCTGCACTGTTAGATATGTCAGGAAAACATGGATCAAAAGAAAAGCTCACATCTGGGGGTTAAGAGGTGAAAAACATGAACCTTGCATAAGAAGCTGGAAACTATATTACTTTGCAGAAAGGAATTTAAGAACCACTGGACTAGAAAAAGAATACAAGGTGAGGTGGAGGGCTGGTTGTGCGCCCTCGATGACCGGGATAACTTAGAACAAGTCTTGGTAACACACACTGCCAGGGCTTAGGATTCACACCTGCCTTTTCTGTGTCCTCTTGGCAGATCCAGTGCAGAAAACGGACTGTCCTGAACAGCAGAGTGTGGGACAAACCCTCCTCATGCACCACATGCAATGCCGAAGCACCTAACCCAGGACTGTACATTATATTCCCCAGGCCAGACACCCAGACACCTTAAAATATAGGCACTGTGTGACCTTGAAATTTGAGGACTGTATTTCAAGGTAGTCCTATAGCTGCAGGCCAGTTGAACAATGTGCAGTACTGCTATGTAACTCAAAGAGAAAATCAGCATCATTCATTTACAGACAGACACTGCTTCATCTGCCCTGCGCTTTCCTACTGCAAAAAGAAAACGGTGTCAATGATTCATTATGTTGACTGGGTCTTAGGGCTTCAGGAAGCAGCCTGGGTAACACTCGTGAAAATGGCTTTGCTGCAAGTGTGAATATATGTCAGCATATAGAAAGGGATTCACCATTTTTAAACAATAACTCATAAACTAAACAAAAGTAAGGACTTCTCACTCCTTGAATATAAACAGTATTTATCAGTGAATGATCTTATTCATATTAATGAATACAACCTCGCAAGGTCTTTAGGGGAGAATCTGGTCGCTTTGCTACAGGTTACAAATAATTCTTCAATGTTAACGAAGAGTTGGTGCCTTGCACTCTAAAGAGTAATAAATACTAGCGGTGCTTTGATATTTGAGCATGCCATCTAAGCTGCCCTTAGAGGCGCTTGGTTTCCAGAGGGTCAGTATTCCTGCCTTTCTGAAAGTCGGTCTCCTTAGGCATTCCCACCTTGCTTAGCAGAATCGTTCATGTCAGCACCAGGCAGCTCCGTTCTGACGCCACGAACAGCGTGGCCATGCCAGGGCGACACGTCGCCCGAGCCAACTCCGTGCGGAGAGGCCGTATTTACGAGGCAGGCCCGGTGCTCGGTGTACCTGGCTGCTCAGCCTGCGGTGTACCTGGCTGCACCCCTGCACGGCTCTGTGCCGCGTCCTGTCTGCAGCCAGCTCACCTGCAGCAGCACCCGACACCCGCGAGAACTCGGGCAGAGCAGGTTTACCTGAAACCTCACGGGGATGGGGCTGATGTCACGGGCCTTTACGCTGCCAGAAGAGCACAGCCAGACACAGGTGAATTTGCTGGTATGTTTATTTTTGTCGCTGTGAAATGCAATTAGTGGTTGAGACTTTTCTTCTAAACCTCTTTTCCATCTCCAAATCTCTGCATGTTCGAAAGGACCCTGTTACTTCAGCACATCGTTCTAGAAAGGAGAGAACTGCCCGAGCCGCGAGCTCAGACCGCTGTGTGCCGGAGCGACATTTCCTGCGTGGTACCTGGTGGGGCCTGTAGCCACCAGTGCTAACTCATTAAATGGAAACCGAGCGGTTAAACAAACTATCTCATACTGAAAAAGTCTTTTGACAATTTTCATTTCTGCCTGGAGTTGTTAAGTGCTTAAAATCTGCCCTCAAGAGGAGGTTTTGAAATGGTTCAAGTGACTATTTCCAAGACATATTTATTATACCATTTGCTTTTATGCATTTGTATTTTTCCTAGGTCATGTCATATGAGTCATGAATCCAGATGCATTTTAAAAATGAATAATTTGTTCATTTAAACATACATGAGCATTTAACTTCTCCAAGTATGAATCCTTTTGCAGGAAGATACTGGTCTGCCTGCAGCTTGCGAGCAACAAACCGGTACCCGGGGACAGAAGAGACATTTCCATCTTTAGCCAGAGAGCCACACATCTGGAGAGAGCATTTGTATGAGATGGTGTACATCAAAATGGGGCAAATGAGGGCAGGAGCATGTTTGGGTAATCAGGACAGTCATGAGAACATAACGAAGGCTCAGAGACAGAAGATAAGTAGCAAACATATACACGCTAGGCAACATCCCATAACTTGGATGTGAACATGAAATACAGAATAGGACTAAGGGGCAGTGACAGGACCCTTGCTTTGCTTGCTGCCTGCTACTTGCTTACACTGTGCGTGTTGCTGGGGCAAGGGAATGCTTATTCTAACACAGCCTCCTTCCTTACAGAATAAGCATTTCAGTGCTTGTGTATTTGTGTACTATGCCTGCATATATGACCATGAAACACAGGTGCCATCACACCAAGAGACCAGTATACACTTCCGACGCAGTGCGCCACCCTGAACACTGTGTTCTGGTGCTTTTCCACAGAACAGGTAATCTGAAACAGGGCAGCGTCCCTCTGCTTCGTCTTTGGCAGTGCACAACGACTTTTTCTGCAAAACTGGGGCCTGACACAGCCTATGGCATACGTTTTAAAAATCCATTTGGTGATGTTAAATGGGGCCTTGTTGGAAGGCTGGTGGTTAAACTATTCTTTCGTGAAACTGGGATGAGGATTTCAAGAATACTTCAAAGCCTAGACACAGTTGCAACATACTTCTATTCACAGAGATCCAGCTGTGCAATTCTCCATAGCACCAACCCTAGGTTTCCATATACCCACGACCAGCAATTTTTCTGTATAATCACCTCAAAAATCACCTCCAGTTTGCTTTTAAATTTTTATGTGCTAGAAAGGAATCTTACACATTAAAAAAAAAAATCCATTCAGAAGCATGAAGGACCTCAAACAAATAAACAACAACAACAACAAAACGCCCCTTGCGTTTTTGCATGAGACTGACAGTACTGCTGTGAAGCCCTCAGTTGGCTTCCATTTCGGCTATATCATCAGAGGTCACCAGATTGTATCACCCACCCCAGTCACTGTTTGCTAAAAGGAGCAAGTCCAAATGGAGAAATGGATTTTCAGAATTCATCACAAATGTCATCTAGAAAAACAAAACACAAGCATTTTTGATGAGTTGCTATCCAATTCCGTTTTTCATAATCAACACCTAAAAGTGTAGGCTACAACTTCATCATCAAACTTTGAATGGAAATAGGGAAAGAGTTGCTACAATTCCACGTTTCAGTTGGGAATTCCCTCTTAGGCTGCAACAAATTACACTTTACAGGGGCAGATGCAACATCCATCTGAATGGGAAAGCATTAGTCCACACAGCTGAAACTGCAGTAAGACAAGATATAAGCACACACTGCACCAGGTGCTGATCACAGGGGGGACCTCAGGCTTTTAGATCCACCTACAAACCAGTTTCTGATGTGGGAACAACCATTTTAGCTAAAATTAATTTTGAGGAAAGATAGGTTGCTTTCAAGTTCTTCAAAGCGTTCTGCAAATAGCTGTGAGTAAAATATGAATTTTAAAAGTGCAGTCTGCTGGCAGACAGCTACCAGAACGAGTTCCAAAAGCTGCTATGAGAAACTTCTCCATCAACATTTCTGCAAAAAAAATGTGAGCTACTATAATAAATGTTTCAGTTTTCTGCAAAACAGTATGCAATGTACTATTGCAACATGGATAATGATAAGTACAGTTGTGCTTGAACACAAATTCTAATCTTTTAATTCATATCTAAACACCCTTGCTGAATTCTGCCCTCAGCTACACCAGATTGCAAAAGTATAACACAAATCAGCTTATATCTCAAACTCTTCAGATTTAATCAGTTTAATTAACACCTCTAACAAATCTAAACCACGGTTTCAAACATCTCCAAATGTGGTACTTCCAAAAACAGACTCAAAGCTAAGGGAAGCTCAGGAGGTTCACCTTGTGATATACAAGAAAAGAGATTTTAACTGAAAGTAGGATTCAAACCTGGATTAAGATTGGTATTGCTCACAAGGGACATTTTTTCTTTCATTTGCAGCAATGTACATTCAGAAGAGTTCCATTTTATCTCAATTTAAAATGATCTCAAGTGATAGTACAAATTCAAAATATTTGATTGCTGCATCTCTGATATAAAATCTTTTAACATTCATGCTTTATTCCTGTAGCAAGCAGTTTTCAAGTTAGAACTTGTTTGAAACTAAAGACTTTATAACAGATAAATAATAATAGGCTGAATTAAGTTTATAGCTTTCCTTATCTAGTCAGCTGCCCTGCACAGTTAAATAAATATACATTTGGATTATACTCTTTCTTGATGAGGGAAATTGTTAGTTAATGCCTATGACAGGCTTTTAGCTGCAGTGCAGACATGTAATTACAATGGTGAATATAATGTCCTGTTACCAAGTTGTTGTCTATGTTTACTAGTGTTTTCCTGCACTATTACTATTTAAAACTTCAAAGAGCCCTCACAAGATTGGGGCCTAAATTAGATACTACAGACAAAAGTGTTGGAAAAGGGAAGCTGAATTTTATGGTCATAAAAGCAGACCAGACAGTACTTTCCTTTCACACACATCTATTGCCTTTCTTGTGTATACAGAATTTTCAGGTACAGCTTTCAGAGACTTGGTGGGAAATAAACATTTCAGAGTGCTGAAGAGCCTGAAGAGAGATTAAATATCTTTCAATGGGACAGTTTAAAATAAATATTTTTAAAATGTCCCAAAATTTAGATCCTGTGTTATCTTATAGCCCAGTTCTTACTCAGTGACTGTGCTGGAACGGAACAGAGAATCAAGCACCAAGCAGCCATAAAGCCAGTGAACTCCACTAAGTGTAACTATGGCTCTTAATTTGCAGAGAACTTGAAACGAGACAAAACCCTGTCCTCTTTGGCATGTGTGTTTTTATGAATCCGGAAAGGGTTAAAGCCCAGTTCCATTCAGGACAGTGGCAACACTGCCCCCGACACCAGCGGGTGCCGCATTGGGCTGTGAGTGCAGTTCAGTATCTACGGTAGTTTGGTCTTGCTCCGTTTGAAGCAAACATCTGTTCTCGATCACAGACATCTACAGTACTCTGCACTACAGCCCCTCTGCTCCATACAAAATATGGGCCCGGGATTTATTGAAGTGAAGCTCCCTTTAATGCCTACTGGACTTTTGTTAAAGACTGTGCTAAACAAGCTCATTACGTGTAATCCTACCCTCTGCCAGCTCTATCCCAAGCATTGTTTAAATAAGAAACTACTAGTCTTGCCCTGAAGAGCTGAACAGATTTTCCTAAAGCACTGTTTATACTATATTTTTGCTTTGTTGCCTATCAGCCTATCTATCGCCTACAAATATGTTATAGAGTGCAATCCAGCCCTCTGTCTAGAGTGTACTAGCAAGCACTGTGTCTGTCCTGCAGCGTCCACAGCCAAGCCACTGAGATCAGTGAAACTGAATTTACGCTGAATTCCCCAGTACGCTGGGGAATACTGGTGAGACTGAGAATAAAACTGAGTCCTTTAGCTACTTCTCCTTCCTTAGCTTTGCTTTGCTGGCTCTAGGATTCTTATATTAAGTGTGTCTTTCTTATTTGTGGTCTTCTAAATTTCCAGATTAAGTACATTACTGAAGGAAGGAACATCTCATGTGCCTTCAGTTCTCAGTGCAACACTTGTCCTTCTTTATGGATACAGGTATTCATCTATTCTTACACATTTCTGATTCCATAGGCAGATTTTGAAATAAAACACTTTAACTAATTAAAGCATTTTTTTTCAGAGAACTTTTAAAACTATAAACAGGCCTCCTGTGAAAAGCCTGTAAGTCCCATCTTCATCTTTATTAGCATTGAATATTTCCATGATGTTATCAATAAATTGTTTTATTTAAAGTTTCTCATCCACTATTCTAACAGTAACACAATCAGAAATACTTTAAAGTTTCTTCTTAGCATTTTTACTTGTAAAAAAATTACAAAGTAATTAGCCAAAATTGTTATGAATCCAGCTGAATGTATTTCTTATTAATCAGGTTTTCTGGAGCTGAGTGATCTTAGCATTTGACATCTGAAACTTCTGTGGCTTTTTGTCTAAGCAAAGAAAACAGTGATAATGGACAACTTCCAGCTGCAAAGCAGATGGTACATTCTGCAGGTTTTATTTTGACTAATGAATACAAGTTTTTCCAAGTTTTAATTCAGTTAGACTCAAACTTTCTTAATGCAATAAAATCATAAGCGTCTGTCCGGTATGGCATTTTAGCCGGCACTTAAAAGTTTCAAGCCCTACATGCACGCACACACACTCTTAACCCTTGAATTGCCAAGCGCAACAGAAACGTTTAAGAAAACATTACATGGTGTAAAGAGGCTTAACACTGTGTTCCCCTGAGACTGCGGGTTAATGTTACGTATTACCAACGCAGGCTAGACGCTGACTGAAAGATGTTTCTGTATGATGCTATGGCATAAAGAGAAAAGCCCTGGGGCAAGTTACAACTAAGGGGGTAGATGTATTTAAACTTGCTATGTCTTAGTGGATAACACACCACTGGTGTCCTTTTCAAGTTCTTAAGAGTGTCCCCACACTCAAAGCTCAGACCCAAACCGTACAATGCTGCAGATGGTGTGTATGTGGATGCTGAGTTTTATCTTTCTCATAGAATTTAGGTATATGTTATCTGGTGAAATGTATCTGCAGATGGTGGGGGGGGAGGAAAAGGAAAGGATGATTTTCTTACTTCTTCTTCTGGCAGCTGCTGTTTTGATCTGATCATTGGCCCTGATTGGTTTGCCGTCCCAGCCAGTGTTTAGAGCTGCTCTGTAATTCCAAGCAGATGAGCCTGGGAGTCTAACTAACCCTGTAATTATACCTTCTCTCTTTACCCTCTAACTTCAAACCTTCCATTTTGACTTCTGCGTCTCTGATCACAGAGTTTTCGCGCACACCTTTGGCAGGTGTTCACCTCTGCCCAGGCTCCACGGGGCAGGTTGACACATTCCCTGCATCTCAGCTGAGCCGCAGAAGGGTGCAAATCCCCCTCCCAAAAACCAAGGTCTCCTCCTCTCTCAAAACAAAACACACAGCCAGAAGCCCATGCTCTTTATTATTTATTGAATGTCATCTGTGTGCTCAGCACTTGTGCAAACACAGAGAAAGACAATCCCTGCCCTACAGAAAATCAATCCCAGGAATAGCTTTAAAATCCTTACCCTACTCACAAATCTCACATTGAACCCATGTGGGTTACTCGTTTCATAACAGTTAAATTCCTCATTTTACAAGTAAGCTTGGGGTCCCGAGAAATTTTGCTGAAGGAGGCGGGATATGACAAAGTAGTTCAGAGTGAGGAAACGATGCTGCGACTTAGTAGATTGATTCAACTCTTTCAGAATAAAAATCTGACACAGGCGTTCAAATCTGGCTGCCAAATGTTAGACATACCCAAGCATCTAATGAGACAGGCTCCTTCTCAGAAGTTTCTCCTAAGAGAGGAACTTGGGGAAAATTGGTGATCTGTTTAGATGACTAGGTACGGACTTACAAGTGCAACTCAGCATACCCCAGCTTAAATATGCTGGCTTTTCTCACTAAAATTCTGCCTTCTGTGCAGTCTCGTAGGAATTCCTGCTAAGCGGAGAGCAGGTCAGAGCGGAACCGACACGCTGAGACCCGCTGCTCTCCATCAAACACCGGAGCGAGACGCGGTGCCACCAGCTGCGCCCGCGGCGGAGGTGGTGCGCAGCCGTGCCGCAACCCCGCGCTCGCTGTGCGGGTGGCACGGGTGACACGGGTGACACAGCCGCACGCCTCGCCGCGCTCCTCGGGGCTTCGGCACGGCCAGACGCGGGCTTGGAGGCGCGCGAGGCGCCCGGTGTCCTGTCCCCGCCACCGGCGTCCCGGGAGAAACTTTTCGTCGCGACTTTNAAACACCGGTGCGAGACGCGGTGCCACCAGCCGTGCCACCAGCCGTGCCGCAAACCCACGCTCGCTGTGCGGGTGGCACGGGTGACACGGGTGACACAGCCGCACGCCTCGCCGCGCTCCTCGGGGCTTCGGCACGGCCAGACGCGGGCTTGGAGGCGCGCGAGGCGCCCGGTGTCCTGTCCCCGCCACCGGCGTCCCGGGAGAAACTTTTCGTCGTGACTTTACAACTTCTCTACCCAAACGCTTGACGAGGAGGCACCGTTACCACGGGGGTCACTGCGGCGCCGCGAAAGGCACCGAGTCCCGCAGCAGCTCCCATCGCCTCCCCCGCGCCGCGGAAGGGGCAGCTCAGCCCCGCGGCTCCCCCCGCGCCCCGCCGGCGCGTAGCGCTCCCGCGGGCACTCACCGTGCAGCAGCAGCGCTGGCAAGAGGCACCGCAGCACGCTGCCGTAGGGGAAGGGCATCTCCGCGCCGCGCGGGGCCCCTGCGCTCCGCCTGCCCCTCCGCGGCCGCAGCTCAGCGCGCTCGGCGCCCCGCAGCCCGCG
>VWPW01030072.1:885205-1012897 GCA_013389825.1 Crypturellus undulatus
AGCCTGCCCCGCTGCCGGGGCTGCCCCGCGCCGCGGGCCGGGGTCACCCCCGTCCCCTGGCGCCCCAGAAGCGCCAGGGGGGACCGTGGATCCCCCCGCGGGGACAGCGGCCTCCCAGCCCACAGCGCAGGTGGGCGCAGGTGGCCGGGAAGCCTTCGCTGCGGGTTGACCTGTTGTCGCGGGCAGCTCCGGAGCGGGCAGGTGGCCCGAGCAGCGCGAGCAGGGCGGAGGAAGAGCGGGGAAGCGTGCGGGGAGGGCAGCTCTTCCTACCCTGGCTGGACAGGCATGGAAACGCTGGCAAATAACCTGGTGGGCACACTCAGGACGAATGAGGGCTGTCAGCATTTGCGCTGATGCACGCGAATGCTGTTTGTCAAGCTGGTCTAGGAGGCATATCTGCCATCGCACCCGTACATCGGTGAGGAGGGAAGTCAGTGTCTCCGTTGCCTGGAAGACTACCACCTTCCGCGAAGGCATGGTTGCAGTTCTCTGTGTTAACTGGCCATTTTAGAAACTATAAATAGATGTCTAGGTTGCTTTCTTTGGTGTTGCACTCTCCTGTGCGCATTTACCCATCTCTGTTGTTGATTAGTTTTGCTTTTTAGTCTAGTTTTAGGCCCTGGTCATGCAAACGCAAGCGCCCAGTGCTGCACAAGTGAATGACTCATGTGCCTGAGGTTAAGCACAGGGCTTTCGTTTGTAACAGCCTCTGGTTGAGGCCATCGTACGTAGTTTTTGTTCGGACTCTTGGGCTCAGCCGTAGGGTTTCATGGCAAGGAATGTGTAGCAAATCAGAGAAAATTTTGAGAAAATCAACAGAACTGAGTTTTGAGCAGATTAGGTCAGCTAAAATGTTTATATGGTGCATGTTTAAAGAGGAATACAAACAAGAGTGAATCCTTCTAATTCCCTTGAGAAGGCAGAATAAATTTAATCTTCCTCATTTATACAGAGAGGAAACTGAGACAGAAACAAGTAAATAGTGAGTCAGAATTAGAACTCCGGTACTTTGGATTCTCAGGGTTATGCATTTTCCTTCACATAAATGTTTTTGAGCCAGAAAGGATGATTTCCAGAGCACTTGGTGGCAGTCTGTATAAGCATGTAGTGGTCAGATATCCTCTGAATGACCTGGAAAGAGCTATACAAAGTAAAGTCGCATCCTTTAGGAAACAGGTTTACTTGATTATTGCATAAAAGGCCCTGAGAATACCCTTATCCAGTGCTATTTTGTCAAGTTCAACCCATTCTTTGCTCCAGGGGTGTTTGACAGATGTGCAAGAGAAGGGAGGTGATTCCTGCCATAGATCCTGTACACTTGAAAAATATTTTGGGAAGCATCATGTTCCTTGACTTGCTATTTTTAAGGGGTACTAAAGACCAATCCAGGATGAAAATCTAATTTTATCATTGCTAATAATCCTTCAGTGAAACGAAACAGTAATTCTTTACTTGTGGATTCTGTAAGGTGAAACAGGCAAATGATCAACGAAAAGAACAATATTCACTTAAATACAGTCCAGGCATTCATTCCATGTATGAGTCTTGGAAAGTGCTGCAGGTGGCAGTTGCCTCTCGAAAGAGAAATCTCTGCAAGAGTGGTCAGTGAGATAATGCCATGTGTGCAAAGAGGTGATTGTAGGATAGGTGAAAGGCAGTGTATGTGTGAAAGTGAACTTCCCTGTTGTTGGTCATGAGCGCAAGATTATTACAGCGGGGTCGTTCCTGCTGAGAAAGGTCTCACTTGTTTGGCACATGTACAGATACAGTGTGTAGGAAGGCTCTGTCGTTGCAAGTCACTGTTGCTCTTTGTGCCCCTCACGTGTTCCTGTTGTCCCTTCTGAGTGTTCAGCCTACCACCTCATCCTTAAGAAGCAGCAAGAAGGCATTAAGAGGAACATGAATCCAAAATGCAAAAGGTAGATCAGCATCACTCCAACAATGATGAAAGACTAGCAGTTTTGAAGTATGATTATATAACAGTAGCAACATCCCAAAGGAGACTTTTGTGTGTGTGTGTGTAGACACAACCTGCTAGGCAACATAATTATCTGCAAAAAGATTAGGCTGAGAATCGCTTGCAAAAAAGTCAGTTATCCCAGAAATTCTCATTTTGTCCCTGGAAAACGGCAACCCCTTAGCAGTATCACTAATAGCTTTTCATAAGAGGAAATAGGACTGACTTTATTGCTTCATTGGCCAGCTTTGTAAATTAGGCTCTGCTTCTGATTTACTATCAGTGCAACTTCAGATGTGGTAATGAAATAAAATGAAATCAATACCCAATGGGCTCAGGCACTGTAGAACTTTCCAAAAACAACAAAGACTATACTCTGTGTTTTACTCTTCTTTATATATATATATATATATATACACACACTATATATATATATAATTTTATGTTATTTTAAGGATATGGGATTTTTTGAGACTGATGCACGGTATTTTTTTAAAAAATATGCCCAGCTCAGTCCCACTTGTTTCATTACTTTGCCCTTTTCCAGAAGGTACTGGTGCTATAAAGGGAAGTAGTGACAAATAACAGCTCTCTGCGCTTTGATCTAAGCAGCATGTCACATCAGTGTTCATTAAAAATTAAATTAACCAATCCAACCTTGACTTTCTGAACTTGGGCTCCTGGGGCAGGATTCATACTAACACACATACAATGTAAAATGTTTAAGAAGGCAGCTCTTGGCCATATTCACAAAAGCATCGTGGGGTCAAAAACATTTAAAAAGGCAAGCTCGCAGGTCAGCAGAAATTTCCACATAAAGTAGCCATTTTGAATAATACCCTGATGGGAAATGTACTTTGTGGCTGGCCCTCTGCAAAAGTATTAAAATAGGAAGAAAACTAACTTGTTGGACTTGTACGCCACTTCAAAGATCTAAGCATATCAGCATAGCACTTGTCTAGCTAAAGTGCACGCTGGTTGGCTGGCAGCCAATGCCAATCTTGTGGTGAAAGATATTTAAAATAGAGATTTGATGGGAAAGACTGATGGCAGTGAGCATATGGGGCACTTTATGCTATGGAAAACAATGAGTTGGTGTAACGGTTTTGAACTCAGTTATGCTTTGGCATCGCCACAACTGTGATTTGCTAATGGCTAAATTATGTGCTTAAAAAGACAATATGTTCTTTTGAATAAGTCAAAGGAGTGGGACATAAAGAGTTATTAGAAAGGAGTGGAGTGAATAATTTGCAAAGAATCAAAAGTCTTGTCAGGTTTCTGTGAATCTGAGAATCTGTCCATGACCAATTTATCAAACTAAATGAAGTTTTACAGGGAAGTTTTCCTACATGCCCAGCTTAGGTTAGAATATGCAAAACCAGCCTGCCTGATACATAGATGCTATATGACTTCTTATTTTGACTTCAACTGTTCGAGAAAGAAGTTAAGCAGTTTTACAATGTAAAACAAATGGCAGTCAGCTTGTTTCTCTGTTCAAGTTGGATTGAGAAATCTGTAGTTTATGGAGTATAGCAGGTTTTATCAGTTATTGCATCAATCATTTTTATATTTTTAGAATAAGATGTTTAAGATGGTGTTTTTTTTTTTTCTTTCGCTTTGTTAACAGAAAAAGTAACTGAAAGTGCCTTTGGCAGCATTCTGTAGATGTTAGGTTCACAAACTTGTGCAAAATATTTTATGTTCCCTTACTGGAACTTAATCTTCAGCGTAGCCACTGGAGCCAATGAAATTTTATGATCATTTTAATTGATGTACCTGGTTGTGATTTTATCAAACGTACCTATGGTTGTGCTCACCTGCACACTGTGGCTCTGAGAAGGGGATTTGTCTGTGAGGTGGTTCAGGGAATCTCAGATGGTTTATCCTTCCTTACTCTTCCGTGTTTAAGTAGATAGCTATTCTGAAAAAAAAAATCTATTTTGTAGATGATTTTAGTCTTGTAAGACCCAATGCATGTTGAAACCCTGCTACCTAGTAACTGGCACAGAAAATATAGAGCAAACATAATAAAAATGACAGTCCCTTATTCTCTCTTTTATTTTTTTTCAGATACTCAGAGCCATGTGCAGATACACACACACATAGAGACTATCTGCTGGAGTAGCCTTGCTTAAGAGATCACTTGCTTCACAAAAATTTAGATGATCTGAAACAATTTTTGAGTTTGTTCAGAACAGGTTGGAAAGTAGATGGGAATAGGGTATAAAATGACATGAAGAGCAGACCCTGCAGAGCTCAAGCAACTTGACAAAGAAATCAAAGAAATAAGAAAAGAACTCAAGCAAAACAAATGACTTTCCGTAAAATAAACTCTCTTTCTAACATCTTCACTTGTTTCTGGCATTTAAAATGTGCTTGGGCTTTGATCGCCCAGAGCCGAAGCGAACCTTCTCTGTTTAGAATTACTTTACTATGAGCAAGGACAATTTCATGGTACTATTACTGCAGCCAGAGTTTTAGGGTCTAGTCCAACTCCCAGTCAACTCAGTAGGGGTCTTTCCATTGATTCTAATGAGAGCTGGATCAGGAACTTAATGAGTTTGTTGGAAATGCCAAGTAGAACAACTGATACTTGTATGTGGTGCATTAATCTGCAAGCAAGGAAAACAGAGGCCAAAGGTATTTCTTAATCCAGTATATGCATATTAGTTGCCTTCCTAACCCCCTTCTAGTGTTGCCAATTTCGTTTGTTCATGCCATTCAAATACCATGAAAATGAGTGCAGTAAAAATGCCTCCATAAATGTTGTTTATGTCTTCCATTGTTTTCACAGGGGCTTTCTGAAGTTGTGACTGAAAAACAAAAGCCAAACCAACAAACTGAAAATTTGTTACAGTCTGGGCAAAAATGCTCTCCATACATCTTCCTGCTCTGCAGAGTTGGGCAACTGATTAGAGTAGTGACTGTTTCCATTTCTGAAGACAAAAGAAAACTCCTGAAAAAAATTGAACACATGTAGAGTGTTGTTCATTACTGCTTATATATTTATATATTTTCCCAGAGTAAAATTAAGCTTTGATTTTGATTGATTTTTCAGAGAAAATGGAATTTCTGGCATTTTTTTTTAAACTACTCAGAAAAGCAGGTTTCATTTCCAAGCTCAAAAATGTATTAATGTGGCCCATCAAGCTTATGTGAGACTCTTAATTAATGACTAGTTCTCATGTCACCTGGAAGTTGCTTTCTTGGGTTCTATTCCCGGAGTCTCTGTAGGGCCAATACTTTCCCAGGTTAATACAGTCATTTGAGAAACCGGATTTTCCTCCTATGTACAGCACAATCTGTGATCTTTCTTCCAGTTTGCCAACTTCTGTAGAAAAAATATATGCAGGACAGAACTCAGATGGGAAATTGAGCCTATTCCAGGTAGTCCTTTTAGAAAGGGAATGTTCTTTCAGAAAAGGCAAGAGGAACTTCTCCCATCCTCCTACCCAAAGCTGTTTGCCAGGTGGGCATGCGCTTTCCTTATACCCATGCTGGCTTCATGTGCTCCCCTATGGCAGAGGGCTAATTCAAGATGTCTTTTTCCACGCTACAACTTTTTCCCTGCTGATATTTTCTCTCATGGGCTGAGAGGGATGTCTTGAGGGAGCAGGTACACAATTTTATTTTGCTGTTTTGTTTAGTGTTTGCATTCAATGATGTATCTCTTGTAAGGTGCCTTAGATGATTTATACCTGGGGTGGACCATTTGTGCATGGTCCTTCCTATTTATGTTCTTGGGTTATGGTCGCGGCCCTTTGGCTGCTTTGTGCCTGGTCCTATTGCCACACTAATGCTGTTAAGTTCCCAAGAGTTCCCATTATGGTTTCTAAGCCACTTCCAATCCTGATCCTGAGTAACAGCTATCAGAGTCTTGAAATTCTGCAGATATCTAAAAAATGTGGAGGCATTTTGCTTTGTTCATTACAGAGGTGACTTTTGATCTCCTCAAAACATTCACTGAACTTTAGGATCCTACCTCAGGGTCCTAGCTGGCAAAATCACTTGTATGCTCAGGTAGAAGTACATTTTTTCAAATGTCCCCCTTTTCCCAAAGAAAGGGAAGCAGACCAGCGTCTTTCAGCAAAGGAAAACCACTTCAGTGTGCTTTCAAACTGAGTCATTGGAATGTCATCACGGCTACTGTGGGCACAGTGGGCTCAGAAAAGACATAAAGGTGTGTCTTTTTCTAAGTAGTTCGAAAATAAGGAGGGAAAAAATGTAAGCAACATGATGTCTTTGAGATTACTATTTCTGGTCTGTGACTTGGACTCTAGGACTCTTTTTTTGTGTGATGTTAATGCAAGTCATTCTGTTTACCAGGTGCTCACTTTCCCCAACTGTAAAAAGAGCCTGTGGATAACACTGTAGACCAAACTCAGTACAAAGTGTGACTTAGAACAAGAGGTCATCCACAGATGAAATGGCATTCATATGGCTTTAAATAAGGGATATACTTCTTCCCAGGGTATTCCAATTCAGCTGCATTAAGTTTTGAATTCCTTCCATCATTTCCATCTATTTACCAATGTAAAACATATTTTTATATATGTACAAACATCACTCATATACTATGTATATATATATATATTTTATATATGTATAAACTCTTTGAAACATCTGGATAATGCATTATCCAAGTGCATTCTCTTCAAGTCCATAAGCAACCAGTTTGCTGACTGCCTGAATTAAAACGGAGCCTTCTCAGACGATTCAGTCTACAGCTGCAAGGTATTCTCCAGGCTACTTAGAAACTGCCACCTTCTGTAGGAAAACTGCTTATCCGCTGAGAAAATTTAGTTTCTGTACTTGATACACGATGTAGGAGTGTAAGAGCTGGTGAACAGCCAGGGTGACTTACGAGGTTTCTGTGTTTCCTGGGTCTGATTCAATTTAGGGTCCTGAGAATAGCTAAAGTGCAGGAGGGCACAGCATCAGAAGGCCATTCTGTTCCTTTTTGCCTCTCTGACTATTGGTGATGGTGCAGAACAGTTCCAAGGTCAATGTACCTGGAGAATCCCCCAAACCTAGTTGCATTTAACTTAGGCAAAACAGTACATAGAGTTACTTTCTCCTCTGCTGGAGGAGGAATTAATAATAATGCAGAAGGGATAAAGGATTTGGCCTGAGGATCCTTGAGACACCGTGGCACTTGAGTCATCAACGTGGGAAGCTAGTGCATCACCCTGGCTGCCCCACAGGCAACAAAAGGGCTCGCTTAGGACCAGCTCTCCCTGTCAGTGCAATGAGGTGCGCAATGTGGAAGAGTAAATGACTACTGAAGTGCACCGTGCCCCGGGAACGAGGCAGCGTCTGAGGGTGTTTTGCTGTGCAGGTGGGAATGCGCACGAGAGGAGTGGTGGTGTGACTCACTCCCTTGGCTAGCGAACCTCTACCTGGGCCACGTGCGCGCGGGTGCGTGGAGGCTGTGGCTCTGGAAAGTCCTGTCTTCCCCATCCCTTCCCAGTCCCGTTCGCTGCCCTTGCCCTGCAACGGTAAATAAGATGGAGCACTGTGAGATTATAAAACCCCCAAATCTGGTGAAGCAGACATATTCCCTCCTCCGCTGCCTTGTGCAGTAGGAGTGAGTGTGTACATGTGTGTGACACTTGGGGAGGAAAACTGAGAGCAGAGATGTGGATCACAGACAAGGCAGCTAAGGAATGCTGACCCTCGCACCACTCTTTTCTCTATCAGCCAAACGCGCACAAATAAACACTCCATGTACAAGTGGCCTATGGAGCTGTTTTCCCCACTGGGGTAATCACAACTACTCCAGTTATAACCACACTTGTGTGTGGCTTGCTCCTGGCAGATAAATGCGTGATCTTAAAGCTATCAAGTTACTAAAAATATCCCCTTCAGCCCCTTCTTTAATTACTGAACTGTTCAACTGTTCCCCCATCACGTTAGGTAAAGCACATTTGGTCTTAATTTTCTTAAGTGGAGAAGCCTACGCACAAAACTTTCTGCTCCTAATGCAAATGTGGTAAACTGTGAGATATTTTTAAAGTAACTTTTCACATAGGTTCTCTCTCTAATGAATCAAATGCTGCTGTTTTCCTTTTGGCATTTACTCTTCCAGCTCTGGAAGGAAGCTAATACAGTCAAGGTGACTGCGTGTTTGGTGACTCTGTATTGACACAGACAGACTTTTCTTCTGAGCCTAATTTTGTATGAAATCAGATCAAAATGGCTGCAATGATTATAGCTGTTTGGAAGGAAAGGAGGTATATGAAACCGATACCGACTCCCTGGGTCAGACTAGGTTCTGTATACCAGATATGCTCTGTGGATTTTCACTTTTCTGTGGTGGGCTCAGGGAGATGCAAGTAGTGAACAGGACCTAACATTTCACTCACGGAGTGCAAAACAGAGTGCCTTTCTGTGACTTTTATTTTCTTCGTGGTGTGTTATGAATATAGACAGTAGCGTGGCTGTTAAATTTGATGACAATGCAACTACGTCAGGGTCCACAGGCCAGAATAGCCTGTGGGCTCACACTCCGGGAAATGAGGGAAAGGGGAGAGAAATACAGGCCGCGGGCTGTCAAGGGCCTTCTGAAACATGCTCTGCTGCTCACAGACTCTCCTCTCGTGATTGGGAAATCATGAACTGTAGGGAAGTGCAGTTTAACTGCTCACAAACTTTCATGTTCAGCCATTATCAACCTCTCATTACTCATCCCATCTGACTGACTCCAACACGAGCTGTTGGTGAGCTCCCGTGCTTTCTTGACTTGGTTTTGGGCATCTTGACAGTACAGAAGTTTGGTTTGAAGAGCTACCCCTTTCTGATTCACTGGTGAAATGCACTTGATGTAGCACTGGGAATGCTTCATAAAGCATGATAGATACAGCTTGGTAACGTGTACCCCAGGAACAGAGATGCATAGCAGTGTTTAAGTAATGGATAAGAGTTAGCAAGCTTTTTACTAACCCTAGTGATAAATGAGAAAAAAAAAATCTCTCTTTAGTTCCTCTTTCAATATCCAAGCATACCCCTGCCACTAATTATGTTGTTCAAGGTTTGGTCCAGGTTTATAGTCCAGAAGTTGCCCATTGCAATCAGTGGGAGTTTCACTTTTGGTTTCAACATGTATGGGATAGATTGTATGGCTAGTAACAAATCCTTTACAGTTTGAATGCAAGTGCAAACAACAAAAAGAAATGTCTTCATAAAGATAATTTGCATGTTGAAACTTACATTGCGTAAACGTGCTATTAATATCATTAATATCTTCTTGGAGATAAGATGCAACGAGTTTCTTTGAAGATGAATTGCTCAACTCACCCCTGGCAAGACTTCAGTGGAAATTTACCCACTTTTGACAGTGATTTATTTCGTCTGGAGCATTTTCCTCTGGGATTCCAAGATGTCTATCTTTCCAAATCAATACAATCTAACATCAGAGAACTTAGAAGCAGGACTCTCAAGTTCCAGTATGAGCTCTGCCATGAACTGGCATTATGGTGGTTATCTCATTTAATTTCTGTGGGCCTTGGCTTAATCATAAGTCTCACAAGTATACATATTTCTTACAAAACTTCTCAGAATCTCTTTCATTTGAAAGATGAAAAATTTAAATTGCTGTAACTTAAATGCTTCAAAAATAATTTGCAAGTAAAGAAGGAGATTTATTCCCACTAAAAGCAAAGGAGGAGATGTTCCCTGAGGCTCTTGTAGAAATTTTTGATCATGTCTAATGTGATGGAATTGCAAAGAAAAAATCTTGGAGTTTGTTTGCAATAGAAAGGAGGCCTTCTCTTTTTTTTTGTTGTATTAGTATTTGTTTGTGTATTTAGAGTTAAAAAGTGTTCACTTCAGCTGTATGAGAAGCAGGAAGGGTTCAAGGTTGAACATGAATTGTGATGGGCTGCCTTTAACTATTTGTCGCTTTAAAAATCTGTTGCATTTAAAATTGAAAAAAAATGCACAAATGTTTCTTTGTTTACAACATTTAAAAATAAATTAAAAAAAAAAAGGCCAACACTTTATCCCTTTATTTTAAGTGGAGATTTTTTTTTTAAATCCACTTTTATGGCTCCTTGATTCTGGGTAGGGGCAATTTGGGATCCAAAATGACTTTGTGTTCATTTTGAAAGATCTACATTTAGTGCATTCTTTGCATCTTGCTTCCAAGAAGATATGAATAATATTGATAGAAATAGAGGCATATTTGCAGAATGCAAGTTTCAGCCTGTACTGGAAAAATGAAGAAAAGCACTTTTACACTCAAAAGATAAAGATTGAATTTTAAGATATACAGATTTTAAGAGTGGGTAGACCCTCTGCCTTAGCACTTCCAATCCTTTTTTTTCATACCTTGGTATTATTGTTAAAAATATTGTACAGGGGAATAGTCCCATTCCATTGGAAGAGTTGAGGGTCATTTTCTCCCATGAAGAGAGGGATTGTGAATTTAACATAGAAGAATTCATAGTGTAGCTGACCTTTTGGATAACGGCAGGCATTTAAGTTATTGCAGAAGCTGAGGAACCCATGTTTTAGCTAAACAGTCTCAGATACTTGGGCAGAGCAGAGACAATTCAAAACACTCAAAGTCAAAAATAATTTGGTAGAAGTAACACCCTCAGAGATGAGGTTAACACAGAGATGCACTGACAAGAAGAGTTTTATAAGCTTTTTGTGAAAAAATATTTGTCGGCTGATTAAGAGACACTGAACAGAATAGTTTATTATGCCAATTAGATGGCAATTAGATGCCATTTTCCTGTTATTACTTCTCTTCTACATGTAAACATTAGTGTTAAAATACTAAACTCTATCTTAAACATGTATCTGTTCATGCATGTGTTTGTGTGCATATACATATTCCTGCTTACATGTACATATACATATGCCAAATCTTCTAATGTCTGGACCATAGGTCAATAAACATGGCAAGATTAAATAGCATGATTTTGTAAAATTAAAATAAAGCATCTGTGTGGAAAGGTCCCCCACTGTAAGAAATTTTTTCAGGCTGTTATCTGTGTTTAAAGAACTTTAGCCATATCATTTTTTATAATTATTTCAAGTCACATGTTCACAATCACAAACATTCAGAAACTGAAACTAAAAGATCTGAAGCAGATGATTCTCCTGAACTGCAATAATTATTCTTGCATAATACTCTCTGTGACGACCTGTTGTTTTCACAGGCTCATAATTTTCTGAGCAGTTTTAGCTGGGTTCCTTCTTTAATGTGGAATTTGTTTGTCAGACTTAAGCAAGAAGTGATTAATTTCTCCCCATTTCTATGAAAGGTAGGAGAAAATGTTTGCCTTACCTGTCAGAAGATGCCACCTCTGAACCTAGTGATGAGGCCTTGTGGCTCGAGTGGGGCTTGGACATCAGATCTTCTATATTGTGCTTGGGAACCACACATTTTATACAAGGGAAAAGATAATCTACCTGAGGCATCCAAAACTACTGGACGTTTAGAAAATTAGTCCACGTTGGTCAGGTCTTGGTAGCCAGATTACTCAAAATGAACAGCGCTGTTTTGTCTAGAAGACATCACTGCTTCTCAGAAAGAAGACAATTCCAGAATCTGTTCAGTAATGTTTCTTTTTGAACAGAGGATATATTTACCTGTTCATGATGGTCAATTTATGATTTAACAGCAAAAAGTAGAGAAAAGCTAGATGTTGTTGGTGTCATTAATGCAGATGGGCTTCTTGGTGGGCTCCAACAGGAGTGCTGAATAGTGGGAGTGAGGATGGGTGGGTGTTTGCCTGTCCTCCAGAAATCAGGTCACACTTCATGTCATACTTCAGATTTTTGAGTCCTTTCTGGATTCCCCTTAGATAAGACACCCCAGATTTGAAAGCTCAATCTGAGAGCAGCGTGTGAACAGAGAAACCTTTCATCAATGTACAAGAATCTAAGAAAAGAAATGAGGGCTCTGAAAAACAGCTTTTTCAGTGTAATCTGCCTATCCAAGTAGAAGTGAAAACATCAAAAAAAGCAAAATGCAGTTCTGAAAGATTTCACTTATTTACAGCAATTTGCAGCAAAAATTCACACATCAAGAAGAATGATGAATCTAATTCTGTTGGTGTTTCATAGCGGAGTTAGGAAGTGAGCAGGCTGGTTGGCGGTAAAGTCTGCCTTTTGACTTCTGAAAATAGGGTTAGTCAAGCTGAGAGAATCTCACAGCCATTCCCATTCTGTTTGTGAGTCATTTTGCACACTGTTTGTCATACCCTACCTTCAGGCCTTGGAAAGATGACAAGCAAAGCTTTTGAGCAACTTCAGCAACAACTTACTGAAGTTCCTCAGAACTATTCAATCCTCCCTGCAAGATACCCAGTATAATGCCAGTGCACCAGGTCCTGTGTATTCTTGATGTACAGCTATAGAAAAAACAAAAATGAATAAAAGATTTCAGAAGAACAGAGACCCAAACATATGCATAGAGAGAACGTTTTTGTCCACACATGCAGATGGGTGTCCTTTAGCATCCAAGTAATTGCATTAAGCTTCCAAGTCTTGCCCTCTTATCCCTACACTCCTACCCCTTCCACCACATAGACTAAACAATCAAAGTACAAAATCACTCCTTTTTCATCTAGGCCCCTTTCTTTACATATGCTTTGTGTTTTGATGAGGCAACTGACTAAGACCTCAGAGACGGCTTATTAGTATCCATGTGGATGTAATTTAACTTTTTTTTTCCAGACATGCTTTTATTTGAAATGTTTAAAGATAGTGGTAAAATACTAAAAAGAAACAAAAGAAAAAACTTTAAAGCAAGATTCTTTTCAGAAGAAGTCTCATTATTCTGTGAAATGATGGATAGATCACTGTGAGAGGTAAGTAAGGCTATAGAATAAAAAGGAGAACCATTTAGCAGTAAGTGTCAATGTCCAGCAAATACTTACATACTGGCTAGATACTACTGATACCAAAGTTCAGGCTCCACTTATACACGTGCTTATGTTCCTGACTAATCCTCTGTGTGTGAGAAGGCCCCTCTATCTGTGTTTGGAGGACATGACTCTGCAAGAACAAGGTGGGTATGGGGAACGAAGTCATGTGGACATTTTACTATTACAGCTGTAGGGAAGTGGCACTAAAACATTGCATTAAATTAAATTAGATTAAAATGTTCTCATAATAACTTTGTGAAATAGGTAAGTATTATCATTTCCAGGTAGATGAAGATTAAGCATATTTCATGGATGGACTATGTAATCAAAGCAAGTGACTTTTTGCCTTTGTCTGTTTCATGTCTTCTGAAGGATGTAGGATCCGAAGAGTTTAACACATGAACTTTTTAATGTTCAATAAAGAATAACTCATATTTACATGCTTTATTTCTGATGAGATCTCATCTCTTATGTTTGTAAACATTAGTATGTCCTTTCTGCATGCTCATAACATCATGCCTAACCTCATCCATCCATCATAACCATTTCCAACATAAAGCATGCTAGCATGTGTGACAGGTACACAACACATTCGCAGACTCCAGCACCAGCTGCGCTCGCATGGAAGGATGGAATTTGCTTTTTCTTACAGGCTTCTGGCATGTGGCGACACAACAGTGGAAGGAGGAGAGCTGTGTCTGTGGCTGCCGGTGTCCCACTCGCGGATGCTGGGCAGACTCAGCTCTCTGGAGCTCAGGACATGTGTTAGGAGCCCGAACGGGCACGCAGTGACCCTAAGCAGGGAAGTAATCTGCCTGAAAAATAACTCGTCTGACCCGGGTAGTTACTTTTTAACACAATGTCATCATGTCTATGCCAGGACAAGGAGGGCTGGGAAGAGCCGACCAAGGTGGTAAGGGGGATTAAATTCTTTTGGAGGCACCTCATGAGGAATGTAAAACACCTTGTGCCTGGAACTGCTGGGAGTTTATTGCCAAGACCAGGAATGTTGTCTGCACATTTCTGCTGTAGGTTATTGTACGTATGTACAGGTATGTGTGATGGGTGAAGTGAGCGTTCAGTACTTTGCCTGCAGACAAATGGACTAGTGGGAAAAAATGCATTTGAAACAATTTTTGTTTGACACCCTTCTTCTCTCAACAGTTGCATGGAGTTGAGATTGTAGGAAGTTAAAAAGTTGAATACATTTATTTTCTCTATTGTTATGACTCTTTTCTTTTCCAGTGGAAAGAAAAACTTAAAGATATCCAAGAGAAGATACTGAGTTTTCTTGTGGTTTTGAATTTTAAAGCTTTAAAAATATTAAAAAATGAGTTGGAATTATTTAAAAGCATAAACATTAAAACTTTTTGACTGAAAAAAATGCCTATGATCCCACTGACTGTATTAAACAATGAGTTGGTGACTGTTCCAGAAGCAAAATGCAGAAAATCTAGTTCTTCATGTCAAGCAGGCCACAGTCCTCCAGACTTTTCTGAGAAGAGCTGGTTCTTAGTGAAGGTTATCTAACTAGCAGGGAAATCCCTTTTTGAGAGTATTCTTGTAGCTGAAAATCTGCAGTTCAGGATGATTCCAGGGTAAGTGTTACTGACCCTTTTTAGACTGAGTATATATTTAAAAAACAGAGGAGAGGATTTTTAGCTTCATCCTGTCAAATTTGGCATCCAGGATTATTTTTGGATGTTCTGTTCTTGCTGCATTAGTGTCTATGCTTCAGCTTATTAAAAAAAACTATTTTGAACAAAGGAGGAAATGGTAGCATATGAATAAACAAGAAAAAATGTTCAGGGCACAAGCTCTAAATTTCCAATTCAATCAGATAAGCTTGAAAATATCATGGTTCATCTTGATAATCAAATATATTTACCAATTTCCACCATATTTGCTGAAGCCTTAGCTCAGATTTTTTTTTTTTTTAACTTTTCTTTACTCTGGAGCACAAAACAATCAAATACAGCTCTTGAAATATTACACAGCTATTTCTACAGTAAATTGGTAAAACAGAATAATTTTCTGGTTTTGCTTTTATTTGTTTGTTTCTTAAGTTGAAGCATTTGTCTCTGGTATTAACCTAACAGGTCAGGTTCAGCCCAACCTATCCTTTGATCATTGTGCTTCAACATGTCACGCTGATTAAATGTCCGAAGCATGAGGAGTCCAATATTCTGTGGATTAGTTTATCCATTTCTGACATACCTTCTATATAATGCAGTGGAAATATATACGTATGAATACCTGTATATGCTCTTTTCATTTATTTCAAAGGGAATGTGGTTCTTTATCAGTGGCTAGAAGTTTTCCTTGGATAACTCCACAGAAGAGGCATCTCCAGGGAGCTCCTCTTTTCTAGTAAAGACAAAAGACAGAAATGTTAGAAGGGAGACTAAAGAAAGCCAATTTTTATGAGAAGGGCATTTCCAGAAAGCTTAGATATGAAACAGTTGAGATGCTTGCAAAAATCTATCATTAAGAGTTGTTTTTAGCGTGGAAGACAGAAAAGAGGAACATCAAGAATAGTAATGCAAGACCAGAGCAGGCATCCATCTAGCATGGGTTCTGCCCCTAATGTTGGCAAGCCATAGATGTCTAGGCAGGAGTATTAAAATGGGGCTTATTGGTTATTCCCTCGGAGCACTCTTCTACTAGCCAGTGACCTGGGCTTGCAAACCTCCTGAGCTGGAATTTGCGTCTGTAAATTGCAACCAAATTCCTTGGTGAACCTTTGTCTCATTAATACGGTTGCCTTTTGAAACTTCTGGTATCCACAACATCCTGAGGCAAAGTACTGCATGGCTTAATAACACGTTGTGTGAAGAAATGCTGCCTTTTATTTGTTTTGAACCTGCTACCTTCTAGTTTCATGTTATGCCCCCTAATTCTTGCCCTGGAAGGGACAGTGTTCTCATTGTTCCTTACTCTCCCTGTGACACATGATTTATAAACCTCTGTCATATCCCCTCTCAGTCATTTCATTTCCAGCCTATTCTATTCAGTGATTCCTAGTGGGGAAGCTGTTCCACACCTTTGATCATCCTTGTGACCTTTCCCTGAACCTTTCCTGGTTCGAGTATATCCTTTCTGAGGCTGGAGAAACAAAACCGCACAGAGCATTCAAGATGAAGGCACGTGACAAAATACATGCCATGGCAAAATGAGATCTCATTTTGGTCTTTTTTTTTAAAAAAAAAAAAATCCAACTGTTTGGGGTTCCTCACTGACTGCTTCTTGATCCTGAATCAGTGTTTACATGGGAATGCCTATTATAACACCAACACCAAAGTCTTCTTTTAGAAGGGGAGTTCAAAGGCCATCATTTTATGTGTCTTTGTAAAGCAAAAATAGAACAGGCTGAACAGTACTAACACCAAAAAAGGTTTGTTTTAAGAAAAGAAGTTAGGATTATTTTTAAAATTCAGAATAAAAATAAACATTTGTAGGGCAATTGGCCCAAATTTTATTTTCATTTTTGTTTGAAAAATCTTTTTGTGGAAGTTGTTTTTTTTTTTTTTAAGAATGATTATATTACTTTGAAGAAGATTCAGGACATTTCAGTCCATGAACCTAACATTCAGATCTTGCAAAGATTTTAAATTAATTAATAAAATGAAGCTGAAGGATCAGAATGGATCTTTGCAGTAGAAGATTGTGCTGGGCTAATTTCTTGGAATTTGTTGTGAAAGCCAACAAAGTAATTAGAGGATTAAGAAAATGAACAGATAAAATAGATGTAGATTTTAAAAGACTTTTGACAGCAACTATTAAAAAATTAAGTAGTCACTGGCTAAAAGCCAAATGGTTGTCACTAATGAAAATCCAGGAAGGAATCAATTTTCATCAGTGATCAGTATTCATTATCACAAAAATGTAAGAGCAGGGTCTGACAGGTTTCTATGCAGGCTCAGTGTAAAATGTATACAGTAATAATTTGGAAATGATGGTGAGCCTAGAGGCACCATCAGCAGATGGCCCCAAAATAATTTAGGTTAATCAAGGTGAAAGAAGTAGGTAGGAAGACAAAGACTGGGAGAAATTTGGCGGATTTTAACAAATCTAGGTAAATGAACTACCCCATACCAAATGGAATTCAATGTCAATAAATGCAATTTATAAATGAAGTAATGGTTATGGAACAAGTATGTAAATATAGTGCACTACATTGTAGAAAGTTCTGTTTTACAGAAATTCAGAAAAAAAAATCTGTCCAGTGTGCAGCTACTAAGCTACGAAACTTGCTAAACAGACAAAGTCTTATCCTCATGGGAAATAAAAATTATTCATGCAATCAGATCGCTGCTCTTTCTTTGATTTAATAAGTCCCTGAGCCAGACAAGCTTATAATATAAAGAATTCATAAAGAATATAATTTTGAATAAGATGCTGCTTCCTTCTGCAAAATTACAGTCCTGGTAAGTGCTAGAAGAGTCTTCTGTCTGGCCCAAATCCCCACTTTGACTAAATTAGGTTAATTATTATTAGAAGCTGTTTGAAGATTATATAGATAACTATTTTCTGGTGTACTGATACTTCCAGCAAGTTTGAGAAGGTTCTCACATCATTGTTCAGTTTACTTAAGGATCATGGAATTGTTTCTATTTTATGATTGACCGATGTAGTTATAGAATCCTGATTCTTGTAGAATTACAGGATAAAGCATATTTAAACTTAGTTTTTCATCAGTATGCAAACTTGTGTATTTTTGCCTTCTACAAACATTTGAGCTAGTAAAACCTGATATCATAAATAACCAGAAAAAAAAAAGGCAAACATGAAAGAGCACAAAACAGCTGGGGAACATTTGTTTAGAAAGTTGATCAAATATTTGCAGACTTTTTTTTTCCTGCAGTATTCATTCTACTATGTACGCACAGCGGTAGCTTTACCTTTTCATATAGACACTACTTGTCACCTATAGGATTCCAACGCTTTTCTCAAACAACGAGCTGACACGTTATGTGTATGTCCAGTATTATGCTGCTGTCAGCTGAACAGCATTTGTTGATGGTGTGAAACAGGCAGAGCACATCCATCCAAAGCAACTCCCCTTAGTTTTGATGGGATGTCAGTATTGAATCAGAGGGATAAAATAAATGACAGAAATAGAATTTGGCCAGCACACTTGAATCAATACTTCCATTTTAATGAAGAACGTCTGGTTCTTTTTGTGACTACAAATGGTGAGGTGCAGCATTTCAGCCAAACTCTCTAAAGGATTCGGTGGGTCAGAGAGGGGAAGAGGAGGAGGTGCAAAGGACTGCAGCACTTGAATATTTGTCATAAGACTTCTAGTAACATACAGACCAACTGCATCAGTATTCAACATGCGAGGAAGTGTGGAACACATCAGAGAGCAATCACTGCTGAACATACACAAGGAGATCAGTAAACCTTATCTGCCTCTTTCTTCTATTTGTTCTTTCTTCTATTCAGGTAGATTTGCCACAGCTTGAATCAAATGGATTCCATTTGTCAGCTTTCAGGCTTTATGCAGTATCTTGCCTTACATCTTGATTGACTTTTCATTCTGTGCTTTTTGCTCTGCAGCTGCTCACAGTTCTTTACTGTAAGTTGTCACAGATGTAGACTTTTATCCACATGCTTGCAAAGTGAATCAGTGGCAACATCTGTTCCCCCAGAGGCATGGGTGCACCAGCCCCAAACCACCCACATTGTCAATGCCTATGGAAGTTGGTATTTCCTGGCTTGCGTTCTTGCAAGCGCGTTCATTAAGGGGGGAAAAAAATTGATCCATGCTTTTGTGCATAGGTGGAAGGATCTGCCTTGTTTTCAAAAAGGCAGGCTTAGAGGGAATCATGTGGCATTAATATTAACATGCATCTGAAAATTCCAGTTTAGTCTAAGATTCCCTATATGGCTATCACAGTTAGAAGATGACTTATTTCATGTGTGGCAGATGTTCCAACATCTTGTAAAGAATTACTTTTTTTCCTTAAAGCAAAAACTATTTTGTAGGATATATTTTCCGCTCTGTAGCTTTAGTGGACGTGCATACGTATACCTGAGACTGACCCATATGTACTAAAAGTAATTGGGATTGTATCAGTCTACAGTGACTCTGTAATTTGACAAATAAAATATAATGGGATTTGAAGCAGTTCAGAAGATGTATGAAGGAGAGAGGGGATGTGTGAGCTGTTTCGGTGTCAGGTTATGGCAAAAGTCTATAGCTCTTCTGTAACTGACTGTAAATTCTCTGTTAAAGAGTGCCCCGGAAAAAGATGATATGATTGAAAGCTCTGTGGCTGCATGGTCAAAACATAGGGAAGCCAGACATGAAGAGTGTTAGGAGTAGGAAAATTAAGAAAGAAGGATTAAAAGTGAAAAGAGATTTACCAAGATAGCAGGATACAGGATCCCCTTGTCCATTATTACTGACACAAGGAACATAGTCATTTATAGGTGACAAGACTAGGAAGGAGATGTGACAAGGTGCAGGTTCACATGCCCTTCGTGGCTTCACTCAGCCCTGCAGCATGCAGTGTGCATGCTGCCAGCTGAAATGTTCCCTTGGTTTGCAGGAACTGTGGTCCAGGGGTATAGATGAGCCCAGGGGAGAGTAGCTAGAACCCTTGCCCAACAGTATTTCAAGGGTTATAGTTTTAAGATAGAGCAGCATAAAGTCAAAATCGCAATTTTATAAGACAAAATTACTGATGGAAACACCTGCATCTTGGATATGAAAGAATACAGCATGTTAGCAGGTAAAATGAGACCTCTGAGGTTTGCAGGCAGTAGCTCTACCATGAGAATTGCAGAGGAGTACCTCCTCTTCAGCAGTCCCTTAGGATACCAGTCTAGAGATAAGAGGTCATAGCACGTAAGAGATATTCCGTATGCCTGATGGCACTGGATTGCAGGAGTAGGTTTGCAATCAGAAGTGGGGTTGTGGCCTGGAAGCGCAACAGTAAGTGAGGTCATGAGCGGAAAAGTTTGAGAAACTGCCCTGAGAACTGTTTTGTGCACTGTTGCCCTTGGCCTTTCTTACATGCTCTCATCTCTATGTTCTTAATGCTTCTACAGAGGATTATAAAAGCTCTTCCTGATCCCTGAGAATATTCTCTCAAATCTTATGTCTTTGCTACAGTCCAAAACACTTGCCAGCAGGCTAACAATCTCCTTTGTCTATGTGAGGAAAAACCTGGGAACTTTGTGATCAAGGAGTATTTCTCATTTTCACGAAAGAAACAGGAAAGCATTGAGCCACAGGGGAGATATTTAGAGTCAAAGAATAGAACTTGCCTCAGCAGAGCCATAATGCATTTATACACACAAAACAGTGTAGCTCAGTGCTTAAAAATCACCAAGTCTTGTAGCACCAGACTAGCTTCTCTGGGAGAATGATCATTGCTCTTTGATTAATGCTAGCTGTGATGCATAAGAAATGAGCTTTAATAGCTATTTGTAATTTAAAAAAGGCTATTTGTTTATACGTGCCCTTCTCATGAATTCAAAAGAGGACTAGTTTTTCTTAATCTAAATAAAGTCTAGTAATCTTTCATATTTTACTTTGCAACTGCATTAATAAACTAACTTAGATGTAAAAAAGGCAGTGAGGTGTTTAATTAATTATTAAAACATTAGAAAGAGAAATGATGCATGTTCTGTGTAAGCAATATAATAATTTTATGTGATTGTCACTTCTCTTACTACACAATATTTATGGTCATACAGTTTATATTTTATTAGGAACATTTTCCTGAATGTGCAATTAGATCTTTATCAGTATCTATTAACAATGTCCCCTTATAAGTAGCCCTTAGAGAGGGCTTCTTGTTTTTTTACAATCATTTCAGAGATTAGGAAAGGCAAATGAGATGCAGGATTTCCTTAGAACTGCATTTGATCTTTAAACAAAGTTCCTCTCTGTGTCTTTGGAAGTGAAAATGCTACTTCTTAAGCAAGAAACAATACAAGTTTCTCCATGTTTGCCAGTTTGGAATAATTATTTTAATTGAGAACATTGGATTGTGTTCCCATTCCTACACTGAAATGTCTTGCAGGCATAAAGAAAAGAAATTATTTGTGGAATGCAACATCAGCCAAGTCTCAACACACATGCTAGGAGGAGTTGGCATAGGCTCACCTGCTTTTGCGTGCAGTGGAGTGTTGAAGTGTAGGAGTTTGGACTGTTTTTTCTTTTTAATTGCTTTCATTAATCTGAGAAAACAGCAAATCCAAAAGGCTTGTTATTTGCCTGCTTTTCACATTCAGTCTCTGACTTGCTTTAAAATAGAATAACCATGGCTCTCATTTGGATTTACCATACATCTGATTATTCTTTTTTACCCTCTCCCTCTTCCTTACCCTCTTCCTCTTTCTCTTTCCCCTTCTCTCCCCTTCCCCTTTTTCTTTCCCCCTTCTTCTCTCTCCATCTCCCTTTCTATTTCCCTTTCCCTTTTTCATTTGCCTTACAATAATGACATTGTCCTTTACTTGGATGTGCTTTGCACACCTTTTCCTGTTGTGGTGATTTGTTTTCCTAGGCTGGAATGCTTATAGTAGCTGAGCAAGTAATATCTACCAATTGCAATTGAATGAATATATCGTTAAGGCAAAGAATTGATTTTTTTTTTCCTCTGGTGATTGAGTTAAAAAATTAAGGTTTTGGTTTGGAGTAAAATGAATCTAGATTTTTTTTCCCAAAGAAGAACAAAAACTCCCCAAATTACGTTTTATGTCCAACAAAGCATTCTCTTCAACCCTAAATGAAACATTTCATTTTCCAAGCATTTGCAAGAAAAGCAAAGGAAATGAACGGATAGATTCATAAAATTGGAAAATAAAAAAGTCAGACACTTTTAACTTATTGCCAGAGAACTCTTCTGTTTTGCCACTTTTCAACTTTATATAAATATTTATTGGAACACAGAAATTAATCCAGATTGGAGTTCCAAATAGCAGGTTACCCATGCCTTCTCCTGTAGCTATTCCTCTTAAGGAGTTTTAAAAATATTTTATAAAAAATGGACCCAAAGGCAGCACTTTCACTGAGTCCCCTGTTCTGATGCAGAGTAGTGATGAAGATGAAGGAAGAGTTTTTGTACTTCTTCCTTGGGTAATAGAGCAGTTAACCACTTTGGATGTGCACAACACACTTTCTATTTGCTACCAAGCCCCCGAAACACAAAGCAGTGAAGTTAAGCTGAATCTCTGTGACGAATATCCCAAAAAACAGATTTTAGTGGGGATCCCTCAGTCCCTTCTGCTGGAGTTGATTCAGCCTGTGTAGGATTCATAGACATTGAGACACCTAGAACAAATGAATACAATTCCTTGCCCAAATGGTAGGACACTTAGGTGAAAGACAGGAAATCGGCAATTTACTAATTTCTTCGGTTCTTTAATCACTTATAAAACAAGAATGTTTAACAGGACCGATAGATGGAGCCTACCCTGAATATATGAAAGGCTGAGACTAAGAGTAAACATCTAGAAAGTGAAGGCTGTTCGTTACATCTCCTCTGTCAGAGGAAGGAAACTTGTGTTTTCTCATGTTTATCTGAGTTTTCCAACTGCTGTTGGAGTGTGCTGAAAGAACCCCACAACTAATGCTTTTCTGAGTCTGGCTTTTTCACTTTTATTCAAGCCAAAACAATTTGATGATTTTGACCAATCTGCCCTTTGCTACATGTATTACATGGCAGATATTCCACCAAATAAAAAGTGTCCATGAACATGTGTGAATTTATGGTATGAATCCAGAGTAAACAGTGGGTTGAATGAAGCCTTTAAGGTGAAAATCACCTTTTATTTCAGAAAATGCTAGAAATCAAGCATACACATGGAGTTTCTCTCTACACAAATTGGGCTATAGGAGATTTTTAATAGCAGTAAAAAGACTTTGAATTTTAGGTTTTGTTGGGCAGATACCACATCCTGTAAGTACAATTTTGTACAGGGTGCAGTAATTTTGTACAGCTTATGCTGCATAAGATGTGTTGAGGTTTCTTCAGTGTCTATAGAGAGAATATTAAGAAGAGACAACAACCACTTCAAATTGGCGTATTGATGAGGATCAGATGAAATGGACCTAGTTTAGGATTGAGTAGATTTGCCAGAATTGCACCTCTGTGGTAGCATCGTCGTGAGCATGAAAACACTGCATCTTTCTGCGATATGGAAAAGGAAAAAGGCTGAAGCTTTGCTTGGAAGTAAAAGTTACTCATACTTCAAACTACAGAGACTTGTAGGCTTTAGTTCTATTGGTCTGTTCTTGAATAATTCTCTCATTCTGTTTTTGTAGGAAATGAGACACATACATGTGTTTTTATATATGCAGAAGAGCAAATTTTATTGACAACTTCAACTTATGCTTGGAAAGTAAGTTGAGCAAACGGAATTAATCAGAGTCAAGTGCTATTATTCATAACTTGAGAATAAGTAAAGGCGGAGAGAAAGAGAGCAGTGAGATTTTTCCAAGTTCTCTTTCAAGCTAGAAAACGATGAAAAGTAATTTTAGAAAAGAGGAAAAGTCAATTTCTTCCTTCAAAATTCAAAAAATTTAGATAAAGTCAAAAAAAAGCAAGCTTTGACCTAGTTGTCCAAATAGGTTCTCCATTGAATTTTCAGATTGCTAGCTGAGCAGAGGAAACTGGGATACATTCGTGCAATAGTTTTGACTTTAAGTGAATATATTTTCCTATTTTTCAAGGACTCAATGTCAAGAATATTGTGTGGCATTAAAATATGAAATTGCAGTTTATTTCAGAACAGGTAAAGAAGAAAATGCCTCTGTCCGCACTTTACAGATGTGGCTAACTGAGCGATATACATAATTTACCTTATGACTGATATAATTACATATATTTACAAAATATTAATATTTATTGTGAAATCCACATATTCATATGCAATTATAATATAATAACAAAAACAATTTAAGATTGATCAAAACATTTCATTTGACTTGAAGACAAATATCTGATTTTTTTGTGGGATTTCTAACTCAAAAGTTCTTTAAAAATAATTGGACGATTTTAAACTTCAAAATAGCACTTTGAAACAAGAAAGGCAAATAATACTGAAAATGTGAAATGATAAATTTTGACCGGTTCCAGATTTTCCTAAGTTCTCACTGCCAAAACTGTTAGCTAAAATTTATCTATCCTTCCCCTCCCCCTATGTAAAAAGCGTTTTTCATAAAGTAAAATACTCACTAAGAAGAAATAACCTAATTCTACTCTAGAGTCCTTATGCAGCGCTCCTTTCTCTAGTTCATGCATATTGTATTTGCTATTTGCAGGCTCAAATGTCTGCCCTGATATTCACTTACGGAGTTGTGCATAGAAATGTACCAGATGTACCCTTCAAAAGTTTAAGCACAAAAATCTAACATAAAAATGACTGTAGTAGAATTTGAACAATTGCTCTAATAAATTCCCCACAGTACAGTAGGCAATGTTGATTTAATCACAGATAAAATCATGCTATCTTGCTTTCCCAGTGACCTGCCAATGAAACACTAGAATAGATCTCTGGTGGGTCTTTATTTTGAGTCTCCACACAAACTCATGCTGGGCTTCAATCCTATGTGTTTGTAGAGGGAACTGTATTACTTTTTTTTGTATGTGTGTGTGTCTGTGTTTCTTTTGTTTTTCTTTTTTCCCCCTTCAAAAATGTTTTTACCTGAGAAAGAAGGAGTTAATAGAAATAGGCTTTCTGCTCTTGAAATGTCAGCCACAGCTTCTCATCACTCCATGAAAAGCTCTCTTGTTTCCTTGCTCAGTTCTCCAAAACTTCAAACAGTCCTATAATCCCTTCGACCTTAGAAGGTCAAAGATATATAAAAAGTATCATTCTTTGTGTAAAAGCACATTAATCATTTTTACCTAGCCCATTATTCTCTTTTGAGGACCCTATGATATTTTAATTTAAGTACTTTCTTCTAGCTTTAACATGTATCATTTCAACTCTACCTTTAAGCAGGTAAAAGAGGAAAAATCCTTTCTGTAATGCTGACTCCCTGAATACAGCCATGCGATTTATTTTCGTGGTTAAGTTGCATGATTTGAAATCTTAATATTAATCCAGAACATACATGTATGCAGTTGTACTATACATATTGTTTAAGTAAAATAAAGAGCGGAAGCAGGTTTTGAAGCATGTCGCTATTTATTTCAGTAGAAATAGCAGGACTCGCAAGTCTTAGGTGTTGTCATTTATGTCAGTGCAAATCTGGAGTTTAATCTAAATCGATAAAAAAAAAAAAAAAAAAGGACTTTCACGTGATAACAGAATTCATCTCCCATTAAGCATACTGCAAGAATTCCATTCTGTAGTAGAGAAGGGGAGCAGAAAAGATGAAAACCCTACTAAAAGTAAAGCAGATTACAGCAAAACTTAGTTGACTGTGCAGAGCCTGTAAAAGGTCGGTGCGAGCTCACCACAGGAAATGCAAGTGCAGGACTGCAAAAACATGGGCACAGGGAGAGCGAGTGCACGGGGAGAGCCGGGCCTTTCGGCCAGGCACAGCCTCGTGTCGGAGAGCCCCTTAATGAGGTTCGCATGCCCGAAGGGACGGGACACTGCCGTCTCCTCGGGCCCCGAATGCGATCAGCAATTAAACGTGCGTTTACACCAGTGAGCCGGAACCATGCTTTTCATTAAGCACATGCTCAGCGCCCTGATGAATCAGGGCCTAAATTAAGTGCAGGCTGTGGAAACAGCTGTACCAAGTAAGTTAGTGGTAAGTGTGCAGAGTTTGATGCTGTTTGGAGCCTGACTCATATTTTCTCGGCTCTCTGTACTTGATGCTTTTGGAGGAGTAGCCTTTTTGAAGTTAATGAGCTATGCACTGGTGCTCTTTTTTTTCTGTTAAAAAAAATCTGCCCATTTGCTAGCAGGCTAGCAGGACAGCTCTTTAATGTAGTTTCATGAGCAATGTTGAGACTAGTGGGTTTTATTGCATATTTGCTTGGAGGATGGCTGCAACAAGAAGCTTTGAAAGGGAATACACAGAAAACTCTGGATGGCAAGGGTCAAAAGAAAACTACAGGCTACAGATCAGAGCTGGAATTAAAAAAAAAAAGAAAAAAGCAAAGTGAGGTATTTTACATTTTCTATTAAGTTTACTTTTTTTATGTATAAACACCTTGGCACAAAAGAAAATACAACAGTAATTACCAGCTTGAAACCAAATGTCTTGATACAGCTAAGAGCAGGATGAAGTAGACAAGGTAACAAGGAGAAATGTGAAAAACAGAAGTAAAAAGAAGAAGTAAAGGAGAGAAGAAAGGAGGCCTGGACTGGATCCTACCAATTTCTTAGTCAGCACTTTAAGAAAAAGACATGGAAAAAGTTGGATTTAAGAAGGTGAGGCTTTTTTAATCATGCCATGGGGCCAAGCCATGTCTGTATTTTCAGCTGTACCTGTTGCTGTGCCAGGGGTGTTATACCGATGTAGCTAAGAATTGTTTGTTTTCTTTCACTACGATTCTAGGAGAAGGACCAATTCTTGAGACATAGCACTGTCCTTAAACTGGGGTACGTGACACCATTCATCCTGGCATCCTTTACCCTTTTTAGCACTTTTGCAAGTCCTGAGAGTTCTCTAATCTCATTAAATCTTTTAAATAGGACAGTGAGATGATGAAAGTCCATCCAAAATACACACACACACACAAAATCCACGAAACATTTCCATTTTCCTGTTATGTTTCCCCAGGGGCTGAAGAAAATGCCTGTCACTGATGGTTGTCTCCCACTAGCTTCTAAGCTAAAGGATATTTCTGACAGTAGTAAGATTCCTTGACATTTTTATCTTCACTTACCAGAAAATTGCATTGCACTGAGAAGCAGGGAGAACTAAAGTAGATGACGTTTCACCAGTAAATTTTGTACATTGAAAATGAACACAAATCATGGATTAATGATAGAGGGCTTGGAATGAGCTTTTAGGATTCACTACCAATAACATGTTATCTTGGCAGACAGCATGAAATAACCAGAAATTGGGCTCTTCTTGGTGTGTGGGGAGTACATTGTAAGCTAGAGGACCAAATGCAGAAAAGGAAGAAATATCCTGGTACCTGTGAGAGACTTAAGTGAATCTGAAATTCTTCTGCTTCTTAATATGGGATCCTGCTATAGAATGCTATCTCGTGCCACAAAGATTAACCATCGGTCTACTGCTGCACGGATTTGTCTTCTGCCACTTCAATCCCTTGGCCTTGTCCGCCTTTCAGCATTGCAGTTTTCTTGATCTGTTAATGAACTGTGTCCTTAGCTCAGGCTCAGACCTGTGGCTTCCCTTCTTCCTGAGCTCTTCTGTCAGTAGTTTCTTGCTTTTAGTAATGAGGTCCAGCCTTCTTCCCGCACAACTCTCTACTCTTTTCCCATTAGTAGAACTCCCCCAACTACCGAGACAAACATGAAGGTTTCTTTCCCAGCATACTAACAAAGCTGTAGCAGTGTGCCCCACGACTACCTCTGGACATTTTTTTTCTCTTCTTTCTCCTAAAGCTGCAACTACCTCTTTTTCTGAAAGAGCTCATCTATCTATTTGCCTCCTGAGGAACATATTTTACATATTTTAACTGTCTACCTGCTGCTCCAAACTTGTGTTTTTCGATTCCCACTATGTGCTATTTTGATCACTGAGTCAACTGACTGTACAGGAAGGGCTCTTCACAGTCATCTTCTCATATAAGAGGCCTCAAAATCTCATCACAGGATGTATTCAGTGCTCTTGGGTCAACAGATATTCTTTTGTCCAAGTTGTGAATGGGTTGGTGTCATAAGCCTGCAAAGTATGCCATTCGAGCCAGCTCAGCCTTAAAAAAATCCTTACCTGGCTTAGATATATGATACTGGGCATGATTTTCTCTAATTTACCTCCCAGAATTTGAGCAAGATGGGTCAATAGTTTAAGCCTGATTTGTGATCTCAGCCCAGCTTGGGAAACAATTGAAGTCGAGCTGTCCCTTAAGGTAGAGAGGAGAGAAACCTCCTCCAGAGACTTGTTGATAAGTATGTAGCTTGCCTACAAGTTCATTAGAAAAAAAATCCATCAGGCCAGGTGCTTCACCTGGAGTTATGAGTTTCAGGGTATTGGCAAGCTCTGATGCTGTTAATGGACGCCCCAGGTTTCCTGCTGGGCCTCAGGGAATCAGGGCACTTGTATTTTAGCAAAGAGCATTTCCAGATACATGTGTGAAGGGGAAGAATTGCAATTGTAGAGGTTTGTGCAAAAGTTAAAGAATATCTTGTTTATATCTTTCTGAACAAGGTGCAATTTATGCTGACTACTTCAGACTTCAGGAATAGTTCTATCAGGAGCAACCTCACTTAAATGGAAGTTCTGACATGTTGCCTGCTTTCTCCCCTACCTCTCCCAAGCCCTACCCAAATCCTAGAAGCATGAACACTGCCTGAAACATATTGAATGCCTACCTGTTTTGAGGAATACGAGGAGTTGAAGGGGAGGATTTTGAGGCACACGCTCTTTGCTTTCTTTTCACTCCCTCTTTAAAGCTGTAGCAAAGCTAGTAAGTCTGCCTCTATCAAAGGTCTTCCATGTGTTACAAAGAAGCTGGCTAGAAGAAGTTGACAGTTCATTGGTATCCAGGAAAAGGTCAATTTCCTTCTTTATAAACATCTCAGAAAAAGGCTGTAAAAGTAATAAAATATTAAACCTTCACCTCTTCGGTTTCTTGGGCAGTCTATCAGGACAGAAGGGCAGGAGAAAGTAAAAAGTCGTAAGTATGTCAGTGCATACAGATTGGATTATTTCCCCAGAAAGGAAAAAAAGGGTAATCTGTGAATATCTTTCATGGGCAAGGGGGAAAAGTATACAACTTTCTTTCTGTTAGGTTCGCATAGTAGCTCCCTTATCCATGTGAGGTTCTTCATATTAGTTGGAATCATTTGACACCTGTTTATGTGTTTATTGTGTATAGAAAAATTATTCTGAATAGCCAGGACTTTACCAAGAGCACCTAAAGCCATTTTTGTTAGAACAGCTTTAAGCTGACTCTGTTTGATGTCACGGAAGAAGCAAAGCTTTTCTACTGGTTCCACCCCAGCTATAGAGCTGTCCAATGTAAGCAGTTTGGGTAGTACCCGGTAGTACTGCTCCTAGATGGTAAGGACCTTGGAGACATAGACTAGAGCCAGTCTGAGGAAGCATCCCTCCTACCTCTACCTGAAACCACAAGAAAGAGCC
Source organism: Crypturellus undulatus (assembly GCA_013389825.1). Classification (NCBI taxonomy): domain Eukaryota; kingdom Metazoa; phylum Chordata; class Aves; order Tinamiformes; family Tinamidae; genus Crypturellus; species Crypturellus undulatus. The sequence goes on from VWPW01030072.1 coordinate 914,244, forward strand.
AGCAGATGCAACCAGAGCACATGTAGCCAGATAGGACCTGCATTCGTCCCTGGAGAGCAGAGTTACTTATACTCCAAAAACGCATAGTTGAAGGACAGAACAGCCACATTCTGTTCATTTCAGGAGGGGGTAACGGCCCCCATGGCTGCCCCTTCCCATGCAGTGCCGCCCTCTTTGGCTGCACTGTGGTGTTGCCAGCTGCTCAGTTGTGTGACAGGAGCCCCTCAAGGTGGGACTCGTATCTCCATAAAAAGCCGTCTTAGTCAACACTCTTCTTTGATTGGGATCAAGGTCAAAGTAAGGTGGACAGTGAGGTAAGTCACAGAGAGAACACAAAAGAGTATCACAAAAGGTATGATGAAACTGTAAAGGCAGCATAAGAATTGGAAATGTATATGGTTATTACCAGAGGGGGAAAAACCCTTTGTAATAAAACATAGAAAAAGATATCCTATACTTGGAGTGTGCGGATGTCCAGAAAATCTGCTAGATTATCAGACTCAAATGCTAGATTCAAATGCTAAGTACAGAAATGTAAAACAAATTGCAAACAATTTCAGTCCTAACAATTTTCCAAACTGGGGGTTGTGCAGATTTTTGATGTGGAGCGGTGGAGGTGGCCTGGCAATAAATATAGGCTTAAATGTTGGTAGTCATCACAGATGAGGCCATAACTACTTCACCATATTCCCCCTCTGTGAGAGGGAAAAGGGACATAGTAGTTTTTATAGTGGGCAGTCCCCCTGACAAGAGTCAAATTAGGTTTGGAGATGGGATGTAGGTACTACAGTCAATTAGAAATTGTGAAGAAATTAATCACAAGTTGCACTGATTCAGAAGGTCCAAAGAACTTGTTCTTTGTGGGGACTGCCCACTATAAAAACTACTATGTCCCTTTTCCCTCTCACAGATAAGGTAAGGTTTAGGGAAAGTAAAGCAAGCTGGTTGTGGTTTAGGAGGAAGAAAACAAGCAAAGGTCAGATCAGAAGCCTGGAAGAAGGTTCAAGAACTAATCCAGGAATTACTAAGTGAGGTTCAAAGGCCAAGCAAAGACTATATAGAGAAGAAGCAGTGTGTGCTGCAAACATATATATTCCCCTTGGCAAAGTCTGTCTTCACTTGATTAACTAGGACCAGAAACTCTGAACTTTTGCCAGGGTACAAAATCTTGCAGGGAACAAACTTGGAGGCTGCACTTGTTTTTCTTCAAAGGATGAAGATTTATTTATGAAATTGGGAGCCTCTGAGATAAATACATATATAGTAGACTGTACAAATATTACTTATTTTAAAAAAAGGAAAAGATCTAAGGCACACAAAGTTTTTTTTTTTCCTTGTTTGAGGCACATACTCAAAATTATTTCCATTGTCCAAAACCTTCTAACTGAGACATTTCCAGTGACCCAGTTGTGGTCTCACTGCAGGAATTGCTGAATGATTTCTGTGGTCTGCATTCCATAAGTCATGATCACAACAGTCCATCTGTCACCAAAAATCAGGAAGTACTTGAGAATATCACACCTTGTGGCACCCACAAAGGATTTTTAGTCAATGTCCTTGCTTATTCTAATTAGCCTTTTCTTTTATATAAGCTTAAAACTGGCAATCTGAGAAAAGATTTTTCTTGGCCTCTGCAGGATATGGACCCATATTATCAACTGCAATAAAATGACACTGGAAACAAATTGAATACTTTGGTGCAGAGTACTTGAATGAACTTCAAAATCTTGTGTGTTCCAGCTGAAAGATCAACATCATTTTGGTTTGAAAGTGCTGACACTGCTCTGAACGACTGCTGCCATTCTGACTAGTGTAGAGCAGATTCTTGTCTCCCTCACCCTGGTTTTACACTGAAGTAGTGCTGTCAGCTCACTGGAGGTACATCTGATTTAACTCAATATATAGCTGAGAGGAGAATCAGCCCACAAATGTCCCAGGCCCTACTCTTTCAGACAGGAAGGAACTTATGGTTTGGATCCCTTTGGGTTAAGAGAAAAAAAAAAACTAAGAAAAAAAAAGCTTTTAAAACCTCAAAAACAAACATAACCTTTCCTTCCCCTCAGCAGCAGGTTTTGCTTATGAAGTGATAGTATATGGCTCTATTTAGCGTACTGGAGCTGCCCCACAATGATACAGTACGTTTTCTATTTTCCTTCTCGGAAAGCGCCTGCTCGCTAGCAATGATGTGTGGACACAGTTTGGTCTGTTGTCGAACCAGGAAACAGTGGGTTTGCAGAGCTGACGCACTTTGGCTACATCGGCCGTCTTCCCTCCTCTGATGGCAGAGCTCAGCAAGCCAAACATGACCTGGAAGGGTTTTTATGTAATAAAAACAATTAAGTATTTGTTTCAAGGAGCTCTGATGGCACTGTAGTGATATCACTAGAAAGGCATCTTTTCAGATGGTAATTGCACCTTAGTACTAGATCTTGCTGGCATTTTATCTATCATTGCCCACATGATGCAGCATGATTGCCATAAAAAATGCAGAGATAAGGCCAAGATGAGAAGAACTGCAGGGCTTTGGCATGGCCTGAGTAAGGTCCCACAGCAGATTGGTGGCTGAGCTGGGATTTTTTTTCTGTTTTTCCTAAGTCACAGCTCAGAGCTTGAGAGCTTCTCAGTACATGAAACGAGGATTTCAACTTGCAGTTCAGTTGTTTACCACTGAAGGGGCTGGAGGACATATATATATCAGTTCCCCCACATCACTAATGCCCTGCTTGAGGATGCAGCCAAAACGTTAATACTGATCTTTATATACAACAACATGATTTAAAGGCTATTGGGCCCTGTTTTGATTACATATAAAGTTTGGATCCAGACCATTTGAACTGCTGTTTCTCTTCCCAAGGCAAATGAGATTAGTGGATTGTTAGTAATGATAATGGTTTCTTAATATTATTGGTGAGGATTAATTAATGATAGATCTACCAATAGTAAATCCCAAGCAGCTATTCTTAAGAAAACTATTATCTCTGTGACTTTCTTTTTTACATTAGTCTAGGAGAATTTGAGGCTTCTGACCTTTACAGCATGGCTCAAGTCACTTCCAGACTTTCATGTGATGAATAGGAATGATCGCCTGTGTGTTGGTTTTGTTCACTGGCTTCGCTTGGACTCATCTATGATATTGTCTGTAGGCACTTGGACCTTCATTAACAGAAGCATTTACAAATCCATCAGTCAGTATAGTGTTTGGCAGCCTGTGTGGTAGCTCATGCAAGCCAGCACTGTACTGTACAACACAATAGGCTGGATTCATCAAAGTGATAGCAAGGTCAAAAGGACAGAGTTGCCAAGACATAACTCACTGTTGTTTAGATGTAATTTTAGTTTTATTTCCTTTTTGATTAATGTTTAAACTTTGATTAACAGTTTCCAGAAAAGAACAACAGAACTGTGGGATACATGTTGAAGTCCAAACTGATAATGCAAAACATGTAAAAAATAAGAAAAGTAAAAAAGTCCTAATCCTCTCTGAAGATCTTTTTCCAAGGAAAGTTCTTCATGCTGAACTTAACAGGCTGTGCCCCTTCCATCTCTGCTGTTCTGCGAATACTGACTGCCTGTAAATAAAACAAACATGTTGTCCATCTGTTATGCACAGCTAAAGGAAATTTGCAGACAATACTGCTAGAACTACCAAAGATACCATCTAACCCAGTAAATAATTTATTTTCACAGCTCAGATCAAAGAGCTTCTGGATATTGGACTCAGAAAACCTGTTTCCACATTTTTTTCTCCAACAAAGAGATAGCAGTGGTATGGAACACTCATAGGGGTAGAGGTGACAAAGTTTCGGTGTTGTTACTTCTCAGAAATTTTTGAGATCTTGACATTTGATTTATTTTTGATTCAGAAGAAAACTGTTTCAAAACTCCTCTGAAGTGTAAGAAGTCCCACATTGAATCTCCAGGCATGAAGATGAAATTGTACTCTTTGACATCTCTTCAATACATTTGACTGCTAAGCATACAGTGTCCCGGAAAAAGGAATCCACCACCCCAGATTGGGAAGTTGCTGTCATTAGCCCCATTTCTTACCTTTTATCTTCTAAAATTGACTGATGATCCTTATTTAATGCTGCTGTGACAATTTACAATAATCCTGCCTTAGCGGCACTAGCCTGGGGAGGCTTTAGCAAAATGCTGGTGCCATATATACTTCTACATTAGGAGAGAAGGTCTCAGGTCTTCCCTTTGGATCACGCCATGCCCCAGGCCCCCTGCCCTTATGTAACAGATTAGGTGTGATGGCATGACGTTATTAAATGTGGGAAACTTCCACATGTGGCAGGACTCTTAAAGCAGGACAGAGCATATGGTGCTGTTAACACTTGGGTTATACATTAGATGCTTCAAGCCACATGGACATGGAAAACACACAAACTGCATGCAAGGGCACAGGAGTGTTTCAGCTGAGGCAGGCTCGTGATGGTGCAAGACCAGTGCAGTGTGAGCAGCTGAGGAATTGGCCTTGCAGGGGCAGCTGGAGCTCTTTAATTGCATGAGATAGTTAGGATTCAAAAAAAAAAAAAAAAAAAAGAAAAAGAGACACAAATTAAAGTGTCTTCTGCTTCTTCCTGGTTAAATGGTTGCTACTTATTTTCATCTTGTATTTTCCTCATTGAATGCTGCCTTATCTGTGTGGTAGTTACGTATAATGATTGGCATATTGTTTGCTAGGAGTAGTATGTGGAAACTGGTCCTTTAAATTTGGCAGATTAAAACATCTTTAACTCCAAAACAGCTGTTTTGTGACTTTGTTTTTCTAAGGTAAGTACTCTTAACATTAACTTACCTACTTTTTTCTTTAAAATATTGCTGAGGATTTTTTTTTAATTATCTGTGATAACTTTTGTAAAAAGTAATCTCTGCAGCAATCCATAATCTCTTGAGTTCTCTGAGAAGCATATTGTAGCCCCATGGCAGAGGGCTTGCAAAGCTCTGGAAACAGGGAAATGTGGCCATAGCCTGAGATATATGGTAAAATAAGCCATGTTTCTTGTAGCTTGTTAAAGCAGGAAGGGTAGAGGAGAACTTGCAACACTCAGATGTATTTTGGCAGCTACTTAAGTTTCCCTGTTCTTAGCCACTTCTTATCCTCCGAGGATTGAGGACTTGATTTGGTGGACTGGGAAAATGTGTTTTCAATTGCCATATAATACATGTACGTGTAAGCAGTGAGATGCACAGTTAGAACTGTTTGTAGTGCAGATCAGCATGCATTAAGTTAGTCCTCAAAATGCCACGAATGGAACTACTTATTTTTGAATGAGCTCTATTGGTCCCTCACCTACAGCCTAATTATTTTTACATATATATAAGGAGTTTTTCAATATTATGTGCCTAAGACAATAGCTAATTATCTAAAAATCTCATTAGTTACAATTCTCATTGCCTTAGACTACCTACAACAACAACAAAAATCACCGACCTGTTTCAAATAATATAGGGCTATCCTATGTTGTACCCGTGCCTTTAGAAAGGGCTAAAGGTGTTGTGAATATTATACACCAGCAGCATCTGTATTGAGATATTGTATTGATACTGATACGATGTCTGAACTGTATTTTCTTGCTTAAAGGGAACATTAAGAACGAAACAAAGGATGGAGAGTATCTGCATATACTGGCAGATACCTAGATACCTAACTGGCACAGTCTTTGCAATGGAAAAATTGTGTCTCACTTATCTATTACTAAGCTTAGATTGGGTGATTAAGAAAAAACGTAAAGGAAAAACAACCGATACTTTTAATTTAAATGTTAATTCTGGGTAAAATCTTCTACAATGCTCTTACAAGAATTATAAACAGCCACACTGTGAGAAACAAAAGTGCTTGCAGAAGCACAAGAATGTATTAAAATATTGTAGCAAAAATGTTTACAAGAAGGGAGCTAAATTTGTATCCTGAGATACATATTACCTAATGTACTTGCTAGTGATATGCAAAAAGAGATGAGCAAAAGAACCATGTAATGGTAAAAAATGTTTCAGTTAGTTGGAGTGGGGAGAATATCACATGAATTTAACTGACTGGATTTAATGGATTTAATGGCATGGATTTAATGTCTCTGTGGAAGAAACATTTAGAAGGTTTCATACATGACTGAACTCCATTAACTCTATCATCACAGAAGACAGTCTAAAAACAAAACTAATCAGAAGAGATAAGGAGAATCTCTGACATGGGAGAAGGGAAGATCATCGGGATTACTTTTTGTAGGTCTCTTAATGTCTTCTGTTGAAATATCTGGCTATTTTCAGAAATAGGACTGCAAACCTGGACTTGGGTATTACCACTTTTATGTGCTGGAAAGCAGTATCTGGGTGTCATTGTAAGAGAAAGCCTTACATTCAGCGTGTAGAGAAAGAAAGCAAAATCAAACTAAATGTTCAAATTCATAAGAAATACGATGTTAGGTGCTTGAATGTTGTGATGTCTGCACGGTGATTTCCTCACTGGGAATACTGAGTGCATTATTTTTGCCTTAAGACTGTTATTAGAGCATATTCTAGAAAAGACATGGATGAAAAGGGTTTTGTTAAAAGTAAATACAATAACCTATGGTAAACACAGTAAGTGTAGAGGGACATTTCCTTTTTTTCTGATTGTATAAGAACAAGGCAATGCTCACTGAAAATGGAGACTATTTCTGACTTGAAAGAAATGTCTCCAATATACAAAAACCATTAGACTGAGCTCTTTGCAATGAGATATTGTTGAAACCAAAAGCTGAAATCTATTCACAAGATTTTTTTCTTTCATATTTAACCAGATTATCCACAGTTAGAAAACTTTGGAAGACAAAACTGAAAAGTTTAAGAAAGGGCCAAACAGTACAGGAGGGTGGAAAAGCAGGTGGTTCCAGGGCTTTCCAAAGCAAGCAGGGTGTAAATGCCTCTGAAGACTTTTCAACTTCTCTTGAAGATGAGGCAATGGTCTTATTCCTCTGATTTGGTTCAGAAATGGTGTGTTTCTTTTGTCTCTAGTGTACTAATATTTAGTCAATGACTGTTTCATTTCCTGAACTTCATCTCATTTAAAGATGCACTTAACTGATGTTTAATAAAATATCATGGATAGTCTTGAATTTAATGAGTTGCCATGTCAGATTTCATTTAAATCCTTTGATTTTTGTCTTAAGTTTATAGCCTAGAGCTCTGTGTTTCATTTTGACCAGAATTATTGCTCTGGCTATTGGCACTGGATTGCTTGTATTTACATACCTACAAAACAAGGATTGAGCCAAACTAAATTAAAGCTTAATAATAATAAAACCCCTCAGAAAATGAAAACAACAACCTAGCTCTGTACTTCACCTCCTCAGAAATCCTAAACCACAACACATCAGCAAAAAGTACCGTTTCTGCTTTATTACTGAAGGCGTGTTTATGTATTTTGGGCCTGAAATGAATGGACCCTTCTTAACTAAGATATCAGTGTGTTTTAAAGAAAGCAAAACTTTTCTGTGGGTATTATGTTAGACTGACACCCACAGAGATTACAGACTCATCTTTTCATGTGGAGAAGATGTCACCCTGCATGTTTGTTTTTGGGTGCGTGTGTAAGCCACACTCTGCAATGCCTAAAATAGCTGGATTGCGTGAGTGGGTTGGGGAAATAATGCAGCCTGTGTTGCTGAACTATCTGCTGACATTTGCATGTATATATCTGCATATAAGCAGTTATGGACACTATGCATGTTGTATAACGTATGTTCATTTGTTCACAGCAGGTCAGGCCCTGCTGTGGTGATACATGGTTGCAAGTATCCCGTAGCTATATTTGTACATGAACTAGATACCATATTTCTTGCATTTCAGCTGCTCTTCTAGAAGCTGTGAGAGATTTTGATATGACAGAAATGTGACAAAATAGAAAAAGATATATGTCTTCCTTTAAATTTTTGCAACTTAGAATGAGTCATAAAAAATGTTTGAGGCATTATTTTTTTTCTTAGAAAAACTATTGGATGTTTTTTGCTATTTAAAATTTTTGGAGGGGTTGTGTTTTGTGTTTCTGACTTTTCTATTTTTTTTTATTCTGTTTGGTTAGGTCCCATTTTTCGCAGCAGTGTATGTACAATTACATAAACAGAGTGGTTACTGGTATGCATGGGGAATGGCACATATAAGCAGAAAATTCAGATTACAAAATTTCAGTCCCCAAGACTTATGTTTATTGTATATTATTATGTGAGAAGCAAAAGCAGGCATGTCATTAGAAATAGCTGTGATGAATATGAGCAATCCATGAAGAAGAAGCTTGTGGAAACTAACCGTTGGCATTTCAGATCCTTCAATTTGCCCTCAACTTTAAATCACAAACCTTGATGTTCTCTTAAGTTAACTTTAATGAAATAAGCATATTATAATAAGCTTTATGCTGATTTAACAAAACGGCTTTGCTTATGGGTGTATTTTTGATCCCTTGTATGAGCTTATTTTAAAGTACTTTTTTCATAGGCAAATAGCAGCTACTGTAAGCATCTTTTTAAGAAGCAGTATTTCAGGTGTGCTCTCATCAGAGACAGAAGCAGCCTGGGAAGTGAGTTGGTGCATGTAACTTTTCATACTCTGTTCATTGTAAAGTGTATTAGATGCTCTTTTCCTCATCTTTGATGCAATCCCTTGAGAAAAATAAAAATCTGCCAGAGGGGATAGTACAGTAAATTCTCCCAGCTAAATGAAGAGACATGTTAAAGCCGTAATCAAGCCTTTTTTTCCCCAGAATCTATTTAACTAAGTAGCTCATGGGAGAGGTTTATTTCTCATTTATAATGAGTTCAAGTGGGACGATGGATTTGTGTTGCAAAGGATTAACAGGAAAAGACCAAGACAGTCTTTTTAGTAGAGTGTCTTTTCTAGACTGAAAAACAAAATAGTCAAACAAATGCTTTCCTTCTCGTACTTAGAGTAAATCCACCAGTTTATTTTTTCAGTTTTCCTTTACCTTAGGGTAGGACATAGGACATTTTACTTTCAAAGTAGAAAACAATATTTATACACTTCTGTATTCTTTTCTCCCTTTCCTTTAAAGTTTTTTCCAAAGAAAAAATGTTTTAGGAGGTTTTGTTAAGTGCACTAAACTTCCTCCCATTAATGAAGGAGGGAGGTTGATGTAAAACATAGACATGTCTGGGGCATATTTTTTCAGGGATGATAATGAAATAAAAAAATAAACAAAGAATAAGCAAATGGTCCTTAATTAAGCACCTGTTTTGATTTGTGTTTAACAGTGCTGTATAGGAGAGAAACACCAAATGACAATGACATTTTTTAAACTTTGGAAAAGAGAGCTTTTCTATTCACCCTTAGCTTAAAAACTGTAGTGGGTATGGCTTTGGTTTGCTAGTAGATATTTTTAAATCAGTTAAGGAAAAGTTATTCCATGAAGTAAAAAGCCTGTTTGAAGTAGAAGCTGTTCATCTGAAGAAACATCCGTCACAAGACATGAAAAGAATGATTTCTTTGTGACGGGGAAATCAATGAGACATCTGTTTTAATGTACAACCCAGAAATAATGAATCTAGTTGAGAAGAGAATTATAAAGATCACTGTTTTTTTTTTTTTTTTTTGTCTTTTCTCTCCAGAGTGCTTAGGATGGAATTCAGCTAGTAGGACTTGTTGAATGTGTGTCCTTAGTTGTGTGGTTGAATTGTGTCTTCTGAGGATCTTGACTTTTAGAGTTAGATGACGTAGCAATTCGTGTTTATTGACACCACAGAAAAACCTCCTATGAGACTGGATTTTGCTTCTGTTTTCCAGGCACAGACTGACTGAATGGCCTAATCTGGGAGGGCAGTAGGAGCTGGGAGCAGTACAGATGCATGCAAAGAGATCTAAGTTTCTGTTCACTGTGGGCTTGACCTCTCTGGAACATCTTTGCTCTGTTGTAGGGTCCCTGACAGGGCAGTCATTGAAGGCTGTGGGGACATCTCTGCAAACAGTGTAGAGTGCATGGCCAGTGCTTAGATGGAGGCTGTTGGTCCATCTCTCTTCCTTTCTGTCCTGGAACACTTGCTGCCTTATGTATTGCAAGCGCACCGAGAAGGAACAGTATATTGATTTTCAGCTTCCCATTCCAAGGTGTTCTTTGCTGTCTCTTTATCTTTCCAGAATACTAGTAGTGCGGAAGGCAGCAGAGAAGTTTAATAGTAGTACACATACTGGAAGGAACCTCTCCACAAAACTGTATACCCTGAACGATGCCTAAACCCTTACTTTTGAGGGTTTGTGTGGAGAAGAAATTAAAAATCAAGGAGCTGATTACTCCAAGACACATCAGATCGATATTGCTCTATACCATCTTGGTGCATAAGGATTATATAAACTGGGAAGCTGCGAGGAATCCAGACGTTAGTCCTACTGGGCTTGTTGGAGCTCTGTGGATGTGTGTGAGATGGAGTCTCTCTTTGGCACAACTGCATTTCCAGAGATCTAAAGAGAGAAGTGAATAGCAAGCGGACAGGCAGCCCTGGCAATGCTTGAAATGTGAGATCAATAGTTTCCCTGGAAACAAAATGTTGCAAGTCTAAAAAACCTCCTGGCAGTGTGTGGGTGGAGTAGAAAAAAATCCCTTGGCTTGTGTGCACAGTTCTGCAACTTGTGCTTTGGTGGAGATAATGCAGATGCCGTGAGAGTCGCACACAGGTTCTCCAAGGAACCACCTTATCTCCAGTTCACACAGAAAGTGACCAAAAATTATTTGTTTAAGATGTGCTTTCCCTTGGGAAATGTCAGCAGGATCAATACATTTTTTGTTCTTGACAGCATTATCCAGTGGAAAAAGTCTGTGGAGGGGTGCAAAGAACAATAAAATTAATAGTGAGAGCTGGGAGAGTTGTGCCCTACCAAAGGCAGCAAAAAAACCCCCCTTACACTTCCCAGTGAGTAGGATTTTACCACTGAATACTCCAGCCTGTCCAGTTATAAACCACCATCTGAGTATCAAACCTTCCTATGGGCCTGACTTCCTGCTTACTTGTTTTGAGGAGTGCTGCAATCCTTAAATGTTGAAACCGGCACCTGGGAGACCATGGCCTTATGGCCACTCCTAATGCGCACGTAGGTTAGTGTTCTCACTTCAAAAGTAACTGCTAGCTGCTGGCAATTTTATAATTATACTTTACTGATACACTGTTCAAGCATCAGTGAGCCGTAATTCAGGGGTTTCTTGAGCCAGAAATGGTGTCTTGGCAGCTAAAAGCTCATGAAAAAAAAATTCTTCCATGCGTGTTTGTTTAATTATGTCTTTAATCAATGTAAACTTTGGCATCTGTAGTAGTCTGACAACGATCCTGGAGTTTAAGCGTATGATGTTTTAAAAGATACCTCACTTTCTCTACTTCACAACTATCAACTGAGGATCTCTTTTTATGCCCTTATTTCATATATTATTGGAAATAACACTTTCCTTCCATCTTCCTTACCGCATGTGATTTTATCAGTTATGTCATTTCTGACATGAACAGTCCTAGTCTTTTAAATCACTTTTTTTTGTATAAAAGTCTCTCCATGCTTTTTGTCATCCCTGTTGCTTGTGTGCTTTTTATAGTTTTGGTATTTTCTTTCTGTGATGATTGGGACCAAAATCATGCCTGGTATGGAAGATGTATGTACACAAAGTTGTAGTTGTGTAATGATGTGTTTTGCTTTGGTGCCTACTCCTTACTTAATAATTCCCTTCACTTAGGTTTTTTTTTTTTTTTTTTTTTTTCCACTCATATGAGGCAAGGGGGGAATGGAACTACCTATTATAATCCTAAAATGTTGTCCCTAGATAGCAATAGTTGAGATTGGATGGTTTTTCCTGTGTGCAAGAATTTCATCTGCCTTTCTGTCATTCAGCTTTATAAAAGCATTTTTTCAGTGTCAGTCTCAACTTTACTGTGAAAATCTTTTCAGCTACAGGGTTTTTCATTCATGCTTATCATATACACCAGTATATTCATTTCCATGTTAAAAGGGTTCCCTTTTACATGTACATTCCACATTTAACATTCACATTCCTCATTTACAGGAGAATGACTATATTGGTGAATACGCTGGGCAGCACAGATAGAGCTTCTGTAATGCATTGGCACGTGAAAATTAATTGTTTATTCCTACCTCATGTTTCGTGTCTTTGAACTGGTTCAGAGAGACCTTTTGGAGACCTTCCTGTCTACATACTTGTTGAGTCTTTCTGAGAACTCCCAAAGGGATAGAGTCATGACTTCTCTCCACAAAAGCTGTGTGAACTCTTCCCAGCATCCTATTTATACTTATTTGTGTGTAAACTGATTCTATTTTTTATAGTTTTTACTAATTTGCATGTGTACTATATACAGATAGTTCCACAGCACTAAAATGTTGCTGCTTTGTCTTCAAGTTTTGATAACTGTAAGCCCTATAGATGAGCCAGAGGATATCAAACTACTATAGAAAGGAAGCCAGTGTGTTTGGACATGTGTAGAACAAATAATGGTTGCCCACTTCTTTTTCTTGGCTCTTCATAGGTATTAAATAGACTATGGCATGACAATACTATGATATTCCTGTTTTTGTTATACTGATTTTTAAACCATTCTGCTGAAATCAAGATTCAGATCACTGAATACTGGAATCCTGTGTTACTTGTAAATACACCCCACAGATTTTTTTTTTTTTTTGATGGAATGCATAAAAAAGTTTTTAGCAGTTTAGAAGAAGTAAAGATTGGTAATGTGGCCAGCACTGAAATATTAGCCAAGAAATGCAAGACTTGAGGGGGGATTTAACTGTTGCGGAACACACTTAAAATTTCTAACGATCACGCATTTTTTTCCCACAGAAACTTCCAAAAGAAATAGCAAAACCCTTGTATAATTAAAAACTGTTATTGCTTGTTTCACTATTTCCATACTCCATGATGTTTAAAAAGTAGCATCTTGTCTTGATTTGTCTTCTTTTTAGGAAAAAAATTATCCAAAGTAAATAAAGTTTCCCCAGATTTTTATGGACTCCCTTAAAACATAATCCTTATTTACCTTTGCTTTTCTCTAGACCTGGGTAAAATGTAGACTACACTAAGGAGTGTGTGTTTATTTGATACCTCAGAGACTTCCTTGACAGGTGTGAAAATGGTCTCTGTGCCAAGGATGCACAAACCTATGTGCAGATGAAGTAAGCAGCAGAAAAAAAATAAGCTGAATGCTTAAGAAAGAAGGGAAGGATAATATGCCGAAGAACTTTTTAGCACTGTATTTGATATATCAATTTATGCTCTTCATACTACAGATAGGTGAGATACAGCTTATTCTCTTGCCAGTGATCCTTCATTGCCTAATGAATGTGGCAGTTGGGAAAGATGGAATAAATCAGATCTTAAATTCACAGTGCTCTCAGATGTATACAGAAAGCACCCCACTTTCCTATTTGAAAGGGAAAATCTATGCCTAGCTTTTCTTTTATTTATGCATACAGCTAGTTGGATGGAACTGATTGAAAAATATCTTATGTGAGTAAAGCTCTGTATATCTATCTATGCACATTTCCAGAATCTACACTTAAGTGCTGGCTTTGTTCTGTAGAACCTAATATTTTTGTATGTGTCTTGTTTGTGCCATTTCTTTTTTTTAACATCAAATCATACTCTATGATTTATGTTCTGTGAGGGATTATATTTGCTTTCCCCCACAACACATTTTATTGACTGCAGTGATTGCTTTAAGGGAAGCGTATGGTCACTCGTTTTTGAGTAGAACTTTGCTTAGATGGGGCATCTGGTTTTCAGTGAAACTGTGCTTCTTACCCAGTTCTCCAGCTGAGCTGACAGACGTGTAGGAAAGTTAAAAGTTATGCCCATATTCATGCAAGCATCAGAGACTCTAAAAGGATTAAGGTTGTGGGCCTTTTGACCCCAGGGTCATTTGTTTAAACCTTAGCTGGCAAAATGAATGTGGAACCTGTTCAGCTTTAGGGAATCTGAAATACAGATTTTGGTATAGCGACTTTTATTAGATCTCTGTAACAGTCTCTAGGCCAATAGATGTTGCTCCTATTCCAAATGGAGGTGACTTAGCCATATCAGGTCTGAATAGGCCATTTCTATAAGCACTCAGTTTTACTTTTCAACCAAACTATCCCTGTCAAAAATGTGAATATCAACTTTAGCTTGCTTTTTCTCAGGACTTCTTAGCAGTGGTCTCCAAATGCAGTTATTTCTAGAGAACTGTTCTCATCTGCCTCAAGAATTTGATAGGTTAATAGGTTGCATTATCCCATTTTGGAGAGAGTATCAGAACTTCACATTTGATCATGGGAGGTTCATTAGGAAACTGTTGTCTTTTTACATTGCAAAACTAGAGCTCTTTCTTCAGTAAGAAAGCTCTAGAGAACTAAATAACAATTAAAATCGTAGGATTCTGCTGATTTTATTTTCTATTTAAATTTAATAAAAAGAAAAAAAAAAGAAAAGCGAATAAATACATGAACAAAATGTGCAGTAAGATCTACTTTCTGGATTAATCTCAGTAGACTTTTGGAGTCATTAAATATTCTCTGAATGTTAATAGCAGGAACACAAATTTCTATGGATGAATGAATGAAGTACATTCAACTTTTTAGTGAAATCTTTGTATAAATTAAATCCAAATGTTCATCTATTTCCTTTTTAGTCATATTCTAAACTTCCCACAGGTATTTACGCTCTCTGCATCAGCAGCAGCTGTTTATCCTTGCAGATTTTTATCCCAAATGCTACACAAGCAATGAACTATGGTGCCATGGTATTCTCTGGTAGCTATGGGCAGTTGCTTGCTGCCCCTGCTTGAACACAACAGAAATTTCCAAGTTCTCAAATGAACTCTTGCATATGGGTTCATGTTCAGCCCATGAGTTTATTTGTAGGAGTGGGGCCTCCTAAGGAGCTTGCTAGTAATTCCTTCTGATGTTTGTTGAATACTAAGACATTTGCAACAAATGAACTTTCATTCTTGGAAAATATATGTTGCCATGTTCATTCTGGCTTATTCTTGCATTGTACACCCCTTTGACTCTATAGGGAAGGTGTCGTTTGAGTTGTTGGAAAAGAGTATTAATAAGTGAATGAGCTATAAATAAACAAATGGAGACCGCTGAAAGAGGAGTAAAGTTGCTTTAATGAGTAGGACACCAAAGTAGCATAATTGTTTCCGATAATCCCTTATTACAAAACACTTAACTTTTTCCACATTTAGACTTCCGGGTACAATTGTCCTTTAACAGAAATTTTACTTCAGTATACATTAGGAACTCGTGACTTCATCTAAAGTGCTGTGGAATTTGATTGCTTTATGATTTTTCTTTTTGTAAATGGTTATTTATTACCCTGTGGACACTATAGAAATGCATCCTTTTTAGTTCAAATTGAAATTAAAAAGTAGAAAATTCCTCCTCCAGCCTAGCACTGTGGCTTCACGGAGAGAGTCTTGATCATGTTGAATCAGTGTTAGTTTGATTTCTTTTTTAATGATTTTGTGTACCAAGTATTCGTGTAATTCTGATTGAAGATATTCAGTTTGAAAGATTGATGATAATCTAATTCAGCTTGCAAGTCGTGAGTTAAGAGAAATTCCTGGTGTAAAATGCAGAACAACAGCTTTACAGATTACATATCTCCCTTACACATACTGTACCACACAAGAAAAATCAATTCTGCCCATATTAACTTAGCCTGAGGTAGGCCTCAGTTTGGCAACTTACTTGATCTAATTTGCCAGCTTTGTAGCATGCTGGGTTTAATTATCTTTTTCTCAGCGCCTCGGAGGCTAGGATGACAATGTACGAAGAGGAATGAAGAAGTACTGAACTAGACGGGAACTTCTGAGTCACTATGTGAATCAAATGCCATCTTGCAGTGAATTACTGTACAATTAGGACTAGAGTCAGATTGCCATTTCTCTGGTGTTTAGAAACATTCTTTTAATTTTCAGCTTGGATGTATTCATGATTATTTTATACCTTTTGTTTTTGTACTGATCTTGTCTTGCAGTTTAACTAATTTGCATCAGTATCTACCTTGGAAAACCTTGATGTTTTTATGGACAGCAATTGTATCTGCATTCAACCTCCCTTCTGTAGGTGATACAATTCAACTGTTCTCATCTTAGCTATAGATATTAAACGGATCTTTTTCCTCATCCATCGCAGTAATCTACACTTATTCCAATATGTGGTGGTCATACATGGCTGTGATTGTATGTGATATTGTAGAGGTGGTTTCATAGAAATGCTGTATAATGAAATCTGTTTTCCTGCTGGAAACAGTTTTGCCGCTGTATGCATCAGGACCACATTTCTGTTTCACACTGCCATTGTAGGTGTGATTCCAACTTCTGTTACTGAGTGATTCACTCTTTCTTTTGCCCTTCATCAAATGAGGTCTTGGCCTATGGCAAAAAGTCGTAGCTGTTTCTAAATGCCTGGCCTTTAGCATAGTGCTACTGGATGTTAGTTGATTTCCAGAGCTGCATGCCTCAAGGTCATCTGTTTCTTCTCAATGCCCAGACAGAGAAGCTGGAAATTGCCTTCTCCTTAGCCCGGCACTGGAAATTGCCAACAGTATCAATAGCAGTGTTGGGTTTCCAATTGATCTGCCATTACAGTCGTTAGCAGCATCCAGCTGCCTTTCAAGCCATATATTATCTATTGAAATGTGTATATTGTAGGTGGTGCACAGGTCACAGTTTTTAGCTACTCCACTCTTTGACACTCTCCAGTTGTCCTCTTGATTAATAGGCCCATCTTTAGGACATTGCTTTGTAAGCCAAAAGCGTGAGTGGAAATATATAGTTTCCTGGAGAACTCCAAGAGAACTTCTCCCCCAATCAATTGTTTTGCTGTCAGCACATCTATGCTTGTAGTTAGTTTCTTATGAGCTTACAATTGTTGAATTCAATTCCCATTTTCTACAGCATGATCACTTCCCATATGACACTGTAGAAAGAGCTTTAATGAAGTCCAGATACATGAAAAGTGATTCATTTCTCTTGTTTGAAAATCTTTTATTCTGAGAAGTCCAATCTTTGGTAAACCTATTTTACATGGTACCCCCAATTTTCAACTATACTTTGTGTCTTTAATTTCTTTCCTTCAAAATGTGTACTAAAACCATGGATGACATTAATAAGTCAAAGACTTTTAATAGTCTGGATCACTTTTCTTGGAAACTAGATATTATATCTGATATTTGCCTATTATATTGACTTAGTGTGTCTTATTTTAAATTAGATGGCAAAGACAGTAAAAAAGGAAAGTAATCACTAGTTCACAAAGTACAATTCTAGGAATGATGAATAGACAACTTGATTCCAGTCTTATGAGAGGACTTAGGGTGCTCACAGGATTAAGTACTCATATCATAATCAATATGCACATGTATATTTGTGAGATTAGGGCCTCACAACTATCTATATATGGGATATATGACACCTCATGTAATACAGCAATCAGCTTAGAAAGGCTCAGTAGTAAGACACTGGTTACAGAGTTTGGGAGACAACATCCTTTGAAAACCTCTTGCTGATCTCAGTGCTGTTATGCTCAGAGTGCTTCAGAAAGAATCCTGTCAAACCCAAGTTAATGTTGGGATTTGGCCCCTAAAATGAAACAACCCTCATTGTTATCTGTGTAACTTGCATCTTGCATGTAATTTTGCCCTGCTACCTATTCCTTCTATATTTGACCCCACTGGTTTCAATCAAGCTTGGAAAGACAGCAATATTTAGAAAGCTCTGGCATCTCTGGAAGTTTGGGCACATGGTAGAGAGGCAATATTAACTTTGCATTTACTGAAAAGTCAGAGTGTAAGCCACAGTACCATACATAACAATATCTAGAAATTTCCAATGATGGAAAAAGTTTCAAGTGAACTTTGCATCCATGTTAGACAAGGAAGAATTCAAGCATGAGATTACGCATTGCTACTTTTGCTGCCCGTGAAACAAGTAGTTTAAAACCCTTGATGGAGCCTGACTTTTGCTTTTAGCATCAGATATTCTCCATACTTTTTCTGCAGATACCTCCTGTCAAATGATTCTGTTTGAAAAAAGAAATATTTAGAGTCATGTGATTCCAGGCATTTGCCCAGTAAGTGTCTCAAGGTTTTCTGTCATGGCTGCTGGTGTCACAGGGTTTTCCAGATGGTGGCCGGCCTATGATTAAGAAGAGATCTTCATATGGCTTCAGATCTCAGGTTCTTCTGTCTTTGCTTGGCTTTATCTATCTGGATAATTTAATCTGCTTTTCTTCTGTGCATAGCTATGCAGTAGAACATTTGTCTAAGGAACAAACAAAATCATGCGTGCCTTTCACTTTATCAGCTGCCAGGTATTTATTTCTCTATGCTGGAGTGGTCATATTAACAGCAGGTTATGTGCTTAAATTGTTTGATATCTATTGCTTCATGGATACAGTATGCTAGACATTTAGAAAAAATGTTTTTCTTTGTTGTAGCTGGGAGATAGGATTTTTTAACCTATTCTTCCTGGAGGTACATATTTTTTCTCCTCTTGTCTGTGCTTGTGACACTTATTTTTGAGTATTTTGAATCTCCATTCCTTAGTGTGCCATGTTCCAGGTTATCAGACACTTGGTGGGATTGTGGATCTGCAGAAAAAGGCCAGCTATCTGTAAGTTTCTTACCTTTCTTTTCACTCATTTTCTTTGTATTTATTTGGCTTAATTTTTTCCTTATTGTATCTCAAAACTATTGTACCTCAAAACTCCTTAAAGATGAATGAATAGCAGTAAAAAAATGTTTTTTTGATTGGAGGTAAGAATATGGGTGATCTTGAAGAGAAATGAAGAAATGAATTTCATGAGGAAATGAATTGAATTTACTAGCTTAAAAATCGGTAATGTAGTACTAATTACTACTATAAATTCAGGGCAGTATAGTTGTGTAAGATCAATCGGCTACGCAAAGAGAAAAGGAACAATTGTTTAAATAGCAATTCTTGCAGAAAAATACCTGAGGGTTGTTGGGTATCACAGGTAGGTATTACGATTGCTCCCATTTCTTTTCCTTTTTTTTTTTTTTTTCTTTCTCCAGTGATGGAAAGCCACTTGCATTGATTTGTAAACAAGTTTTTGTATGAAAGATGTATGAAGAAAATTCCTGCTCTGGTCAGAAATGTTTAGGACTCAGCTAGAGTACTGTGGCTGGTTTGGGGCATTTCACATAAAGAATAATGACAGAGACTTGGTAAAAAAAATTAAGAGCAAAAATATATAAGCTATAAAAGTATTGGAAAGACTAGGGTTGCTTAGCTTAAAGAAATGGGGAATTGAAAGGAGATGTGAGGAAATGTGAATATAGTTCTTACGCATTCAAGTGACTAGTGCAAAGGAGAAAGGAATAACCCTAGTGAATAGGGGCAAAATACAAAAGATTTAGAGCTGTAACTGCAAAGATGAAGGCTATATATTTAGAAAAACTTTCTGACGGTGAGGACAGTGAAGCACTAGAATAAATTTCCTGAGATCACTAGAAGAAATTCTGCAGCAACTGCAGATTAGCCAAACATCAGCCAGGGTTATGTTAGAACAGAGGGAGTCTTGGAAAAGGAGGCGGACCAGATAAACCCCGGAGGTCCTGTTTTCTGAGTCATTGTGGCTTAGCAACTTTATAAATCATTACTTTCTTTTAGCATTGCCCTCTTTTACCACACTGAAATAGATATAGCTGGAATTAAATACATATTTTAAGATTTCAGCTGACTTAGTTAAGCATACATCAATTCTAGCTTAAAAACTGTCAGTGAAAAAGTAATCTCTTGAAAAATGAAGTGAAATGAAGTAAGTACAAACTGTGCATCTGTGTTGAAACAGATGTGACAATTGTGTAGCATTTTCTGGCTGATCTGCCCATGACATATGGTGTTTGTGTTTTGCTTACAGATCAAGATATTGTCTTCAGATTTCTGAGCAGCTGAAGAGAGAGTCCTGGTTAGAAGAATTCCTGATTCCCCTGATGCCACAAGCAGTGTTATGGGACTAGTATCACCTTGAATACTGACTGATGTGTTAAACAATATAGTTGTTAGAAGAATTCTCTATTGTTTGTCATTTATTCTGGAAATTCTAATTTAATATAAGCCTCCAGGAAAATGTTTTGTTTCTTCTCAAGAGATGCGCATTTTGCAATAGAAAGAAACACATACTCTAGCTCTGACCTTGAAATCCGGATGAAGTCTCTTTCTCTGATGTATTTCTTTTCTGTCCCAGTTAACCTGGAGAGACACTACTAGATTGTATTAACTTTATTTGAAGAGTTATCATCAGCAATTACTTATATTGCTTATATCTGATGAGGATATGGGTCCAAATCTATCTTTTTTAACTGAAGCATTAAATACTGTAGAACAGGTACTCAAACGTAGTACTATTCCCAAACGACAAAAAGATCAGCTTTTAATAGCTAAAACATCTCTGCTATTATTAGAGAGAAGTATTAGAGGTTTAGATGCTGTAGATGTTGTTTCATTATTTTGAAACTTGCTGTTGTCTTGTGTTCAAACAAAAGTCTGTGGGGTTGAGTCTGTGCTTGATTTCCCCAGGGGTTTGTTTGAAGTAACCTTGCTGGAGTCAGTGCAATTTTAGCTAAATAAAAAAATATGTAGCAGCAGAATTGTATTCTGACCTTTCCTGTGCAAGTGAAATTGATTTCAGTTCATAAAATGTCAAGGAGGTTGAATAGAGAAAGGCAAAGAAAAGGTGCTCACTTTTGAATACGAGTGTTTTTGGAGCACATATGCCATTAGACAGTGTACAATTGTTGGAAAGGAAAATGTGTTACTGGATGCTTTGTTTACACTGGTTTCGGTGGAAAAGTATTTGTTTACAGCAGCCTCGCTGTAAACTCTGAAGGAACTTTGGTTGTAGTAATAAGCCAGATCCAATAGTGCATTGACAGGCCATGGAAGAATAATTTTGCAAAACTGCCTAGTAGCAAAATTACCCTTTCCATCTTTCTGTTTTCATCCATGCACCGATGTACTATGTTGTTCTTGTAATCCTGTACATAGATTTTTTTCATCATTTCCAGGTTATTTCTGTGCTGAGGGGCATTTGCAGGCCCTGCCAACACCTCTGTAAGTTATTTGCTTCCTGTTGTGCCGTCTTCTTAACATCTCATGACACGTTCATTCAGTAAATCCTTTGATCCCTTTTCACCCTCCCTTTATAGGGATATATCCACTAAGACTTCCTAAGGCTCTTTTTTTTTCTTCTCCCTTGTAAAAGGGACTGTAACCCCTTTTCTACTGAATTCAGTGGCTCTGTTTCTGAATGGCTCCAACAGCCTGCACATGGTGCAGATGCATCCAGTGTGACGTGCTGCAAACTGCTTGAACCTGCCTGGAGCTCTGCAGAAGCAGTGGGGATGTAGACTGGTTTGCTTCACAGTAGGAGAAGCATCTTACGTGCATTTAATGTAACACACTGTCTTACAATATATTTGGTAAGTATTTACCTGGGCTGGGGTGGGGATTCTCTCTGCAATCTGTCTTTGGCCATAGGCCGGAGAAGTGTTAAACCCATTGCCGATTAGCTGATTTAAACACAAGCAGTGAGTGATATTAGTTTCCTCAAGTGGCCTTAGAAAGTGGGTATTGAAAGGATTCGTGGCATTCTGAGTTGGGGTTTAGGAAAACAGGTAGGAAAAGAGTGGAGAGTTGGGACAAAGGAGAAGCACTTGTTTCTAGAAGAAAGCTGGTAAAACAAACAGCAAATTTAGGAGCAAAAGAAAAGCCTCAAGTGACTGGCTTTTAAAAAATGCAGGCAAACTAGTATGCACGTTTTTAATGATACTTAAGGATTTACCAAACCGAAATGGTTTATAAGTAGATGTCTGTGATTAGAGAGAGTGTCCTTAGGCAAAAGGGTAGGGCACACCACTAGATTTCAGTAAGATGGAAAGTAACTCTGACCCTCAGGAAAAACCTGATGGACCATGGAGTGGGTGCTGGCTCCTTGTTGGGGGGATTATTCCTTTCTCAGAGTAGGCACATCTCAGCCTTGAGATGTGTTATGAGCAGAAGCCTAAAGCTAGCCAGACAAATGAAGGAGTAGGAGACGTAAAGAGGCAGAATCTGATGAAATTATGTGAAGAGCTACTTTTAGGCTTATAGACTGGGCCTATAAAATGGGTGCCTCACGTTTTACTACAACGCTTTTTTATTTTTTAAGAAAACCTTCCACCCAGTCCTTTTGAAATCTACTACTACATCCTTGCCTTTTGTTATGACCGTGTTGTCTGTGAGAATTGACCTTGTTCACACAGTAAACACAGGTTTCTGGCCATTAGTTCAAGTCTCCTTGCACCCTGTGTTCAGCTCTGCCAGTGGGTCAACCTCTGTTTTTTTGCATTTGCTTAAACTTCAGATATATTTTGTCCATCACGCTTGTAATTTGAGGCTGCTGAGTGAGAAATTAGATGGTGCTTAAAGCAACACTCTATTGCAGACACCTTGGCTTCAGGCACGTTCCAGCTTCGCCTCTTCCCCTATTGCTCGCCCCTATGACTCCTACTCTTTGTAGCAGTCAGTTCTGAGGAGGGCGCTATGGGAGCCAGTTTTCCTTGGCCTAGCATGTCAGGGAGTGGGAATTAGAGATACTTCCCCATAGGTTAAGCCCAGATGTTTCATCCTGACTGGTGTCATCTAGAGAAGTGCAGGCAAGCAGCACACGAGAAGCTGTCTCACTGTTTTTTAAAAACATTTTTTTGCCCCCTCACTAATGCATTTTTCTGCTCATGTTGTTCTTTCATAGGATGCAAAATTGTCATTTTGTTGTCAAAATGACAACAAAAGGAAAAAAGGAAAAGTGCTATTAGTAAAAAGGAAAAAAGGAAAAGTGCTATTAGTAAAAAGGAAAAGTACTATTAGTTAAGTAGAAGGCAGCAGGACTGCTTATGTAGTCTGCTGTGTGATCCTCAGATATCTGCCTGTTCTTTTTTTCCCTGATGCAATTGCCAAGATTTTTGAAATTCCATTTTGATGGGAACTAGATTGTCAATATGTAAGAAAGCAAGATTTTAATATATTTTTAAGGTGGGCTATAAATATTGCAGCGAAATCTACTGAGTGATTCTTGAAAATTTGGTGCTGTTTGGAGAATGTACTACAAAACTTGTTCGAAAAGTGAAATGATGTTTCCTGTATGATAAGCTTTTTGTGGACAAAGACCCTTTTAAGCAATGCTATATGTGTATTAGTTAGAAACCCCCCTTCCCTTAATGTAGTGTCACAAAGATTTCTTTTTATGACCCTAATTTTCACTGATAAATTTCCATGGAAATGGTCTCATAAGGGCACTTAGGCAGAAGAAGAACCGCTTGTCAAAGAGCCGTCTACTCTTGTTAGCATCCTTGACAAATTTGCACCCATTTCTTCCCCTTATGCTCTTAAGCCCTTCATAGTCATCAGTCCTCTGATCCTCTGTGTCTGTGGGAAGAGGCAGGATGTGCATTCAATGATCATTTTGAAGATGGATGTGTTGGGTAATTTTGATTAATAATTTGCTATTTTAAGTCCACATTGTGCTTTGATGGCTCTTATGGGATTTACTCTCACAGTAAGGGACAAAGATCTAAGGGGTGCCTGTTTAGTTTTTCTCATCCTGTAACAATACAGAATGTCATCTTGGCCTAAGTAGATACACATGTCACCAGCCCCATGGCACTGTTATGAATAAAAAACATTACCCTCATACAAATACTTGAATATTTAAGGGGATTTAAGGGAAGGAAATCAATAAATGAAATCCTTCTAGAATCTGAAACTAGTCTGCTATTGCTTCATACTTGGTTTAAAAAGAAAAAGGTCTTAAAACATCTCTTCTTAATTTTAAATGCTATTCTGAAACTTAGCAGAATTAAGGGTTTTCTCTTTCCCGGCTTCTAGATATGACAGGTTTATGGCAAGAAGCTGAGTATGTGTTATCTTAAATCCAAGTATTCTTCTCACTAATCCAATTAGCTTTTCATTAGAAGTCTTAATCTTACTATAATATCCTATTCTGAATTCAATTACTTTAACTGTTTCCCTCTCCTACTGTAAAATGTTCCTGGTTTTCATATTCTCCTGCTCTTGTCTAGACTGTAAGCTTGGAGAGATTAAAACTATTCATTGTTCTGTATTGCATGGTACCACCATGTTATTACACATAATACCTTTGTGCTTGTTGCCTATTCAGATGATGCGTGTTAAAAAGAATGATTCATAATAATGCTAGATATTTACATGGAAAATGTTATTACTTTGCAATTAGATTCTGCCACTCTTAAGTTGGGAAGTGCTTTACTTTTCATATATTTTATATGCACTTGTTCACTAGCAACCCTGACCAGTGAAAGAAAGGAAATCTGTGGTTAACCTTAATGGAGTCAAGTCTATTTGAAGTCTTAAAAGCTACGTATGAGTTTGCATGCTTCCGGAGTAAGCTGCTGAGCATTACTCAGTAACCTTCTTCCCTGCTCGCTGCGTGGGTGTCAGGATCCAGTCCCAGAGCAGGGCGCGATGCTGCAGTTGCCTCCTGCCTGGGGTCCATCTTACGACACGGGTAGTCTAGCTGAAAGTAGCCCATTACTTAGGTTGTCAGTACTTGGAGGATGAGTCTCTGATGGCCCCAATCATGTCAACACTTCTGCATGTACTTAATTTAGGATTACTGACGAGCTTACAATGAAGTGCATATGTAAGAACTGGCAGGATTGATATTATAATTTGCAGCTACTAAAAGATTTCTTAATATACCTATTGTATTTTAATTTAAGATGTTTTTCAGTAATCAAGACATGTTTACTGCAAGCAGCAAACACTTGCTGGAAACAGGACACTGTGTATTAACAGAAACCAGTATGTTTGCAAGAGCTGGTACTGTTTATTTTCCTACAAGCAACTCTGTTTTAACCCCCATCCCCACCATACTGAGTTTGAGGTAATGCACAAGATGAGCCTCAGATGCACAATTTGAGAGACAGAGACAGTGATTTTTTTTCGTGTCCTGTGCCTTATTTTCTCACTTAAACATGAACCATCTTAAAAAGACCCTTTATCCATGCTGATGCAGTTTGATTGCCCTGGTGCATGTGCTTATTTACCTTAATGTTTTCTAATCACTCCTTTTGCTAGAGTAACAACCTGCTCTATTTTGGATTGTGGCAAAACTTAAATTTAGAGGCAATAATGCTTCAAGGTTTTTAGCAGTCATGGTGGGGAGGTCTGTGCTGGCACTTTTTGTTTTGACAGATATAGTCTCATAATCTTTCTCTGATACTCTACCTTGTAAAGCAATTCGCTTTATCTGATAACATCCATACCTCTGTATGGCACCCAATCTGAAGAAACTGTGGGGCAGGGAACCCTTGAGTTCATTACATGATCAGTTTCCTGTTTGCCTTTCTTAAAGCTATTTTCCAAGGCGAGAGGAGATTGTGGTTAATAGTATGTTAAAACATCCTCTGACTTTTACAGATTTTAATTTTGGGCAGAATTCTTCCCTATTGTGTTTCTTTCGTAGTCACTGGGACTAAGACTAATTCAACCTCTTGTCATGGGTTATGTCCCTTGCTGCAAGAATGAGTGGTGATGACATGATGATTGTAGCGCATGATTAAATGGACTGTGTGGTGATCATCATAATGTATTAAAAAGAAAAGGGATAGGGAGAGGAAAAAAGCGTGACCTGCTTAAATGCAGGCAGCAAATATGGCGCATTGGGAGATCTGCATAGCAAGCAGTCTTTTTTTTTTTTTTTCCTTTTGCCTGAAAACCATGTGGGCTTTTCCTCCCTTTATTTATTTATTTATTTATTTACTTACTTACTTACTTACCTATTTAATGCTGCATGGCCCCTGCAGGTTCCACCAGCCAGTCTCACGGGCAGGAGTTTTTAAGGGAAGCTGTAGTCTGATGCTGCTTGGTTGCCCCTGCCCTCTGATTCGTACTTGCAGAGTGATGCGAGAGGTGTGATGCTTAGGTCATCAGCTGCTCATCAGGCTCCTGCAGGCCTGATCTGCCTTGCCAGTTCACTGGAGCTCTGGTGTGTGATTTTCTTTACATCCTTGGAAATGATTGTTTGAGAGTGATTGTGCTGAGACAGCAAAGACTGAGGTGGTTTCGCAAACAGGAGTTAGAGAACCCAGATGGTTTACACACTGTAATGTGTCACATTCTGCTTGCCTTTCAATAAAGTAAATCTTATTTTCTCTACAAAAAAAAAATCTGTAAGTTCAGGCTTTTCCATAAGAACTCCTTTCTGTTTCTTTGCCCCTTCTTCTTTCATTTTATTTCTGTACGTTTTTCTATTCTGTGTTTAGTGAAAACCCCTGAATGGCAATGTTGGAGAACAAAGTTCACAGGAAAACAGTGCACTGGGCAAAAAGGTGTAACCTCCATGTGACTTGGTTCAATGGTGCACCTGGAGTCCTGGAGTCTCTACTGAGTTCTTACATAGCCCTTTTTTCAGGCCATAAGATCCATCCTTTGCATCTTTTAGTATATCCACCTTCACAGTAGCTGTGAAGATAGGTAAATGCCCTTTTTTTCTTGCTTGCCTACATATTCAAACTTCCAAAAACCTTACATATATGGTTTATTTCTCCTTTACTTTCAAGAGAGTGGTGACGATCCTGAAATAACAGACAGGTAATAATCTGTGGTCCAGTTTTTCAGGCTAAAATACCAGCCTCCATGGTAAGAGCCTTTGTGATCACCAAATTTTCTGTGATTTATGAGCACTTAGCACAGGCTTTCTGGATTTACCCCATTTTTTCCTGCTCCCTTCTGCATCTTTTGCCAGACGACAGTGTTGTTTCTGCAGCTGCTGAGTTTTGCATGTTCCTGCCTCAGACTTCAGGTGGTGAAAGAAAGGATTCTTGTTTGTCATATACGTAACTCTATATAGAGAGCTTTGGACAGTTCACAATGATAGGTAGTTTGTAAACTTTATCATATTACCTTTTTTAAAGCAAATTTGCTTTATGTTGGAAAGCCAGGTATTGCTCTATATAAGATTGTAGCTCTGTCTGCTAGCCAGTGAGAACTTGGGAAGAAGCAAGTTTGCAGTGCTCTAAGCAATCGTTTTTGCTCCAGAGCTATTCCTTTAATTATTGACAACTTACATGTGAGCTGCAAAACAGAATGCAATAGTGAAGACAGCTTCGCTTTCTTTCAGCAGAAGGTGTTGACTGAAGAGTTTCCTAGTTCTGTGGCTCCATTCAAAAAAAGAAGAGGTGGTAGGAAAGAAGCAGTAAAGCACATAACAGGGAGAAGACCTTCAAGTAAGCTGCACTTTCAAATTGCCTTGTATTGGGCTGTTGATGAGACCTGAGCTTGCAATGATCTATGCCCTGAAGTTGGTGGACTCTGCTGGTTTTCTGAAGATACAGAAAAAATATTGTTTACTGCAGTGTTCGGGGCACAAGCCGTGACTAAACACACTCTGGCTCTTTCTCCACTAGCAATATTTTGTCCTCTCTGGTAAACATGTTATGTCCAAATTCAGGGTCACAATTTGCCATTTTACTACTAGTAGATGGATGCTGGTAGGCTTTCTGGTACAGTGTGGATGCTTCTTTATTATTTATATTGTTCACTACTTATTTCAGTGTGTTCTTACTGATACAGAGATTTTTTCTGTGTCTGTGTTGTTAATTTTTTATAAAAATAATACAGAGAGGAAGCCTTTTGAATAAAAGTTATTCTTGCAGTTTAGGGAAATATAATGTTCTTTAAAATATACCACAGGTCAGATTAATTGCATTATTAATACTTAATTAATTGTGTAAATACTACATGAAACCCATGTCCCAAGAAAATTTTATTCTATTTAGATGTAATTCCTCTATATTCTAGATCAAAGATTCAGCTCTCTTTTCTAAACTTCATTATATAAAAAAAAGCAAAATACTCCAAACAAAAGACGTTTTCCTTCTCAGAGCAACATCTGTTATTTAGCAACATAAAAATGTCTATAAAGAATCCCAGATTTTCCCTGCACAAAGTTATAAACAATGGTTGCACACCCAGGTCTCCCCCGGTTTTGCTGCCTTTCCGTGTGAGGGAAGTGGGAAAGAGGCTCCCGGGGCTGTGGTAGGGATCTCGCAATAGGATGCCCATCTGGACAGAGGTGGCTTGGGGTAGCCAATGCTGCTGGGCCTCTGCGGGTTTCCCTTTGTAAGCTTAGGTGAAAAAAACTCCTCTGCTTCGTGAATGCCCTGCAGCAGAGGGGATTTTGAGGCTGCATTTATTTTAGTGGTCACACTGCTGAAGGCGAAGGAACTGGTGCCTGCTTTGGCCAAGGATTGGTGGTGGTGATGTTGGGGAGCCGTGAGCCAGAGGCGGGTGCAGACCGCAGAGCTGCCAGAGACTGAAGGTGCTCTGTGGCTCTGAGGTTCTCTGATACATGCCATTTCTGCAAGAGGAACAGAGGGGGCTGGCGATCTTTTGGAAATTATGCCCATTATTCACATGCTGGGAGGTTTGTTTGTTTTTTTAAACACTCAGTGAGTAATTAAAAAGAGTTGTAATTGAGCAACAAAGAATTATGGCACAAAGAGAAATCAATGGCAGTTCTAGAGGCACCAGTTGCTTCATAAACTTGTGATGTTCATGAAGTTCTGCTTTGGATTGCCTGCTCTAATGATGCTTTATTCTTAAAACATGAATATACAACTTACTGACAACTTAAACTATTCGTTCAGCTTAGCTCAGCTCCCTCTCCCAAGCCACCCAACTTGTTGAAAAATATAAAGTATCAAGAGATTTAAATTTCTTAAGTAATTCAATAAACAAGGACATCGATTTTCCCAATAAGTTTGGGGATGGCTATTTAAAATATCTTATACATATAGAAGAAGAT
This sequence comes from Crypturellus undulatus, assembly GCA_013389825.1. NCBI lineage: Eukaryota > Metazoa > Chordata > Aves > Tinamiformes > Tinamidae > Crypturellus > Crypturellus undulatus. The sequence continues at coordinate 943,119 of VWPW01030072.1, forward strand.
CAGTTTAGTGGGACCAGTTTGCTGTTTCACAGTGAAGCTCATTTCTGCTTATCATTGTCCTAGTCCTTGGACTATTTCCATTCTCTTACAGATGATAGCTCCTGACATCTTCTCTGTATTTTGAAAATCCTTTAATAATTACTTACATAATTAATCTTGATATTATTCCTTCATTGTTTAGTGGATGCCTTGGCTGCTAACACATCTCTGAGGTCTCTCCAGAGTTGCAGTACTCATCTTTCCACTTTCAGTGACATAAATTTTCTTTAAAATGGGAATTACTGTGTCCAGCAAATGCCTGTTAAGGGTTTGCAGTAGGTGATTTGCGTGGAGAATAGCACCAAATTGTCTTAAAATCAAGGGCTGGATGTAAGGGCTGCATTACATGTAAGAAAATCTTGCTGGTGGAGTTCAAGACCTGAAAGGGAAATCTGTACAAAAAGACAATCACTTTGCATCCTAACATGCTAGAGAAAGCTCTTAATTGTTATCTTACTGAAGTTGATTTGATTTAAATTCAGCAGAACCATGGAAATACTTTTATACTTCTGCTTTGATATTTTTATATCATCTTAAATATATATATATATATATATACACTGACTCTGTTTTCTTTTTTTTTTTACATGCTCATGATGATGAAATGGCTGGTCATATGCAACATATGCAGCATATCATATGTACATGATATGCAACAAGAAAGCAAGAATGACTTAGACAGACAAGCTATGTCCCCTTGAATACTCTCTATTTGCTTTTAAAACTTATGTAAAAGTCTGTGTAACTGAAGTTACCAAGCTCAGCAAGGAACTCTTGACTTTCTGTGCTAGCCTTTGTTCTTGCCAACATGACTGACTGCTCAGAAAATCTAATTATTTTGTATTGGCACCTGGAGACTTCTTCTGTGAATAGGGCTCCTATTCTCTTGTTAGCCAGACCAACTTTTTATCTCCTGGATCCTGCTGCTTCTCTCAGTATTTCTCTTTAATTTCAGTAACTTGTTTTTCTAGAGGAAGAGATTTGGTTGAGGGATCTGGGAGTAGTGGCCAAATGAACTGTTATCGACTGGCCAGATGCTCAGCTGGACTCTGGGTTCTTGAAGTGTGCAGGAGTCCATGACCAGCAGCTGTGGGTGAAGAGCTCTAAGATGGGAGGGAAACATTATGAATGCCTTCCCTTACCTCAGGTCTTGAGCAATACTGTATCTCATTCTGCACCTTTCCAGAAAATGGTGAAACTCCCTTTGCTTTTGGTTGTAAATGTTTGCCAATAAGCACTTCATTAAAAATATGTTTCTCTTGAAAAAAAAAGACGTTGTTAAAAGCAATATTATTTAAAGTGGTAACTACTTTTAACTGCTTTCACTTTTGCTTGGCTCTTTTCTCTCCTAGTACAGGAAGTGAATATGAACTTAAAGATGAGCACTGTTTAACTTTGTCAGCACCCGTCAGTTCAGTCTGCTTATCTGGATTTCTGCCTGATGTCAGCTGGTGAAATTTTTGTGTGCCTGATTTGTAGTAAAAATAAGATTTTGGCTTGGACATGTGAATGGTACGAGATATGCGTACCATTCTCGTGCCACGAGACTGCTCTTTTACCCTTTGTCGTGCCATGGAAACTGGCAGAAGTGACCACACAAGCATCCTTTCCACAGGCAGGAAGCCTTTGGTTGTTTGTGATCTTCCCAGCTAGATTTATAACCTTCCTCATCTGCTTCAAAGGCCTGTCTTTTCTTAGGCTCCTGAGGGGGGAAATGCCTTGCTGTTAACTTCATGGAGCTTTGGATCAGGAACTGTGGCGAGAACAGGCTTCTTGTGTATCATACCTTCCCACAGCCATGACATTTTACTGTGATGAGAAAGGTGTCTTGATGTGGTCTGCTTCAAATACCTCACGACCAGCGATGTACACAATGTACAACCCTAGATGTTGCTCTCCCTGGATTTCCCATACAGTCAGGAGAGGGAGAGAGTTCTCCTCCAGAAGGCACTTAAAGTATCTAGTTTAGGCTTCTCCTCTGAATCCTCTCCTCCCTCTGCAGCCAGGAGAGAGGGAGAGACAATTAACAGATGCCCCTGCAGGAAGGTGATGGCTGTACCTGCACAGATGCTTTCCTGGAGGTTCTGCAAGAGTGAGATGAATGATCACTAGAGGAAGGGAGATTCTTTGCTGAGGAAGTTACTGTGTTAGGAAGAGGGGGAGAGATGGGGGAATTGCTGAGAGCTGTCAGTGCTTACTCCGTCTCTGCACACCAGAGCTCTTCTAGGTGGCTCAGACCCTGTGAGGCGCAGTGGCTGTCCTGTTGCTGAGAGGCAAATCCTGGCACACGTACAAGAACAGGACAAATGCTGTTTTATTAGCTGAACTGCTGTGGCAAACAGCTTGTGTGCTATCGCAGCCTGAGCACCGAGCTAGCCCCGCTGCCAGCGGTGCTGGGACTCTCACGTTACAGGAGACTGGTGTGTGTAGCAAGCCACCCCGTCAGGGTGCAGTGCATGCGCTGGCAAGGGTGCTGATCTTTGGGAAGGGGCCTGATGTGGGAAAAACTGCCTATTAGCTCTCTCTTCGGACCCTGTGAGAGGCTTTCATGGTTAACTGCGCTTCTTCCCCCAGCAACACGTTTGCACTGCTTCCCATGTACCGAGCCTGGCATGGCTCAGCCCTAGGTGGGCCACATCAGTGACTTCAAATGGATGTTAATGCTTCAACCTGCTTTCCAACAAACCATTCAGGTGATTTAGCTGCACCTTTATCACCAGGATACTGAGAAGACAGTAGTTTGCTGAGAGGCTCCAGCTCAACTACTGAGACAATATTTCATATATCTATTTATCTGTACAAGGGTGCTTTATAGATGTTGCTGTATCTGAAATCATTTGGTGTCATGGTTTCTCTTCTGCAACAATACTTTCCTATCACCATCTTTTGCGATATCATTCCAGGATACACAGAAAAACCCTTCACTGAAAAGAAATAGGTTTCAGTATTTCGGACTCTTATATGTCATGTGCTGAATGCAGGTCTTGCAAAACTGGCTTATTAATTAGACTTTTTCTCTACTCTTCTGACCAGCTTCTGTTTAGGTTGTCATTGTGGAGCATAACCCAGTGCAGTCTCCTGCAGTAAAGACAAAAGTATTCTACATCTATGTAAATGTACAATATACATAAATATATGTCTTGTAAGACAATCTTCCATTTCTGCCTGTGACTGAAGTGGCACTGGCTACAACTGCAAGAAAATGGGGATATTTGTGCATGATTGCGTCAATCCGGATCTGATGCACTTCGGTCCAGCTCTCAGTGGATACCAACAGTGTAGTAGCTTCATTGAGTTAGTTCAGTGGAGCAAATATTTGGAAATAGGATTGCTTTAAGCTCTCTGAGGTGCTGTGAAATCTCATATTGCACAAGCCTGCTGTTTACCAGAATCCTGAATGACTTTAGGGCTCCCAAGGGGTCTCTCACCTCTTCTGCAATGAAGACCTTTATAGCTGGAGATGCACAATGAATTTCTGCCAAGATCAACTTTCCTACCTCCAGTATGTGCACAACATTGAGGAAAGGGCACCCAGAGCAGTGGTGCTCTGGTGCTGGAGTTCTGGTAGGCATGTGCTAGTTTATCTTAGTGCACGTTGGAGTAATGAAGAAGAATATCTGAGGCGTTTGTATCTGGTCCTTTTGCCTCCCAGGCAAATACCAGGTTCAAGGAGGAATAAGCCTTTCCTTCCTCATAGTCAGTAGTCCACTTCCCACATAACCCACTCCCTAAACATCCACTGTCTTCCTTCTTCTGTGGTGAGGTGGTGGTGAGTCCTGGGCAAAAAGGACTTGTGGTCTGGCTCTAGACCAGAGCATGTTATTTGAAAGGTCTCACTGTACACCTCTGCTGATATAGACCCCACTTCACAGTTGCCATCTCCACATGTGGTACTTGGACTCATCATTCTGGACTTTGTTCGACAGGAAAAAGGAGTATATAATCACTCACAGGTGCTCAAAGCCAGTGTTATGGCAGAGACTGGACAAATCACAGCGGGTCAGGCCGAATTTGACAGTTCATGGGACTGAACCTGAAGGCTCAGGTTTAGTCTGTAGATATAACACAGAGAGACTGCACATGTTTTCACTCTTGCTGTGTNGGGTCAGGCAGAGTTTGACAGTTCATGGGACTGAACAGAATAGAAGGCTCAGGTTTAGTCTGTAGATATAACACAGAGAGACTGCACATGTTTTCACTCTTGCTGTTTGGTGGAGACGCCTGCATGTGTAATATCCAGAGCTTGGTAAAGCTCAAAGGGTTAATTTATTTTTCCTTCTACTTACATCCAGCTCATCTTCCAGAATGAATTTCTGATTCTTTTCCATAGCACCAGTTTAATTTTAAAAAGCAAGTCTTGCATACTTTGCCTGGCTCTGCTCTTGTGGTCCCCAAGGCTTAGTAATCAGCAGTAGTCCAGCAGCAGACACAGAGACTATGAGTGAAGGAGGAAAAGAGGATGAGCAGTCCTATGCTATTATGACTGCCATACGGTTACAATGCAGTGTGTCAGGACTGAAAGAGGGGCTTTCAGAGATCCGCAGAGCTCAGAAAACAAACTTTGGCATGGCCAAGGAATGACCAGGTCTTCCCAAGTATTGAAACTCTAGTACCTTCTTAGCAAAAGGATGTGACCATATATAATTATTATTGCATTGGAGTTTCAAATTGGAGCGCTAGTGGTGCTGATACTGTGGCAAACATACAGCTAGTGATTTTAAGAGTCCTGTAAAACACCACACAAGAAAATGAATAAAAATACACATTTTTTTTCTGTCTTTTTCAAAGGATAGGCCATCTTGTGCTTTTCCACAAGGTCTAGCTCAGAGCTGAGGCATCTCACTGCAACCCACTGCCTCCATAGGAGAGGAAAAAAATTGGCTGGAGCTCTTTGTCTTAATGTTCATATGGTCTAGCTCACCTGGCTGTCATGCCTGTGGTGTCTGATCCAAGTCAGTGGAGATGTCCCTGTCTCTGACACGCAGGGCAACGTCCACCCTCAGAATTCAGGAATTGCCATTGCAATTGCCATGTGACTGCACCTCAGTTATGTGAATGTGCTGAACCAGCAAGTGCTGATGTGCAAGTTATAGACTCTGCATAACTTTTGTCTCCTGCTCGATCTATCACGTACTGGTACTTGATCCTTTGCTTGTGAGAACCCCTTGGTCAGCCTGATGTCTGCTTGCTCTATTCCTGAGTTTTGCGGTAATAGTGTTAATGCCAGTGCTTTGTAGTGTTGGAAACAGTTTGTAGCTGACTTGCACCTGTTCAAAATGGTTTTTAAATGCCTGCATGCACATTCAGAGGCATTCTGTGCATGCCATCTCTACACTTTTTGTCGGTGTGAATGATTTCACACTGTGAATAATTGTAGTGGAGAACTGGGCCTGGATTTGACTCTAAATCCCATGAATTATCACAGCACAGGAGGAGAAGTTGCATCTACAGTTGGCACTAGATTTGTAGTAAAATCCCTTAAAACCTAACCAGTCTATCCCAGGCCCTCCTACCTGTGTTTTTAAGAACCGTGTCGATTCTGTGCACTGATAATCTTCCTTCAAACCCGGGCTATCTTTTGGCTGCATCTCTCCCTCCGCTGGGAATGAAATGCTCGGTTCCCCTCCCTTCCCTCTACCCCGCTCAAATTCTTCTAGCTGCAGCAGGGCTAGCAGCCAACTCCTTTTCTAAGCTTCCCTTGTCTGAGACTCCATCCAGATGCTTTCGGAGAGAGGCTTGATCAAAGCAGACAGAGCCGCGATTGAGTCTTTTCGCAAGAATCTGCGAAACGGTGGTGTGCTCCCAGGAAAATTCTGCAGGTCTCCGTCAGGCTGCTTGGATGAGGCCAGGCTGAGCTGCCCAGACAAACTCACTAATGATGTGGTTGTCCAGAGCATCAAATGTGGCACAAAGGACAAAAAGAGATAAGCATAAACATTTTGGTGGTAATGGGAGTGGTGGGAAGGATTTAATTTTCTCTGTGGCAAATCTGCGTTTTTCACCCTTTCTGTGCTATTATTTACCATTTCTTTTTTCCTTTCTTTCTCAGCACAAATTGCTCAGCACTGCTTTGACAGAACTGTATAATTTGATGAGGAATACAACAGCAATAGCAATTACATATTCTCTTCAAAATGGTTGTATTTACAAAGGAAATCTTTGTCAGCTTGTGTTTAGTGATAATTACATTTCTGCTTTTGTGTATATCATGGCCTAAAAACTGCTAAGCATTTTTAACCATTACATGCATACAGTGCAAGCAGTTTTCTGAAGAGCCTAAAATAAACTTCTCAGCCATCTGAAGTAAGGAGCACTTGTCCTTACTGTACCCTATGCGTATGGCATTTAGATTCATACTTTTCTTTCAACTATGTATCTCATCATCTATAATCGCTTTTACAGCCAATTACTGTTATACTCAATCATATATCAAAAGGCTTTAAGAGTGTAAAAGTGAAGTGAGTCTGATTTACAAGAAGCTCCTCATCCTCAAAACCTCATTACCACGAGTAGTTTAAAATGGTCACATTCTTGGTAGGGTGAACAGTGAAATCTGGACAGCTTCATGTGTAATTGCCAAACTCTTCAAACCTCTGGTGTTGGTGCTGTTTTACATGGACATAAGCATTTTGCTGTTGAATACTCCCTGAATCCCTCAGAGATTAAGATTAGGCATTTCTACCACCCCTGCTACTCTTTGGGATAGAGAGAAGGCTTTATGCTCTGGCATTGCAATTCTGGCAATCTGCGTAAATACTGGGTTTACACATATGCACTTAAGTCATTGCCAGTGACTGTTTTGATATGAATCCAAAATTACAGTTGCTTTTCCAGAACACATTAAACTGTTGCTTCATGTAATGAACAAGTACTGATGGCCCCATTCTGACATGTGTGAAGTGTGACTGTGTGTCAGAAGAGCAGCTTGGCTTCTATCACAGCCTCGAGTGGGCTACCTGACTGTCTCCTGGGACTGCAGTGTGATAGGAAATGAGATGAACATGTTTCAGTAGAGCTCAGCATAGACAAAAAATGTCTTCATAAGCAGTTAAATCCTAATTTTGCTAAGTGACTAGATGAAAATTTTCATCAGCTCCTCCTTTGTCTCAACAACTCCCAATTTGTATGCCCTCTTAGCTGGTTGTGATTTATCCTCATGTCACACTGATAGCCCAAAGCTGCAGTGACTGTAAAAAGTGAAGTATTTTTCCTCATATTAATTTAAAAAAAAAATAGTTGGAAGAAACCATTTTGAATTTTTCATCAAAAATGAAAAAGAAATTCAAGACCCAACTGTGATTATTTTCCTTTCCTTCCAACATTCTATTATGAAACACATTTACTATTTGTGAACTGCTCGAGCATAAGGGTAAGTCATGTAATTCCCAGAGAAGGATGATATGAGGATATGAAAGAATCTGAAGTGAAACCAGATGAAAAATAAAGAATTGGGGGATTTTCCTTTATATTTCTCTTCAATATGTGTGGATGCTGATTGTGCCTGTGTATTTTGTGAACTCAGGCTACAGATACAGATAGCAAATATGAATTGTTCCTCTCGCAACAGCTATCCCAGCTAAACGTGTGCTTATTTACATGACACATTAGAAATTTTGAGGCAGATTCTGATAGTTCATCAGTCATGATTTCTTCCTCTGTGCTTTTTGAAAAATATTACAACCACCTCCTGACAACCCCAATTTAAAAATAGTGGGGTGACAAATGATGGTCTTTCAGGTGCACAGCCTAGTGTTTGGATTCCTGTTCTCTTTGTGTTTCAATGAATATTGAGAAATACAGTGTTGCTTCTGTGATTAGGGAATCGTACTGGTATGTTGGAATATTTTGTATGTAAGCAAGAAGGCTGTAGCTGAATACAGCTCACATGAAGAGATATATGTTGCAATATATGTGTTACTTAAAACAGCTTCCAGGCAACTTTGAAGAACTGCTGGACTATGTTGCTGGAAATGCTTGATCTTTAGAAAGTTGAAATGTTCCTACATTCAGACTATTAACATAGTTATGTTCTTTCATGATAATTCATCTTGAAATTACTGGTTTGGAGATGATAAAGCGGTTATGAATTTTGATATCGTATTCTTTATGTTATCTATGGTTTTCAAACCTGTCAGCTGCAAAGTATGTGCAGGTGTTATCCCTGCTTAGCCCGAGACCATCTCATAGCAACACATGCCTTTGTAATCATGCGGATCAGTTATGGTGTTTCTTTCTTAGCAGCTCTTTCAGCAGATCTCCTCTATTAGGTTGAGAATGCAGCATGACTGTTTGCTCTCCAGCTTTAAGCTGCAATGCTCAAATTACACACACCCTAAAGTCTTTATATTTCATGCCTATACAGTGGCAGTTTGATTTTAGACCAGTGAGATTTTTGGCTGCATTGGACATTTCCTCGTTTTCTCTTTGTCTTCACAGCTATCACAGGCAAGCAGTTTCTATTATCATATCTTAACTCAAGGCATGATAGGTTCTTTTCTGCTACATGAAACATGTCCTATCTTGAAATTTGTGTGGTTCTCCTTTAAACATATTTATGTTTTGAGGTTTTTCTTTTTTTTGATAATTTTAACACTTTAGTTTAACAAGTGTCAGACTTCTTTCAGCGTGACCGAAATGTGACCAAATTTGCCTGGCTCACCCTGTGTAGGGCATGAGTACAGTAGTGAGAAGTATGCAGGGACAGTACTCTTCAGATGCACATGAAAGACCAGAGAGGTAAGGCTTGTGCTATGAGAAAGGGAACAAATAGCTTATTTCTGAAAACTGGAGCATCTGTGACCTTTAGCAACCATCTAATTGGTGTAATTGGTTTCATACAGTGGTTTTATGTAGCAGCATTGAGGTAATTGTTAAATCCCATGACCTTGCTAGTAGGTGTTACGATATCGTGTTTGGGAATTGGAAAGAAAAAGAGCTAGGAAACGGAGGCAAAGCTAGAAATATGTCAAACAAAGCAGAAGTGAGATGGAGTTTAGCTTTCCCTTCTGGATGGCACTTACCTTTAATGTTCAGAAGAGTCTGTGGCATGTTTGACTGACTGATCCCAGCTGCTTCACCACTCCTGGGGGTGTTCACCTGCACACCAGGGTTCCCTGGAGCATGGCCTGTGGTAGCAGTGAGCTACCACAGGCCCTTTGCAGAGCTGCAGAGTGGTGCTGTGGGGTTAGAGGGACCAATCCAGGTGAGAAGGAAGAGATGAACTTTCCTATCATCCCAGTGCCCGTATATCTCTCTCTTTCTGCTTCATCCCAAATCCCATTTTTGGGAATGGACTTTGTCCAACATATATAAATGGTTAAGTTTCAGTGCATAATTGAATGTAAAGAAGACTGTTTATACGGTGGTAGGTTTAGCCAGGGTTTAGATGTTGCTGTGGCGGATGTAAGTTATACAGTGACCGAGGCCTCTTCCTCCCTCCTGGCCGGTGGGTGCTGTCTTTGGGGTTGCTGGTGGAGCGCTGCAGATGCTTGCTTGCACCAAGGATGCTGCAGCATGAAGGCTTGAAGGGGCCTTTTCTCAGCACATTGTTGCATTCACAGCAGCCATCCGGGAGAAACAAGGATGCTCACCCACCAGTTAGTATACTAATCCCACTACACTAATCCCACCGTTAGTATGTTCGTATTCACACCTATCTCTGTTAATGGGGAAAAATGATTTTAAAAAAACACTTTTATAGAAGAGTCTTGCCCTCTATTTGTTATAGAAGAGAGGGTTTCTTGGTTAGCAAATTGATGTGAACAAGAGACAGACAGGAAAAATAGATCTATCGCAGGAGGAATTTCTTGCCACAGTACTCAGGCACTCTGCAATAATTTGAAAGTGAAACACTAAACGACAGAATCATCTGATATTTTGGCCTGTTTTTCTGATAGGATGCAAAAGAGACCGACCGCCTCTGACCTCTTCACTTTTTTGGATTCTCGTCTCGTGTTTTGGCATTCAAACCTCCAGCAGCTTTGGGAGGGAGGTGCGTGGGCAGGCTGGAGTGAGGGGGTGCCTGGAGGAAGGCTGACCGCCTTGATAAGATTCCTCTGGGGCTGCGGTGCAGGAACAGGCGCTTCCCTCCCTTTGAAGGGGATGATATTTCCAGCCGTGCCAGCTCTGTGCTCTGGCTTTTACTGTGGCCACCTGTGCAGTGGGAGGTTGCAAGAGTGGGAGACATGTAAGGAATCTGCACTGCCTCTCTGAGATTTGCACAACACAGCTGAGCATGAGGAGCTGCTCTGGGCCACTGGAGGACAGGCAGCAGAGAGCTAACGCACATGGTCTCCAAATACACACTCGTGTGAGAACTGATGGATCCTTTGACTCTAAGTTCTGCTTAGCGTCTAATCCCCAGGAAGACCTTTCTCTACCAATATCTTGCTATGAGAAGATAGGAGTTTGCAGCAGAAACCTGCTGGGTACTACAAAAGCAGATGCTCGGTTACAGAGAGCAACTTTTGAAAGCTGCTCCTTCTCTCACACTGTTGATCCAGATTAGGTCCCTTAGCCAGTGAGGGATCAAGAGGAGGTGCAAGAGTAGAAGGAGGGAAATGCGGATGCCTTTTCTTCTGAGCAGTGATTTAATGCATGAAGAAACACTGATAAATCCTTTCCTGTGGCACCAGGGAAAAGTCCTATTGTGATTTCCCTCCCTGAGCCGAGCCGGCTAAGACCTTTTCTTTTTTCTGCACTGTATTAAAGAATGCATCTTTAAGCAAGCCTTGCTAATGTTTGAGCCGGAACTAGGGCAGGGAGTTTCCCAGAAAAACGGGCAGTGCGACTCAACCTTTCTAGCCTGATTAGTGCCAGTGTGAAGTGGAAGCCACCGTGGGGAGAGGGGGGAGCAGGAGCACGTGCGCGGCAGCAATATGGGGTTTAACAGGTGTTGGCCAGAGTGGAAGCTAATGAGAATCATAGAAACACTTGAAAGCTTTTTAACTCCATACAGGATTTGCAGGAGCTGTTGATAGGAAACAGTAGTGACCCAACTGACAGTTAAAGAGATGAAAGGAAGCCCTTTGGATTAAACAAGATTTAAGAAATAAAAGGATTAGTGCTACACAAAAGCTAGATTTAGGGGTTTATTTAACCAGTGCAGTGTGGCATGATGGGATGTGGGGCATCATAAAGGAGATGAAAGACGAAATAAGAAGACGAATGCAGGAGGCAGTAGGGAGGCACAACACCTCCACAAGTCCTTCACAAATCTTCTTATAATTGAAAATGGCACAAAACAATAGTTTTCATTAGCAGTCCTGGCTTCTTTACATAGCAACAAGAAGTGTTACAATGACAAGAAATATGTGATGGAACTGTCACCTCCAATCTATGCTACAGGAGAGGGAAACTGACATAAAAATATCACTCTATTAAATTCATAATTCATTTTGCTTTCACCTAACCCCCATGAAGTGCCATCCTTTTTAAAGAGATGTCCATTTGGAAGTCACTGATGAAGGTGATGGTAGATCTCAGAAATGAGAAGCGTACATGTGTTGGAAGAGTCAAGATTGTAGAAAACCTCAGCATCTTGCATGGGAATGCTTTATTTTGTACCTGAAAAAAACAGGCCTAATTGGTTTCCAGGGTTCAACTGTTTGAATAAATTATCTACTTTTGTTATCTTTTGTTATATTAGAAAGATATAGAAAAATGGATACATTATTGGTTAGAAGACTTCAGTTGTTTACTCAGGGAACATTCCAAAGTCCACATATCCATAGAGTAGATGCTGGGGAGGGTTGGCTCAGACCTTAAGGCACTGTAGCCAGGTAATTTTGGATTTTGTTCCTCTGACTTTTTGCAAGTGCTGTGCAATGAAAATATTGCCTTCTCTATTTACAAAGGATAATTGGAATCGAGACTATCAGGAAAAGCAGAAATGCTCCTTTTTTCTCCCTGTAGGTTTCCAAAGTGGGCTTGAATTCTTGTCTAGGTGCAGAAGACAATGTATTTTGTTGTTTGTTTTAACAAAATGAAGTTTTTTTTTAGAGTCGTAGATAGTCATGACTTGATTAGAAAGATTTGTAGTGCATAGGAGATGTTCAAATTAAAGTAATCCCGATTTCTTCTGCTAGGATTTCTGGAAAAACACTAACATAGAAATACTTCTTTAGATAATACTCACTTTTTGCTTGTTTTATTACCATCTAGAGATGTAAATACGGTTACAAAAGCAACGAAAATTTAGAAAATGCCATTATTTAAGTTCTTTGGACACCTTTGCCTAGGTTTTAACCTAGAATGCAGTTCCAAAGCATTTTTTTTCACTGAACTCTGACCTACATAAGTAATCTGATTTAAATAGTATATTTAAAATTTATTTATGTTTATTTTTTATTTTTAAAGTGTTCTGTGTAAAGAGCTGTTCATTTTTGTTGGTTGGCTTTGGAAGGAAATGGAAACAACTGAAAATTCACAGAATTCTTTAAAATGTATCTGCTTAGTGAAATGACTGACTACATGAGAAAAACCTGGCAAATCTTTTTGCATCTAAATTTATTTTACTATTACTTTTATTCAGTTCAGTAAATGCAGTTAATACTTGCTTCTCGTAACAACACAGTCACCACATTATTTATACATAAGCAATATGTCCATTGCAGACACAATTCTCAAAGGTGGCTGGATTTTTGGGGGGTTTTTCAAGACACCTACCTGGACAAAATACCTAATTGCTCATGGTGTCAGGAAGCAAAAGTCAGCATCTTTAAGTACTTAGGTACCATTGAAATGTGAGTTTCTGAAATTTGTTTTAAATAACTTCCCTGAGACTTTTGAGGGTATGCTGAGGTGGCCAAATCCATCTGTCTGGTGCTGACCTACTTTTTGTTTTTCATACTGCTGGCTCCTCGACCACATCTTTCCTCTTTCCTACAAGTTCAGTCAAACCCAGCAGACAGGATCATCACTCTCCAGGCCATCCTGCAGCGTAAGTCTGCCCTGGCCTCTGAACTCTGAGCCTTAGTCATGTCATTTCCTTGCTTTTGAGTGCCAGAATTTATAGCCTGAACAGATGACCTATAACAGAGGGTTCCTGTGCATTTTAGGAGGATGGTGTGTTCACTGGTTTGATTGAGTTTTTTTCTCTCTCACAATGGCAAACCCACAGGGCACTCCTCTGACACCTGTGTGTCAAGGATGTGCTCCCAGCCCCTCTTTCCCCAAAACTTGGCTAAGTTTAAGGAGTTTTTCATAAACATAGCAAATGCTTAATGTTGGAACAGGTAATTTCCCATCTGTTCCCTTTAGAATTGCATATGCTTCATCAGAGCAGGAGAATGGTAATGCAGATACCCACTTTTCTAATAAAGATCTCTACAAATTCACGATGGCTAGTTTTTCAAAGGATATAGTTGTCATTAGAATTTCTGTTTGTATTTAAATCTGAAATAACTATCTTTCACGAAACATTATTTCAGATGAGCAAAACTTGGAAAATGTATTAAAAAAAAAGAGAAAGTGAGGGTTTTAATAGAGGAAATTTTAGGTATCATTAAACAAAACCTGTAATATTGCATGTTAGTAAGTAGTATATGGATAATTGTCCATGGCTTTAACGACCATTTCAGAACATCCTGAACAGAACATTTTTTATATAAATGAATGTTTATGATTATCATTTATTCCAAATTTATGTGTTTGAAAAGATTACTTTTCTTTCTTTCTTTCTTGTTTTAAAATCACTTTTAATATGAGTGTGTTTCTGCACAGCGCTCTGCTCTCTCTTGCTTGTCTCTCTTTCAACTAGCGTGGAGGAAATGCTCAAGTATTGTAGTGGTGGAATTGAAATGCCTAAAAAGAGAACGCGCCAGAGGTTTCAGAAGCACAGAAGTCTCTCTGGTCCTGAGCCACGCTAAAATATTTTTCTGTTGTCCAAATGTCTCCCTGGGGACAGTCTTCAAGTGTAAACAATTTTTGTTCATTCTCAACATAGCTTTTTACCTGGAATCTCCTGCTTTTGGTATCCTCCTACAACCTCTTCTGACCCAGCCTTCTGCTGCTAATGTAACATCGGTGTTGGAACTGAATGGACAAGGGCAAGCACCTCTCTCAAACACTAACCAGCATCTTTCTTTCAGCTCTGAATTGAAACTGGCAGAGCAGGCACCAGACTCTTCCGTGCTAATCACGTATTATAAATAACTACAAAATAAGAGTGCTATGGAAAATGCATGTGTTTTTTCTTGTCTTTGGTTTATTCATTCTCCGAGCACTCTTTTTTAATTCTCCAGGTGATACACATGGTTTAAGCTTAAAAAATGTTCGATGTCAGCTCAGGAAACTACAGGGCTATAAACATGACTTCATTTCTCCTGCCTGTTTTTGTTAGTAGAAATCATATAAGAGGATGATTTTTTCTGGTGTGTTCTGTTGTGGTAAGCAGCAGCAAGCTTGGATGCTCAAATCACAGCTCAGATTGGCTGGCTCTCAATGTAAAGGCGTCAGATGAAGTTATTGAATTTAGACCATTTTTTTTGTAAGAGGTAATGGAGTTGATTGTCTCAGGCCTCTGGTCAGCTTTGATGTGAGATGCAGTATTTCAGTGGCCTCAACCTAGGGATGACTTAGTGGCCCCAACTCAACTGTGGTTAAACATGAGCATAAACAAAGTGGAGATTTGCTTTGTGCCAGACGAGGTTACTTTCAAGTGTACCCACAAACTCATAGAAAATTGATGTCTTTGGTTTACTGCAAATATGTAACGGCATAAAAAGGAACAATATTCCAGGCAAAAGAATATTTAATGCTTACCAACTCACATACCTTGACCCTGTGTTTCCAGTCTGCAGAACAAATCAGACGGTACCTCTGTAAATATTGGTGAATGGTGCATGGAAGGATTCAGACATGCTGCCAGCTTATTTTTTTAAAAATTGAAAAGTTTCTGCCCTACTTATATCTGCCATTTTCATTTTTTATTTTCCTTGAATAAGTCATTGAAGCGAACTATATGGAGCATTAGATCATGTATAAAGTGCATATACATAACTTTGGTTAGAGACATTTTTTTTGTCTTTACGGGGTATTTATTTAGAAGGAAGTTACACATATACTACCAGCAGTTCTTAAATGACTGAAGCATTCAGCTGCTCTGTCTTGGAGAGCAGATGGTTTTGTCTGTGACTACTGAAGGATACTATCCTATACTTTTGATTTTCAATCCAAAACCAGTGGAAAATGTTAGCTTACATAAAAATGGTGGCAAGAAATGGATTGCTTAAATGTTCCTAAGTACTGTTGTCAGTAAATTATACCAAATTGAGCACATCAGACAGAGGAGTACAAGAAGCTTCTGTGATGGTGCAGAGGAAGGACTCTAGTGCAGGCAGAGAGCGGTGTAACCTGCTCAGTAGTCAGCTCTAAGTAAGTCAACTCTATTCCTTGACTTCTAAGCTTTCAAACAAGGACGGTTTGCTTCTCTCTGCTGCTGCACACTGTGGGTAGCAAGCTGACCAGCTTGCCCCAGAACTGCTGTGGTGTCTACTAGTTAGGTTTCATTGGTTAAGTTTCACCAAAGTTATGAAGATTTCCCTTAGACTAAAGTTGAACAATGAACTGAAAAGGTGGGCTTTAGGCTAGGAAGCAGTAGTAACCTGAAAGCTGCGGATGATTTCCTATGCCTATTTTCCTATTATCCTTTTTTTCTCTTTTCGTAGGAAAAAAAGACCTTTTTTGAGAGCAGCTCTCCAAAATAATAATAAAAAGCTATGAAACTGTCAATGCAACCCCTGAACATCAAACTAGTTTTGAAATGGTAAGTGTTCACTATAACAGGTAATGGGAACATTACATCTGGACTTCTTCAGGATGAGTCACACACATTTCCTCTTTTCTAATTCTGCAGAGACTTGGCACCTCTGTGTGATGAAATCCAAATACTGGCTGTGGTTATAGGGCTGAGCAAAACACAGAGCAGATGAAGAGATACAGGTCAGTATGTGCATCTCTAGCTGTTTGCCAAGATGACACGGATCCAGAGGAATGTTTGAATATCATCCAGAAATTGTCATTCTCAAATATACATCCACAGAGACAACTCAAGAGAATACACACCTGGTTTTTACTTAACCAATTGCAGAAGAGATACCAGCTGAAGAGTCCAAGAACACTGGAATTTTTTTAGACAAGTCAATGCTTTTCCTAAAATATCTGGGGATTTGGGGTACAACAGGTTATATTTTTTGTATTTTTCTAAAGGCTCTGCTCTAAGAAAGAGGACGGTACAAAATGACTTCAGGGTTAGCATTGTGATGAACAGGCACATTCTTTTGTTTTTTTTTTTCCTTTTCACTTGATTGCTTTTGGTTTTATCTTACATAAGTAACAGACAAATCTGAAAAATGAGTTCTGTAATGAATATATTCCCTGTAACCAGCAGGTCCTTATCTTAGAAGATGCTGAAGGTTTATGATCCATTTGTTAATAGTGCAAGATTGTGCCCTCCATGCCGACTGACTTTAAAAAGAGGTGGACGGGGAATAAAATAATGTGTGCTAAGAAAAGTACTTTTACCCTCATCCACGGGAATGTTCTAATTTCTAAGACCTGTTTAGTAAAAGATATTTGATGTTTGGTCGAAATTTTGCTTTTTTATTGTTGTCATTATTTCTAGTCATTGTCTTCTTACTGTCCTAAGTTTTTATTCTTCTTCTAGCCATTTATTCTGAGCAGATGCTCTTAACCAATTGATGTGTCCCCTCAGTCATTGCTTAGCTGTACACACAGCAGTTCTCCTTTCATTTTTTCCTCAGCGCAACTCTCCCTACAGATACCTAACATTTTCTTTATTTTTGGTTTTGTTTTTTTTTCAAGACTTCCAGTTTGTCTACATTTCTGCAGAGCTGACTGAAGTATCCTGGGAGTGGCAACTTGGTTTTAAAAATACAGTTAAATAACTAAAAACACAAGCTTTCCTAAATTAAAGCTATTTATTATTTGCAGCGCAGCGGCTTGTGAAGCCTCATTGTTCTGGTTTGCTGCCTACCAAAATGAGGGGCTGTGCTCAAAGGAGGTTATTGCTTCTGTGAGGAATATCTTGAAAAATAAAATCAAAACCAACAAATCATTCTACGGCCCAAAGTAACCACTTCACTTTAGTAAAATTAGATGTGTACCTGGCAACATTCAACAGGTACAATGCTTGCCCCTCTGCTTGGCTGCTTGTCATGCTCTCACTGCAGTCTTTCCTGATCGTCTTTTCCATGAATTCACTCTGTAACTGCGGGCGTAGCTGGGCTCCATGCTGCAGTTTGGCTGAGCTGAGCCCTGCTGTGGCTTTGCCTCAATTTGGGAGCCTCCATCTATTTCCCAGCTCGCAGCAGCTTCTTGTGGCAGCCGGTCGCGATGAGCGCTGCGCTGGAGGCGCCGTGAGCAGGGCGGCCTGCAGACGGTTTCCAGACCAAGACTTCGGGCAGCAGTTGTGAGCGAGCTGTGGTCTCGTGCTTGGAAATGGAGACACATGGGAACTCCAGGGAAGACACAACCGAGGAAAGAACAGCAGCCAGCTTGTCCCTGCCGGACCCCTGGAGAGCGGGGATGGCTGCTCCTCTCTCTGGCAGGGAGGGAAACAGTGGTTGCTGCTGTGGGAAGGGCCACCTCACTGGGGCCAGCGGTAGCTGCTTCCTTAAGAGGCTTCAGACCTTCCACTGGCATCACCCCCGGGCCCTGGCCCCGTGGCTGAAGGCCAGGCAGGCGATGGGGATGTAGCTTCTTCACCGACCCGGGAGGTGTTTCAGGCTGTAACTGAGGACTGTGGAGGGTGCCGGTGCCCACGAAGTCCAGCCTATGCCAAGTGGAAGGGCTTTCAGTCTCTCCCTCTTGTGCTGTGTTACATGTGCAAATGGGCAAATGGTAACGTGGGGATTTGGGGAGGAACGAGTGCAGAAGAGGCTGTAAATGGAAGCGGTGATCTAGCTTAAAGTGTCTTTAAAGAAAGTACTGATAAATCCTGAAAACAATGGAAAAGGCTAGTAGAGGTGAGACACTTTTCAGGAATAAATGTTTCTTTTGTCACTGAAATCACTTATCTGTGTGTGGGAAAAGATCACAGTTACCTGCCGCTCAAAGCCTAACTGTGATCAGCGGGACCACTGGAGAAAGATAACCCTTGGGTAATGTTGCCAAGCGGTTAGTCAGTTTTTGTTCACCAAATGTACCCAGAGTAAGGGTCTCTGATGCTGCATATACAGGAGTCGTGCGGTCTGCATGTACAGCACGCGCTTTCCAAGAGTGGAAAGGTCGCCGTTGCACAGCTCGTGTTCCTGGTAATTGCTTCCTCTGATGGGAATGGTGAGATGGGCATTCGCACCCTTGTAACTCTGCTATTCCAGCACTAAGTTGAAAAAGGCACAGGAGAATATCGAGAAGCAAAGCAGCAACTTTCTGTGGCATTTGCCGTCGCCCTTCATTGCATGTCTGGGAGAAGTAAATAAGGCATGATGCATTTATATTAAAAACAGTCTGGGTGAAATTGGAGTCCTTCAGCTGCAAATGTTGAAGGTAGAAATGATTCTTTAAATTTTTGGTTGCTTGCAAATGCAGGACTCTGTGTGCTTTCAGTTCTAAAGCTGCTTCAGCCTTCAGCTTCATTTGGTTCAGTTTGAGCAGCCTTCAGCAATGTGGCTCCCAGATGTATTTTCCGGTATTTCATTTATAACTGTAAGGAATCTACAGCATCCAGTCACTCCTGTGTCTGTCTCTTTTTTTCTGGCATTGAAGTTCTTTGAACAGGACATTCCTATTAACATCAACAGTCAAAAATGAAATAAAACTAAAAAAAAACCTGTCAGGTTTTCATTCTCACCAGACAGTTTCTTAAGGTAGAACGTCAGAAAGTGCTCTTGCAGGAATGTTTGCTAGCGAGGGTAGTTGGGTTTTGTTTACCAGTACGCCAGAACAGTTTTCAGCTGACAAGTTATGAGTCTTTTGAGATTTCAGCTTTGGGAGTATAACAATGTTGTAGCTATAGTTTTGGCATACAAGTGATTTATTTTGTTATACCAACCTGTATAGTTGATAAAAAAAAGAGCTAGAGAAAGACGTGTATGCTGGAAAGCTTGTCTGCTATACGGACTTGAAACACATTATCTCTTTTGACAAATCTTGCCTTCTCTTGTAAGTACGCGGTTGGTTAAATATCTTCAACTAGAGCTGGATAAATGGTTTGTAAAGAATCTGGGTGCACAATTTTTTGCTAAAATATGTAAAGATGCTTTCTTAAAAGAAATGAAAAGAAAATTTGTCTCTAAGTTTATCTGACAGACCCACAAAAATGCTTTTTGCCACATGTATTTCTAGGCCATTTTTAAAGCCTGCTGAATTTGTTTTTAAAAAATGCGAGCAATCTTTTTGTCTAAGTCATTTTGAAAAGGTGTCACTATGTCTGACTTCAAAGTGTCTGGTAAATCTAGATCAGAAGGGGAATGAATTTGAAATATTAGATCATACATCTCATACAGCAATGGGCAAAATCAAAAAGAGAGTTTGACTAGAGGGTCAGAAAAAATCAAGCTCAGTCAGGACTGTTGGAGCCTTTTTCTGTCTTTTTTTTCAGTTGGTTTTATTTTCACAGCATCTTCCTATACCTCTTGGCACAATGAGAAAATAACTTCAGCACACTTTGGTTTTGCAAACTGCATTTTCAGACTCAACAACTGGCTCCTAAAAGAGATTTATGAATTTTGGTGCAAGCAGCTGATCTGATCTTCCTTGCATATAGTTTTAATCCTAGATTTTAAAAACTGATTTAAACTCCAAAGCATAAGGTATAATATCTCTTCCAAAAGTTTCTTCACCGTGATGATATCCCATTATACGAATCTTCTTAATGCCTCAACTCCCCAGTTCTTGTGATAGTGTGTTCCTTATTTTAATCCTATGCTTTAGAGAAAAGCACTGTCTTTAATTTCTTTGGATATTTAGCTGTATTTTATCTCACTGACACCAAAGCCAAAGGCAGAGTGAAGAGATGCTCTGAACCGACTTTTTTAAGAATATGCAATATTTTATGTACTTTTGTCCAATCCCAGACTACCTGTCACCTTTCCAGTGTTTGCAGTTAGCAATTCCAGTGTTTATAAACTTGCTTGACATGAGAAACTCTACTTGGCTGGTCCTAGCTCTACCCTGCAATACTCTATTCCTCCCCTTCCTTATGAAGTCTAATATTTACTTTGCTTTTGGCTCCCATTGAATATAGAAGCTTTCTCCAAGTTCTCTCACAGTGTCTTGCAACCTGTCTCCTCGGAAGGAAATGGTTGTTGTCAGGACTCTTTCAGGTGTAAAACTAGCTTATATTTTCCCATTCAAAAAGGTGTTTTTTCAGCTTTATATTTATTTTTACCACTGTGTTGCTGGCATGCCTGACTTCATGCTCTGCTCTGGTTTGGACCAAGCCCTAAACAACTATAACATCTGTTAGCATTCACTCCTTTCTCCCACCCCACCACATTTTTATAGATGTATTTATTTGGCAGTGTGGCAATTCAAGGCTCCATAGATGATGCTGCATAGAGAATTCATTCTTTAATCCTATCCTCCATTTCGAAGCTCATTTCTGATAAAGTAGCAATCCTTTGCCTTTTGACACCACCGAGCACTTAACTTTTGAGTGACTCCTTGAAAAGACTTTGCAGGTTGTGTCTCTAATGCATGTCAAGGCAGGACCAAGCAAGCTTCAGGAAAATAACATTTTAGGACCACCAATATGATCATATGAACTGTGGTCTTCAAAAGCGCTGCAAATGAAACAGATGTCGTTCCAGATTTTCCTCTGGAATGTACAAAAGTTGTCAAAAATTCAGTTTAAGATTAAGTAACAATATTGCATACAGTATTTCATTTCTCAAGGAAATAATGAGTTGCAAAAACTAAAGCCTTTTCAGCAACCTTTTTAACCTGAAGCCAGCTTTGAGTAGCCACAGCCTGGTGTCCCTCCTTTAGTAATTCCCTTTTCTGTGCTGTCTTGACTGCTAACACAGGCAAGTTTCATACTCAGATGCCACTCTTGTCTGCTATTATTTCTGATACAAATATTTGTAAAATTTTAAGCAATTTTTTAAATTGGAAAGTACCATGAACCTCTTGAGGTTCTAACCTCTTGAGGTTTCATAGTTGTGTAGCCTCAAATCAGTATTGTACTATAGGGGTACTGCCACCCATCCGACTCAATTGTCTTTGCGGGATGTTGCAGCAGTTCTGAATCTGAGTATTTTCATTTTTAATGATGTGTGTTGCTTTTGTTTTGTGTGTGTGTGAAAAGGCTGGGCTTTCTATAGTGAGGAGAGGAGAGAGAGGGTGGTTTTTTTTTGATCAGTTTCTACTTAAGCTTTAAAGCACTGTTAACATGTAATGTATTCTCCAAGGCCTCGCTCCGTGTGTTATAATCTCTGATAATCTGTGCTACAGTTTTCACAGAAGCGTTAAGATTATTTTACCACCACTTTGCTGGCAAGATTATTCAGAGGGTCTTTTAAAGAAAGAAACTTTTCATAAACTACAAATTCAAGACATTTGTGAGGCTTTTACAAAAACTTGGCATTTAAGTGACTGTGTTAAGTCCAAGAGTAATTTTCAGATCTGCAGTATATAAAATTGGTCCTCTTGTTCCTTGTAAATATCAGCACTGAAATGGTACTTGAAAAGTCAATTGTCTGTAACATAATTAGTGAAGGAAATTATTTGGTATTAGGTTTGCAGAAGAAAAGGTTTGCTGAGGAGAAAAGGTCTCCATGCTTATGTTTTCCTTCCAGAATCGCATATGAAATTGAAAATTAGTATCTCTTACCAATAATTCATGCATTTATGAATATTTTTATTTTAATAAAGATATCTACTGTAGAACAAAATTATATTAATTCAGGGCAAATGTGAATATGTGTAGAACAAAACATGACATTTTACCTGTTTAACATACTAGAATTTTCAGTTTCAAGAGCAGAAAAGAGAAGAGGAGGACAGTGAGGTACAAAACTTTCCAAAGTGAAATGAGGCCAAATGAACATTTCTCAGATTTTTTTCCTCTTGGTAAGGTTCAGACCTTAAGGAAAAAAAATGTAAATCTATATATGCAGATGTAATATGTATCTTAAACTGACCTCAGTTTTCAGGTTAGATTCTGATTTGGAGCTTCAGATATATTTCAGCTCACTTCCTTTCCTCCCCAACTCTTCTTATTAACATGAAAAATGGAGATTGAACCTCTTTCTGATTTTGCTTAACTGTGAAAAGTCTTGAATCATTTAACTCCATCCAGTGAAAACAAGTATATATGAGATCAGAATTAAGGCCTGTTTTTATTGGACACGTACCTGGTGTGGGAAAAATATGTGTAAACACTGCTGTCACTCTAACTTTGGGTGGAGCAGAGTTTTATCTTAGTGAACTTATATACATATAGTAACAAGGCCTTTGCTTTTCAAATCCCATGAATATCACTCAATCTGTGGGACTGGGTAAAAGCCACTGGAATCTCATTCTTGACATTTGATCAATGCCAGATAAGAGATAGCAATTCATTTTCACTGAGGTTTTTGTGAGAAGGGTTTTTTTTCTACCGTAACTGTGCATCCAGTGAAGTCAATGCTAAAATTACAGTAACGCTTGAGCGGATGAGAGAAGTTACTAGATGCTTCTAAGTTAGTTATGCTGTCTGAATTTGGTAAGTGTGAAGAGTTTGACAATTTAATGGCTTTAGGATTTCATTGTGAGATTGTTGCTAAATCTTGTACTGTATTCACACGTCCTGGAAATAAATCATTACATAAATATCAAACATCTCACATGTGCACGTTTTCTCCTAACACTTCCAGGTATAGGGAACACGTTTGTGATTATATTCTATGATTTAACGGTGGCAAAAGAGGAACTCAGTGAATCTGCTCTTGCATAAAAATCTGTGGCAGAACTAGAAGTTGAACCCAGTTCTTTGCATCCTACCTTGGGGTTTATATCACAAGATCAACATGGTTCTCTGCAGGTATTTTCAATGCTTTGTGTCTCTAGTGGGATTAGTCTGAGAATTTAAATACTGCAATTATCTAAGACCAAAATCTTAAAAAATTTTTTTTTTGCCTTCATCTTTTTTGGTGGAGGTAGCTTAACAGTTCTGAGATTATCATATAAATGTTAATATACAGTTTGGCATGCTTCAGTTTAGAGGTCTGCACAACTGAATACTTGACAACCATCAGAGAGATTAAGAGACTCTTCATAGTTTTACTTTGATATTCCTCTGTGGATGAGGAGTGTGAGAGAAACCATCATATGTATGTGACAGTAATGAATAAAGCATCTTCTTTCCTCATCAGTGAAATGTGAGAAATTGTGTTAATATAAAGACATCTTGATCCCTTGCTGTTAATATTGTACTGAGCCAAAAGGATGAAAAATCTCCTGTCTTTCCTAGAGGCCAAAAGCTAGAACTCCAAGTAAGAAATTTATCTGCAGGATGAAATAATAGTATTTTAGATATTGATAGTAGACTTTATCTGAAAGGTGTCTTATGCTTTGCAAGCATTCATTTTAGAATATCTCTTTTAAAGAGAGGTATTACATTTAACACAATTTCAGAAGAGCAGTAGCCTTTTAACCTGTGGTGTAGCATCATGCTGGTAATGTAGAAACAGGTAAGTTCTTACTTCTAAGATAAGTATATCAGAGTATTAATCATTCTTACAAAATGGATCTGAGCATTTCATACTAGTAGTATTAGAAAGGTGAATGTTGACAGGTGCATTTTCAGTTCACATTCTTCATCTCTGCTATAGCTGTCTTTCCCTTAAAATAGGATTTAGAATTGTCAGCTGTAAACATATCATGCGCATATCAGGACACCACGTATGCAGTATTTCATAGCACAAGCACAACTTTATATATCACGCTCATGAGGCAACACTCGCAGGTTTACCTCAATTTTACATCCTAATTTCACTTGCTACTAAAGATTTTCCAACAACTTGAAATAGGAGATTCTGTATGTGGACTATATATCCCCAAATCTTCAGACTCTTCTTAGCCATGCAACTCTGTCTGGCTGGAGCATTTGTAGCTTTCGACTGGGGCATGAGATACCTGTTGGCTCAAGTGGGAGACAGCTAGAATGAATATACCCTGATGATATGGCAGAGCTCAGGACATGTGCATGCAAAGGCAGAGACGTTTCCAGTTACTGCATGTTTTTATATTTATTGAAAATAATGGCTACGTGATCTTCTGCAAGCAGATGTGAGCTTGCTCTGTCCTTACTCTGAGCTGACTGGAAACCGTGTAGCAAACTAGTATGGCATTAGGCCTAAACTAATATACCCTGCTTCTCAGCTGAACTTTATTAGCTTGGGCATGGTGCCCTGCTAACCACAGCTGTAGGCTTCTTGTCAGCTTGGAGGACAGGCTGAACAAGCTCATGTCTCTTTATAAGGTAGAGCTATAGGGTTTCACTGCTTATGAATACTGGTAGCTTTATAAATTTGGATGTTTCATCTTTCTATCCTCAAAACAAGGAACAGGGTGGGTTGCCTGTCCCTCTATCTATCTATCCTTCTATCTGTCTGTTGCCTCAACATTAGCATGCTCCATGCTGTTGCATGGCAAATCAGAGGGTGGTGTAACTACACTGCCCTCACCTTTGCTACAGAGCTGTAGCTATTTCCCTGCATGAGAAGGGATTGCCTTTGAGCAAATACATGTTTTTAGCACTGTGAGCACTACTTGGCTTGTATACTGCTTACTTCTGTTCTGATAGCCAGAATAGGATCCTAGAATAGGATGACATTTTGAAGATCATATTTTCTGCCTATTAAGATGATATGAGGATTTTGCAATGACAATTGCTGAAATTCCTTACACCTGCTTTTTATAATCCTAGGAGAAAAAGATGAGTGTGTTGTATGATTTATCATTTGGGGGAGGGATAGAGAAGGGCCCACATATCACTAGGGAAAAACTTTATGCCAACAGGTAGGGAAACATCTCCATCTATAAAGCAATGAAAATGTGTCTTCTAACAGTGAAAATTAATAATACCCAGGGAAAAAAAAATACCAAAAAAACAAAAAAACTTACAAAATACTGCCCAGAAGAAGCAGAACAGTGGAAGAAGAGGTTATTTTGTATTTGGATTGTGACAGATTAAAACTGATGAAAAAAGAGGTATTAAAATCATTTTTTAATCTGGAGGAGATTCTATGAATGCTTTGTTTTCTACACAATAGTTTGTACATTATTTTTACATGTTGTGGATGGGTGGAGGGGATAGGGAAGGTTCTCTTCATTTCTCATTCTTGCTTTTTTATTGTTGTTGTAAAGGGCCACATAGGCAGGCCATCCATCTTTACATTCTTGAAGGACTTTACTGAATATCTCCTATCTGATGAAGTCACATAAGCCTTCATTCCATCAAACTTGCCTTCATAACAATGGAAGATAATTCTACAAGCAAAGAATTTATAATTTTAAACAAAGCAAAGCAGTTAGATGACGAGGAACTGAAGTCAGCCCTCTATCATTCCTTCTGATCCAGTCGTACGTTGAGGGGAACACATTTTGGAAACTAGCCAGAAATGGAAGCAGCAATGTGTATCAGATTAGCTCATAATTCATAGCTCTCTGTTCAGAGGTGATCCCTCCTTTTATACCATTTTTCCCCCTTTCCTAGTGTGGTCGTGGTTCCTGGATAAACATGAAAACTGATTTTAGAAAAAGAGAGTAAAACTAAGATTAGTTTAGAAATCCATGAACTTGAAGATGAATACTCATTAAAGTGTGAGGTTAGCAATCTTCTTTCCTACTTTCAGTACTGAAACCATAGCAGGACTGGAATAGTAGCCCTTAACTTTGTCATGCAAGCCCTACAATCTTGTGATGTTTCTCTTATAGTGCAAGTTACTTAAAAGTAAATTAAAAAAAAAAAAGAGTTCAATCTTGGTGAAAAAACGCCACGTGCAAAGTTTGGTTTTCTTCTCCACTGAATTGAAACTGACTCAAAATAGTTTCTGGAGGAAAACCATGAATTATTAGTTTAAACAGGGATCTTGAAAACCCTTTAACAGTTTAAACTGGTTCTTGAACCTGGGACTTCTTTCTTCTATGGAGGGCTCTAGTAACTCAGCTGATTTGAATAGCAGGGGGTGGTCTCGCTCTGTCCACGAGAATGATAATTTCTGACTTTCGCTTCTGTGACTGTGTTCCTTTATATGAGAGCTTTTTATTTTATTTTTATTTTTTTATTAAGATCTATTTGACCTCTCTCAAGTCACTATTTTGGACAGTTTAAATTAATAAAGAACCAAGTACATGCCAAACATGCTCAATAGCTTCTTTGTTCTCAAAATAACTGTAAAATGGCTAATAATCGACCAGACCTATATGAGGGACTGTTGCAGGGTCAGGGTAATGGACATACGTACATGAACTCGGGAGATGTTTTTTCCATCTACCTTTCCCTTTGATCACAGGTGTGTTCTGTCATTCCACTTGAATAACCAAACCGATTACCTTCTAAAATGAAAAATGGCCTGTAAGTTGATATAAAAGACCTAGTGTTCAGGGCAAAATGAGGGGAGAAGGGAGAGAAGCAGTTATAAATTACACTGATTTTGTTTTGTGACAGTGGCGGCACAATTTCTTACAAAGCAGATAATCTTTCCTCATTATTCAGCTGGCCAATGAGGTGCACAGTTTTGGCCAGAAGCAGGAAAATGCTACAAAGAATGTGTCAGACTATAGTTTGCCAAATCAAACATCAGCAAAATGAAAATATCTGCTATCTTGATGCCTACAGTATGCAGACAGCTGTGTCACCTCTGGAGGCAAAGAACCTAGATTCATGGATATTCCTGAGTTTTCCTTCAAGGAACACAGAAACAACATTTCAATCTCTGCTCAGCTCTGCACTGCTGATGATTTTAGGGAATAGTAGTCATCTATATATTGTATAGGTCTGCTTCCCTTTTCTGGAGGAGCAGAAGACACTGCTCTAAGCCATATGAAAGCTATACTCTGTCTTGTGCATTGAAATTGATTTTTGGTAGATGTAAGATCCTGAAGAAGATCCTGAATTCCAGTCATGAATTTGATATATAATTTCTATATAGGCATACATAGCAGTTGTGACAGTTGTTCATCATAGAAGGGAGCTTTAAATGTGGTGAGTTGTGTAAAAGTTGGCTGACGGGCCTTTAGGAGATGTAACATCCTGAAATATTTGCTAAAGAGTTATAGCTGACTGTGGAACTGTGTTTTATGTATATGCAGAAATAAAAATGACAGTAGAGTTATCAAACACACAGGAAGAGCAAGCTGAAAGCTGATTGAACAATCAAATGGAGATTTGATATCCTTGGTTGGTGTCTTTTTTACTGGACTAGTTAGGGCTAGTCTGCATTTTTTGAGTTTTAAAAATCTTCTGGAACTTGTGCTCTCTGCAGTAGCTTTTTAAATTGAGACTATAAGCAGTGACTTGTCTTAAAATAAGTGAGCACTGCTGGAAGTTTAAGGGAAACTTCTTGAAACCCAAGTATGGCCTGATTGAGAGTGTTGTAAAATGAATTTTGAAGGCATTTCTAGATGCTATTGTTAATGCTCTTCAAAGTGAATTTTGTGAGGTAGAAAGATTTTTAAATTAAAATTTGAAATAATAGAGAAATTAAAGCAGTACCAATATATGAAAAGATATCAAAACACTTTAGCCAAAACATTTGGCTAAATTTTTTGGTCAGTATGGGTGCTTCAGTTATAATATGCACTGTAATTCTCAAGGCAAACGTTGGGGATGAGCATGGTTTACTTGCTTGCAAACTGTCAAGCTCCCCCACCTTATATACAGTACAGGCTTTGCATATTCAGAGAAACCAGCTAGGTTCAATTCAATGTTTGCAGAAAGCAATGGTAAATCACCTTTTCAGCAAGACTAGGATATAAATCAATGAACAGTATATTCCTTTGAGACTTACAAACTTGCACAGAAAAGCCACTCTAAAAACTAGATTAACAGGAATACTGATTTATGGTTAAATCAAACAGCCAAATTCCATTTTCAGAGATTTGAAATACTAGATTTATGCAGCTTATCTAGGCGACAATCTTATGGCTTTCCACTAGTGCTGTTTACTCATTTCTTGTATGTGTGCAGGAGCTGAAAGCATGCATTAGAAAGCGTATGCTATATATACTACTCATGGATCAGAGCCACTGCTGTGATACGCAACTAAAACAGCTACCGGGTATTGTAGAGCTATGCTTGGATGCTTTTTTTCCTTCCTTTCATCTTCTGACATGTGGTTTGCATCCCCATTATCTACTGTGGCCTGTCCTTGAACATGAGCCTGGGACTTTCACAAAGCAGCAAGTTAGCAAAATGTTCAGGTGGACTGTAGAAACAATTATTTCATTGAAATCTGTAAACTTTATTTCGTGTTGTAGATATGGCTGAACTAAAATGTATATAGTTATTGCCACAGTACGTGCCTGTCAGGTTGCTATGACTGGCTGTTTCTTCTTCCTCTGCTTCCCATTAATTGATTGGGAGAGCACTAATCACCACCTAATCACACTGAGGCTAAGAGCTGAGCAAAGAGCAGAGAGGAAAATGAAAAAACACCTTTCGAATATGCTTCCTGAATTAAAATATTCTCTATGTCATGGCCTGTCTGCAAGCAAAGACATGGAAGTGTTTGCAGAGCTTCAGCTGGGATAAAGAGCCTTTCACAGCAAGAACACAGGGATGAACATGGCAGAGTAGCTACCACACCAGAAGGGAGCGGGTGCTGGGGCGGATGGAATGTATCTCCTCCCACCAACAGAAATCGCGGGCTTTTGAAGTCATGGAGGCAATGTCACCCTAGATCTTCAGTCTGTGGATGTGCACATAGGCACCTGCCTTATTGGTAGCAATTTTTTTTCAAGATGGAAGTATCATGAGCTGATGCTTATTATAACTCACCGTACAGGGGGTGGGTACAGTTGAAAGCATCACTGTTAAAAAAAGAAAAAAGAAAATCTGAAATATAAAACAGAAAGCTGTTCATTATCCAGGAAGTTACCGATAATCAGTGTAAAAACTGCAGCACAGAAATGATGTAGTGGCCTGACTTTGGCTTTGTCCTTGATACCAATAACTCAGCTCTTTGAATTAGGCATTAAATAAACCAATAATTTAAGGAATTAACAGAAACAATGTATCTCCAAAACATAGGATACCATGTGCCAAGATTGCAAAGATAAAGTTCACTATAAATTCATCAGAAGCAGACTATATCATATTAAATATGAGCAAATTGTTATTAACTTTTAATTTAAAAGCTTTTTTTATTTCTCTTTCAGAACAAGCAAATCAAAAGACTGCAAAAACTCTGAGAGGAGAAGAAAAATAACTCTTCTTTTCTCTCCGCATGTTGGTAGCCAAACTTGGAGGTAGTTTGTCTTTAATTTATAGATGGACAGGGTAATTGATTTATCAGATAGACATCGGATTTGGGATTTAGCTACCTTAATATTTGCTTAGGTACACCTGGGCTGCAAGGCCAGTTACCCTATCTAGAGCCACAGCCTCCATTCCCCAGAGGCTGCCTTTGGATGTATTCTCCATCCATGTCTGTTCCTTTCTTTGTCTTCAGAAACCTAAAATGAATCTCATCTCATTATTTTATCATCATTTCTCATTAACCTAAATTCTTATTTTTAGCTGCCATATTATATTATATGCCATATTATGTTATTTCATTGCAAGATGTACAATATGTCTCTTTTCAATACAGCCAGTGTCTGTCCCCAAAGTTTGTCAGTAGAAAGCAATATATGCCACATCAAAGGGAAGCACTTATCATTAGTAACCTGAACTGCCTACAGGCATTTTGAACTTAAATGTTATGTAACTTAGAGTTACCTAAGTCTACCTAGGATGTCTATGAGGTAGTCTGAGTAAGGTCCTTGCTATCACTTTTTAGTTTTGTGGGAATGACTTCTGTGTTCTTTCATTGAGATTCTTTGCTTGATGCTGGCTTCGGGATATAGTCCCATATGATTGCTTCATTAAAATTTACATTATTAAAATGTCTCTCTGACTCCAGTTGAACTATGCAATAAATTCAGGGCTGCATGACTTGAGCAAAAACCTTGTAAGAATTGGCCCTTTACCTCTGTTTACATTCTTTTGACTGAATCCTTATTTTTTTCTTTTCTATTTTCTTGTTCAGATAAAAAGCCCCTCTAAGTAAGTCCTTTGTTGTGAAGAAGCACAACTGGTAGCTCTGCGCAGCTGTTTTAACCCACCTTTCATGATGATTCAAACGATCGTGCTGGTGCTGAGACCTTGTTTCTTGCAGGACCATGGTGATGTGGCAGTGCTCTGTTCTCCTCTCTGAAGGCAGATGAGAGGAAAGTGGATGAAAAAACTTGTACCTAGGCAGAAGTGAAAAATTAGATGTCACCTCAGGAGTGAGCTAAGTCATCAGAGATGATAAATAGCCTGTGAAAATAAAGAACTTATTTCAAAGATCTCTTTCCTCAAATTCTGCCTGACCGTCACGAGGCACGCTTTATTAAAATCACTTCTCCCCATCAGCAGATTAATCTTTACAGTTGTTTTCCTGTCTAGCTTTTCTTCCTCCACCATCTCTTGTCTTTTTCTTGCCAACTTGACAATCCCCACGCTTTCTTCAGATCTTGCAGAGAGATGGGTTATCTTTGTTGTGAAGCCAAAACGTGTATGTCTTGCTGCCACTTTGATTTCTTGGCTTGGAGTGCTGGACAGAGTCAGAGGGGATGGAATGTATATGCAGCGTTTATTTTGAACCATTTAACAATGGTTTAAAGTAGACATCCTTGATATAAGCCAGACCTATGCTGGGAAATGTGTGAGTACAGAGGATATTAAAAGTAGCTGTTGAGTTTTGCTTTTTGTGATCTAAAGCAAATAACTGCACCTAGCACTTACCAAGCCTCTGAAACTGCACTCTTCTGTGGCCTCATTCTTACATGTGTAAATCCAACATTTTTTTTGCATGCAAAATTCTTCTGTTACGCATGTTGTTGAGCAAGCTGCTTGCAATACAATTGCTGTATCATTGTCATACCTGAACAAGCACCGAAATGGTTTGCGTGCACAAGTCACAGTCACAGTCCATTCAGTGTGGTGTGGAAGAAATAAACACACTTAGGCAAACTTGTGCTTTTCAAAATCTTGAGTTGGCAGCTGTCTAACAGCATTAGGAAGCTCATTGAATAGCTTGTAATAGCCTTTGAAAAATCTAGGCCAACCTTGGATGCTGACAAGTGTGCCTAGATTATTTACGGTGCTCAGTGTTTAACTTTGTCTGATAGAAAGAGGAAGGAAGCAGTCTGAATGAATGTGACACTCCCTTATTACTGAAACTTGGAAATGAATTTATGGCTCACTGTAAAATCTTTCATACCCACTGCTATTAAGTGCCAAAATCTTCAAAGGACAGTCTGGGAAGGTCATATTGTTTTTAAGGAGCTTTAATTATACAACATGCAGTTAAATTCCTAGCAGGATTTCCAAGAAGCTTAGGTGCCTAATTTCCCCTGGAGTGCTGTGGGGAAGGAAAGATTTGGACTAGTTTTAGATGAATTTATCCTTTGATTATTTGATTCTGCAGCATCAGTAAGTAAGCTCAGTAAGTAGAGCTTTAGTATGTGCAGAGTCCTCTTTGCTGCCATAGGAGTCAGGAAAAGCAGCAAATGGGAACAAAAAAAAAAAAAAACAAACCCCAACAACAACAAAAAGGGAAGTGAAGTGACTTGCCCCAGCAGTGACTGATCTACTAGGAAAAGTCCAGCTAGCTTCTTGACTGGCTGGCAGTTTGGAAACTTGCGGGAGCCATGGCGAAGGGAACCTTATGGAATTGTTTCCCTTGTTTATTAGGGGAATAACTTGGGCTGCAATTTAATTGAAATTGCCTGCGATTCTGCAAGGTATTGTGCTGCGGTGGGCCCGCAGTTCCAGTGGCCCCATTTAGGGTCAAGCCTCATAGACGGACAGATGGACATGCACCTCTGCAGAGATGGATCTTCGGCTGCTGGATTTTCCTGCTCTTTGCAACCATGACCTCGAGCAGGAGCTGCCGGCCGTAGGAGGACCAGCAGGAAGCCTGGTGAGCTCTCTCCGCGCGCTCCACCACGGAGAATCCATATTTAACACATCAGCTAAGACATGACAAGCCTGCGCCACGCAAATCGCTACAGCTGCTGCCTCTCAGCTTCCAATTTCAAAGCTTCCAGCTCTCCCGAAAAGGCAGTCGCTGTTTTACTTTCAAAATCCGACAAACTCTACAATTCCCTCGGAGCTTTGGAGGTCAGGCTTTCATCCGGACGCCTTAACGGATCAGGCTTCCTCCCCCACCTTTCTCCTCTGTTCTTTTCTTCTGAAGATTGTAGAAGGCTATAAAATGCTTTGATAATTAAGCAGGGAAAATTTCCACAACCCATAAAACATAAAAGGTAATACTAAGCCCAATTTAGCTTTCAAATACCTTTCAAATAACTTGTATTTAACACATGGTAAGGGTGCTTGGTTGGTGTTCTTGAACAAACAAATCACTGAGTTCAGTTTTTAGCGTTTTGTGTCCAGACTGCTTGTAGCCACTCTAAAGGCCTTCTTTGGTTCAGGTTTCCATCGTAAAACAGAGTGGGAGTAGGAGCTAGCAGAGGTAAAATAAAGAACTGACCTGAAACTTCACCCAAACCACGGTTTGGACATAAATTGTTCTTTTGAAATTTGACATTGTTTTTGCTTGTTTGTTGAATGATTCTCAGCCAAGATGGAGAAGCTTAGTAGAGGTGTGCAATTGCAAGAGGCTTGGAGAGAAATTTGTCTGAAGAAATTTAGGTCTGAAGAAATTTAGAGAAAATTTCTAATTCATGTTTTTAGATGACAGGACGGTTTTGGTAAAAAACATATTATATCAGATTGTCAGATTAGTTTGCTCAGAAACCATAAGAAACCATTTAAAGAAAAAGGTCAGTGATATCTGCTGGATTTGTCTTCAAAACCTTGGACACAGGACAAATTAATAGATATCAATAGATACCATGTTTCACATACCTCTGCTGTGGATGGAAATGGCCATCCTGAAATATCATTTTAAGGCTACCTCATAGCTTAATTGAAGGTTGCTCTCAATTTCTTGTTTTGGCCCATTGCTTTTTATGGGCAAGGTAACAAGTTGCACTTGGTGGTGGCTCGTGATGGCATGTGGTCAAGTATCCACGCATTGAGGAGCAGCCAGGAGCTGCTCTTGTCTCTAGCCCAATGTACCAAGGGACCAGGTGTTGCTGGATAAACAACATGAGATAAGAATATCCCTGGGCTTCTTTTCTCTCCTTCCAAAGCAGTCAGAAAGGCCAGCATGCCTAAGAGAGCCTTTTTGCAGCCTCAGACTCCGTCTTTGTGCCTGGGAGGAAATTTGCCTTACAGTAGGGATATCATTGCCAGGTTGGGACACCATAGGAAGAGGAGATTGGCTAGCATAAATGGAATTTGCTGTGGCACTACACAAGATAATGGATGATGGAAATCAAAGTAAAAAGCTGTAGGTTTTGAATCTTCTCTGTATCTGTCAGGTATGGGAAGCTGGGAGGTGAGGTGATGTGGGGTGTTGAAGTGGGATTGCCAGCCCCCTTATCATAACTTGTTCCTGGGCTATCTAGATAGAAGTTCTCAAAGCCAGATTTCCTTGTTCCGGAGCTGGCAACAGGCATTCTCAGTGGAGGTTGTTATTATTCGCAAGGTAGATTTTCATTCCCTCTGATTTAGTTTTTCTGACTAATCTGTCCACTATAGTCATCCGTGCTGTAACATCCCTGCCCTGATAATTCAACGGGAAAATTCAATTGCTTCTCCTGTTAAAGTGCATTTCATTATTTTAGGAAAGGTTATAGCACTGTCAGAGTTAGCTCTTGCAAGCCTCACGAGTTAGTATTGTATAAGTTCCAAAAAAAGCCCACTTAGTGGAAAGTCTAGTTATCCCAGCTTATAGTTAGACAATAATGAGTGTCCAAGATTGATTTGAGAGCTGGACATTCATTTCCTGAAGCCCTTCTAAAATTCCTATTCTAAGTAACAGTACAATGCTATTTCCTTGAAATCAACCCAAACAGTCTTTGGCACACACAAAATATTAGTATGATACTTATACAATTCTCACAATTCTCCTTCTCTCATTTTTTTTTTTAGGGTCAAGCCTCATCATTCTACTACAAAATACTACTGCCAATCAGATCTCTAGCTGAGTATGGTGAAATCTGCCAGCCAAACACTTTTCACAATGAATTTCTAGTGACGTGGAGCTCTGGGAAGGCCTCACATTGGGGATTGTGTGTAATGAGTGTGAGGATGAGTTGAGACTCATCACATTTTTTTTTATGTAAAAGTGAAAGATTAACAGAAATAGAGACTGCTGCAAAAGCATGTTGAGAGTTGCAGCACAAAGGAAACTAAGGCCCAACACAGCAAGGAAAGACAGCTAGTCATACTGGGTGATGCTTTCTCAGCCATTTCGCTAGGAGATTTTTTAGACTATTAAATGACTGTGGGGGAAAAATGCATTGCAGATGTTTTTTTTTAATTAAAAAAGAGGCACTTTTTGCTGCAACATGTTGAAGGACTGGAGGTTAAGACCTTTCACATCCCCTAATATAAGTTATTGCTCCATCTTAAAATGAACTTCATATGCTTCCAATGATCCTAGGTCATTTCCTGTAGACAGAAATCAGCATGGTGTCTTATATTCTAAGTATAGGTAATTAAATGTAGGACCAGGCATAACACTGAAAATTCAGTGCTAGTTAACTTTAAGGAGCAAGATGGTAAAAAAAATTAATTGAACATAATATATTTCAGAAGGCTTGAAATGAGTGTTGAATAAAAAGGAAATTGCATTAAAATTGCTTAAATTTTCTTTTAAGTTTCATTAGTTATGCCCCATAGATAAAACAGCTTAAATAATCACACACACCTATGTTGATTTACTTTGAGATTTCACCGTTGTATGGGAGATGACCTAAGTTACACTGTCTCTGTCCAATACAGATCCTTTTCTGCTCTTTCTGAAGACAGTGCCAAGATTCCCCTGAATTTATATGTTGTTAAAATAAGATTAGGTTCACTTATGTAGTTAGAAAATGTTGAAGTACTGCAGTGATAAATTCAACAGAAATATTAGTCCAACAGAGTGGAGTTTAGGACCATCATCTGCATAAGTACCTTGCCATGTATTTACAGAAGACCTAACTTCAGCCTAGGGAGGTTAATCATCAGTGAAAAATTATAGATTTCCCAGGAGGTTGGCTCAGAATATCTATTTTAAGGCCTTGTTGTCCATCTTACCTTCTGTTGAAGTATATTTCTATTAGGCTTAATTTCCATCCTCTCCCTTGATCTCTATCAATGTAATGGTGGAACATATTAATAAATCAGCCATAACTTAGGAAAGCTAGGTAAAATTGCCAGATCAGAGTCTTTCTGAAGTATTATGCATTTTCATAAAATGTCAAAAATATTTTGGTTTTGTTCTTTGGTTAGATATCTGCTTCACTGATACTCAGATAAAAAATATATATGGCTCATAAAATTATATATATATATATGGCTCATATGTCACTTTACACTTTTCAACTGCATATTTTCATCTGCTGAAAGTAGAAAGAGTCATTTGGCAGAACCTCTACATCACTCAGTTTTGATTAAAATCTTCACTGCTTCCATTAAAAAAACAGTATTTTTTTCCTTCAGTGAATAATTTTATAGAACTTTACAAATGATATACAACAGTACTTTATTCCTGGGTACTTTGAAAATGTCACTATCTCTATAATTTCCATGTAATCATGGAAATGATTCACTGATTCACTAACGGAACCATAAAAGTGAAGATATTCTTTAATGCAAACTTTAAATTAGAGGAAGGATTAAAAAAAAAGACTAAAATAGGACATTGTTAATAAGATTCCTTGCTATACTTACAAATGAATTCTTTAAAAGAGGGATCATTAATGCCTGTGTCATAACAAACTTTTTTCTATTAATAAGCTCTCAAGTTAGAAATTTATCAGAGTGAAAATGCTGAGTAGTTGATAATGGGAGCAGAAGAAATTGGCCACTGCTGCTGCTGTGATCTGTCCTAGGCTCTGCTCTGCTGTTTGAGAGAGATTCTGTGTTTATGGCATGCACAAGACCTGGTTGCAAGCTGTGTTGTGAGCAGAAGAAACATTAAGAAATCCTTTTCTGTCTGAGAATAAAGCGTGTTTGATCTATTGGGGAAGCTGAACTCAGGCTGCGTGAGATAATGGAGATGAATTGATGAAAAGCTGTGCCAATAAGGATAAAAAGTTACAGGTTTGAAATGCTGCTGCTGTTGCTCCAAGAGCCTCTTGAGCTGAATTATTCCATTGCAGAAGCAAAGGATTGCAACATTGCAGAAAGAAAACAATCCAGTCAGTTCAAGAAAATTTTGGGGGTGGAGGGATACTTCTAAGCACTTCTCAAGCACTGTTACGGCCCAGGCTCTCTCATTATTTTCTAGGAAAGTGGGGTGAAATGATGAGATATGTAATCTGGATACATAAGCAGAGCACAGATTTGAATAACAGACAGCGGTGCCGTCTATCCACTCCAGATGGAAGGAGAGTTCGGTGCGCCGCGTTCGGAGGTCCCTGCTCAGGGCACTTCTGAACAAAGATCCTTTTAAGACAGCATGTTTTGGAGAAGGGAGAACAGCAAGAACTTTGGAGTTTGGTCCAGTGACATGCAAGTGCTTCTGAAATGCTATGCTTTTTATAGGGGTCCTGAGAGATTATGGGAAAGGGCAATAAAAAGTCACTAAAAGCTTAGATAGAATCTTCGGAAAACAAAAGGATTCAAGCTTCTGAGACATTTAGAGATTAGTTTTACTTCTGCAATTGGGCTTGAAAACCTAAGGCTATTTTGGGAATTTTCAATCATTAGGGTCTTTTTTTCTTATTTTCCATTGTAACAATCTGACTTTGGAAGCAGGCAGCTAGAAATAATACAGCTGGAAATAATGGCAGCAGGTTAACATACACAGAACAAAACCACAATGAATTAAAACTGATGATTTTCCTTTTACAAAGTGTTTCTTCAGCCTTTTTTTATGGAATGAAACCATTACAAATGCTACTAACAGGTTAAGTAATACATGGTTCAGGGTTGCCTCCAGCAGCTGGAAAGTCTCTTGCAAACAGTCTGATCACTCTACAATTACAGCAGAAAATGCCTGAGTCACCAGTTAATCAAAATGCCAGCAGATCTTTCATGTCTTTTGCCTTGTTGGCTAAGCAAAAGCGGTGAGACTTCGGGCTGCACAATGCATGTACATGCATCCTGAATCGTTATTTTGCTGCAGCCAAAATGTAGACCTTTATTTGTCTCATTGCTATCCAGGATCATTATTGTCCAGATCACTTCAGATTCACAGGTGAACACATTTGATTCTGTGTGCTACCTTACATATGATTTTGATAAAGTTGTGAAGAGGAAATGATGGGTGAAGACTTTGTCCCTTTTCACGTGCTTTGTGCATAGCAAAGCCCTTTCATACTGAAGGTTTGCCTGTTTTTCTGGAATTCTCTTCATTGATACCATGTAGATTTTGCAATACTGGAGAACTAGGATTAGTATCCTTCACTGTGTTCACCCAGCTTGATAGCCCTGTCCTGGGAATGGTGGCTCATGCCGAGGGATCTTTTCCTCAAAGAAAACTTGCATGAAATACTGTAGTGGACAGCAAATGACTAATCAGTCTAAAGTAGGTAGCATCTTCCAAGTCTGAAAGAACCTGTTGTGTTTTATACCGAAAAGCACAACCTTTTATACCCATTTACCCTTATACCCATTTAGCACTAATCTTTGGTCTAATGTAAACTATGAATGTGCCGTTTATTTAATTGTGCATTTTAATTAATTTATTTATTTTTAATTTCACTAGGCTCTTAGCATCTTACAGCAGTTACTGTGCAATAGATATAACCACTGCCTTTTGTTAGTTCCAACCATTTTTCTCTCAGTTCTACTACTTTACAGTCATGTTTAATGGGAAGTTGTAGAAGCACCTGGCTTGTTATCTGTGCCACACACATTTTTTTCTATAACTCTATCATTTTCTTTGCAGTTACAATAATCCCAGCTGTTCTAATCTTTCTGAGAGCAAGGATTCTAAAATCAGATATTTTATTAATAAATCTTGGGGAATTATGCTTTCCTGAAGTTTGGAATCAAACTGGATCTGAGTTTGAGTTTAGACCCATAAATATCGAGAGAGGAGGCATATGCATGGGCTTTTCAACAGCTCTATCATGAGATATTCCAAGTAACTGTGGTCTTTTTATCTACCTTTTTTCATCCTTGAATGATGAGTTTTGAAATCTGTAAGTCTGATTTTGAAACATAATTGAAAGTTTTTGAGAAGTTTGGTATGTAAAACAGAACCTCTTCTTTATTAATTTCCCTTCTTTGGGGATGGGCAAAAGGAAGTAGGATCTAAAACCTGCAAAATGACTAAGCAGCACTTTAGAAGACAAAAGGTTTAAATCTTGGCTTCAGTGAAACAGTTCAAAAAATCATTTTGGCTTCAGGGCGGTTAAGGAATTACCCACTGTCTCTTCCCATATTTTGTTAGGAAGTTAGAAATTTAATGTGGCATTGAAATGATCCTGGTAATGCACCCCTAAGTAAGCCTGTACTTTAGGTGGAATGAAGGAGAAGAGGATAGGGCATTCTAGAAATGCTCAAAAATTAGTACAAATGTCAGGTTTTAAATCACAGTAGTTGTTATCCTCAAAAAGAGGTGAACAAAGTTGACTTTCCACTTTCACACTGCATAATCTCCTTAATTAGGAAAATGGACCTGGAGGTAGCCTGACAGAAGTTTTTCTAAGGACCGCTTTGCTCTTCTTTTTATATAATAGAAATTGGTAAAACTAGCAACAAGGATTGATGAATCATAACATCTTAGAGTATTCAGGTTGGTCTCCAGTCCACCTTCCTGCTCCAAGGATAGTCAGCTCTGAGGTTAGTCCACACTTCTCAGTAACCTGGGCTTGAAAACTTCAGGGATTGAGACTGCACATTACAGTTTTAGAGGCTTTCGCTGTTGAGCAAGCAAGTTACCTTGGATTGTCCCTGTAGGAGATGCTGATTATGATCCACAAAAAATGGGAAACTGGATAGATCTGAGAAAACCTGGTCTGGATTCCCTGAGATACTGAGATAGAGGGCAGTGGGAAGGAGCTGACAACAGCTCTTGAGCCTTGGAAGGCTGAGTGATTGCAGCCTGGAAGCCGTTCGTCAGCACAGGCCATCCTCTGGGGAGATGCAGCTTGTTTAATTTGGTGGCCTGGTACACAGGTAATATTGCTGTTGCTTTTATTTTATTTTCCTCTAGTCAGGCCTCTGTTCTCTCTCTTGAGAGAAGACAGCTTACCAAATGCATCCTCCTCAAATGCATGGGGTGAGGAGAGCACTGATGAGAGCAGATATGTTTGGCCCATGCTCATCACCAATCCCCAGGAGGTGCTGCAGGTCTGGGCACGTGTCCGAAGGCACATGTGAGGCACGGGGTGTGTCTCAGGGACCATGTTTTATTTTACCCTTCACTGTGTTTTCAGTGCAACTATATACTGTACTTCTAGCAATGTTTGTGAGTCATCACTGTGTCCTCCAGACATAAGAAAAATGTTAAAAGTGGCTAGTTGAGGCATGTAATTGGCTGGATGAAATCTTCCCCGTGATTTTTCTTTTAATCAAAGCTGGATTCAAGAGTTGGTAATTGCTGTGAAGCCAGTTCATAGGATCATGTTAGTTTCGGCTTTTGAGTAAAAATAAAAGTGTGTTTTTTGAAAACCTTGAAAGCATATTCCCAGGATGACTTAATCTATCCCTGCTTTATTCAGGACTAAAGACATAACGCTTTAAGCTTCAAATGCCAGCATGAATGTCTTGTCTCTTCCAGTAATCCATGTTTTGCGCTCTCTTTTTATTTTGTTATAGCCTACCCAAAGTTACTTCTATCTATTTAGTTCATTTCTGTTTTTATAGCATGGGGTATATGTGATCTATGGAGCTGACTGGATGCAATGGTGACACTGGGAGTTTAGGCTAATATTTAAACAGGACACTGAATAATCTGAAAATTAAGATAAATTTCTTAGACATACTGCTTTTGCTGTAATTTAAATTTTTGTGGTCTTTTACTGCCAGCTTGAACTGAATCATTTGCCTGACATTTTTCTGGCAGATATGCAGCTGAATTTTTTTCATTATTTTGATTTTTCACTTGACATGTTGTTGCTAGGCAGTACTGGATTTTTAGAGATGAGGCATCTTGCTCCATAACAAGATACAAACTTTACCAAAAAAACCCCAAAACCCAAAAAACTCAAACCCACTGTATATAAATCACTAAAGAACTATCTTAGTATAGCTACTTAAAAAATGCTTTAAAAGAACACTTGATGCAGAAATAAAAATGAATACATTGTATATAAAAATCACAAGCAGGTATGGAAAACCGTGCTTCTGATCACACCAGGGAAGTATATGTTATTATTATTGAATGGTGTTTTATTTTACAAAGATTCTGCTAAAATCACCAGACTTTCTCCTACCTGAGGTACGTCCTAGGTTAAATGGGAGTGGTGAAATATTGCTCTTGGGTTATGTCTACTACATGAATGCTTTATATACTCCATGCAGAAGTTTACAGATTGGCCCATAATGCAATAACCTCTAGGTCAGTCCACTTCTAGTTCACACACAGTGCTTTACAGGAAAGCTAGGGACAGCCTATCTATCTGGTATGTAGAGCTGTGCATTGAAATGCCAGAGTCTATTAGCAACAGATTAGATCTCTAGATGTCCTCAAGCACACGGGCCCCTTAGTGGTGCAAAAGCCACTATCTAATCAAGCCTTTGATTTTTTTTTTTTTGTTTCTACATTCACAGGGACAGAGGGCATGTCTGTCCTCAGGAATAGCTCTTGTAGAGCTCTTGGAAAGCATCATACACCTTTCTGTATAGATACTTACTGAAAAAAAAAAATAGGGCATTTATTCATATACCGAATAAATGCATCAGACAAGTTTTCAGTTTCTGCCCAATAACAGACACAGCTGTGGCTTTCATTCAGCAGTTTCTGTCAGACACTGAAGTACACCGTAAATTGTTATTCAATAGAGAAGAATTTGGCATACGAATTAAGGTGAGCAATTTTATAGCATTATCCAGAATGGATTTCCTAGTCTATGACATAGTCCCTTAGGAATGTTTCCAAAAGGCGGCTGCAAATTTTCCCTTAGTGAAATTTATCTGTGGTGAGGTCTGTTCATTTTCAGAGATTTTTATCTTCACAAGCAGCTTCAAAATCCTATAAAATCTAGTTGTTTACATAGATAGAAATCTGGAGCAGTCCAAATTGTACTATCAAATTAATTTGCATTTAGATTGTGTTTTTCCAATGACTCTGGAACACATTGCAAATACAAATTAGGCTTCAAACCAGGACTAGTGCAATCCTTTGGAGTAGATGAAATTAGAGATCCAATGACCTGACCTGCAAGTCCAATGTGTCCCACAACTCAAGCAGTAGGAATTCTGTCCATTCTAAAAGAAAAATGTTGTTGATGAAAATTATTATTTTTTTTGTAGTGTGTTGCCCTGATGACGATTTTGTTGAAAAGTCAACATCATTTGTGGTGCCAGCAAATACAAACTCATTGTAACTGACTATGAGCCTTTCCTGTATTCGTTATGTAACACAAAGAGATGATGTTTAAGTGATAACTTATGCCTAATGTGTTCCATATTGGTAATTATTTTATCTCTAAACCACTGTCAAGGCACTGCTGTTAGTAATATTCCAAGATTTTGGGTGTTTTTTTTGGTGGGGGGGTGGGTGGAGAGGTGCTTTGCAGCACATTACTACTGTGGTCTCTTCTGGAGAACTCCATATGTCAAGATGAGAAATGGAGATAGGGAACAAGTTATTTGATAATTAATGGAGCACTTTAGAATCAAAAAAGCTTTGTATTTCCCTGGCTTCAAGCAAGGCCAGTAGCACTGCAGAAAGCTGGTTCTTGCCATATTCCTGGCTTACCTGGAAGGAGAAGCAGCCAGCACTTCTTTTAGGTAATTTGATCTCATGAAGCTTTAAACCCAAATTGTTTTAGAGAGTCTGCACACAATTCATAGGAGTATCTTTAGTTTATTTAGACCAGTGTGCTTTCCATAGTGGTGGCCAGTACCTGCTGCTCAGGGAAGAAGCTGCTGGCAGGAATATTGAATACTTTCCTGCAATTTATCTTCGCAACCTCTGGCAGTCTGTGTCTTCTTGAGCTGGAGGTTTCTGTTTTGTTGTGTTTAAGTGTCTTAGATTGGCTTCTCTATCCGTCTAATCGCTCTTGCACCCCTTTCGCTCTCAGTCTCCAAAAATCATGGAGCAGAAAGGGACACAATTTCATTATCTGCTGTGTGAAAAAGGGCTTTCATCAGTTTGTATTAAATCTGTTATCAGATGGCTTCATATGAAGTTTAACCTTTCCCTGCTCATATTCTCTGTGCCATTCCAAAACTGCAGATTTCTATCATATCTGTCAGTAAGTGTCTCTTTTGCAAGCTGAAGAGACTGCTTCATTTCTTTTTCCTCATGTAAAAGTCATTCTGTACTTCCTCTTACTGCGTATTTCTTTAGCTTTACTTTTCTAGTGTGTCTCCATTCAGTGACCAGCTCTACCTGCAACACTCAAGATTCATGCCACTTTTCATGACAAATCTAAAGCATCATAATATTTCTAATTTCTCTATTCTTTTTCTATAAGTTTCGTAGCTTCTAGTGCTGTAATATTCCCACCCCACAAGGTCTATTTTTGTGAGGTATCCCCAGTTTCTGTCCTGGGTTTGTTTCTTGAATGAAAATTAATGTAGAGGTTGTCATTCTACCTATATGGTTAAGGTTATTCTTATTGTCATGTATTATTTTACTAGTTACTAGTTACCAGTGTGTTTATCTGACATTTATGATTAGTCATGCAGAGATCTTTCTGTAACACTATACAATCCATTTTAATTTTGATTATCTTTTGAAATTTTATATTATGAATAAAGTTTAACCACTATTCAGCCTCTGTTGGTCTCTGTTGCAAAGTAACATATGTGTTGGAAAGTAGAGATCATGGACCAGATATTTCTTCTTTGCAAGATGGATGTTAATTTCAAGCTCTATCTCTTTATTTTAAAAAGTGTTATTAATTATGTATTAGTTCCTGAGAGACTCTTTCTCTTTTAACTGTGATTGCCTAGATCTTTTAAGTGCCTCTCAATCTGCTAAAGGATTTCTGGAAATCCAGATATATTAGATCAAATTAATCATCCTTATTCACATGGTTATAGCTGTCTTCAAAGAACTGTAACGTGTATTGGAGGCATGACAGTACTCTATAAAAACCACTTGTTTCTTCTCTGTTAGGAGATAGTTACTGGTATATCAATTATTAATGTTACAACCAGTCAGCCTGACATAGGAACTAATGTTCTAAAACACCCTATATTCCTTTGCCCTTGTCATATGTTTAAAAAGTTTAGTCATCTGTGCAACCTTCTGGTCTGGGAGCCCTTAGAAGCCAGTGAAGTAATAAATGACATGCTTTAAGATGTTGTACATTGGTTCCTCTAGGACTGCTGTGTGAATGGCACCTGGTCTTAGAGGTTTGTTACTGTTTTATTCACTTACTCTAATACCCAGCTGTTGGAAATTTAGCTAGAGAATTCAAACTTGCTTCACACATAAACCTCTTTCAGCTTTTCCATTAAAAACAAGAATTCAAATAACTTGTTTAGCTTTTTTTGATAGAGTCTAATCTTCCTCGAGGTCTCCTTTTACACTTCTGTCCTGTATTACTCACCCACATCTGACAAGATATTGCTACTTCTGTGTTTGCAAGACTTTTATGAATAAATGGAATGCCTGTAGCAAGCTGTTCTTCAAAATG
Organism: Crypturellus undulatus; assembly: GCA_013389825.1. Lineage (NCBI taxonomy): Eukaryota > Metazoa > Chordata > Aves > Tinamiformes > Tinamidae > Crypturellus > Crypturellus undulatus. The sequence continues at coordinate 987,183 of VWPW01030072.1, forward strand.
TTTTTGATTTATTATGTTCTTACTTTTAACTTACTTACAAACTTTTGTATTCTTTTTTACCTGAAGATGTGGCCTCCACTTTTGAAGAATCCCTTTTTTACTTGAAAGAGCTTCTTTTAGGCTAAAGTTTTACAATACTGTTTTTTTTTATTGTTTTTATGCCTTTTCAAGAGGTGAAACACATTCACCCTGAAATATAATATTTTTAGATGGTCTCCAGACTGACTTCAGGCACTTTACCCTTTTAGCAACTTATCTTAGTCTCTTTTTATTAAGCTTTCTCATTTTTATGTAGTTTTTAGTGGTACTGTAGTGGATTTTTTTTATCCTTCTACTACAGGGATATTGAATTTGAGTATGTTATGGTCCTTAACAGTTATAAAGCCCACCTACAAAAGGTTTTGAACAGAGTTCTATGAATTGCTGAGAACTAGGTCAAAAAAAAATGTTTTTCCTTCTTTCAGATCTCTAGCTCTACAAGGCAGTGATTCATAAAATAAAAATAAGTCAGAAGGATTCTGTGGCTGAAGCATCAGCTTATTTATTTGCCTAGAGATTGATTCCAATTTTATTCTATTTCATTCTTCCACCAATGCAACTGTATCTGTCACATTTGGATTACTTGAATCCTGATTTATCTTCCTTTTATCAAAATTTGAAAGTGATTTTGAAGTGATTTTTGTCCAGGACTGGTTGCCTGATTACATGAGGCTAGCTTAAATGACACTGTAGTTTTTGAGAGTGTTTTTATCGTTTCCTACCTGGCTTTCATTGCCTTTATCCCATGGCTTTTAATGAGATGCCTTGGCAGAAAAGCATTGTAGTGGCCCTCAATTTATTATGGGAGCTGCATACGCTAGAGAACTAGCTAATGAGACAAAGTGCTGCAGACTGCTTCAGATGGGAAGAAGACAGAGATATTGCTTGGGAGGAAGGAAAAGGGAAGAAGTTATCAGCTCCAGTCCCACCCATTCCAATCATCCATGGGGGATGAGAATACTCAGAACTGATAGGGCAGAAAAGGCCTGCAGAGAAAGATGATGACTGGGAATGATCCATCTTGATAAGAGCTGTTTACTTAATGCCTTGATGTGTTTTTAATCCCATACCCTAAAAGGATAAGGGACTCTGGAGACGGTTTGCCTACATGCTTAGAGAGTGAGAAAATCTGAATAACTCAGTGGGGACATAGCAGCCATGAAAGGGCACAGGAGCCCAGGAAACCACTAATAACATATTCCTAATATTTGTTTTCCCCATCCATCTAGGATCAAATGGGGCAAAGTTTTAATGATTTAGTAAACCTGCACAAAGAAATTTTTGATGGCATGTGTTTTCATTTGGAGCATTGATTCACTAAGATGAGCACAATCCAACAGGATATAGCAAAGGCCTTCTGGTAGGCCCTTGTGTTTCTTTCTCCCAGTTGACCTCTTGGTTTCCTAACTGGCCACCTGAAATGCTGATATCAATACAAAAAGCTACATATAAGTCAGGAGTGCTGGGCTGCCAGTTTCAGGGGTGAGGGGCTCATGCTTTTAATGGTCTAATTGCTCCTATCTACCTTTTTTCCTCTGGACTGTCTGGAAACAAGCTTAGGCCCAACAAACTCATATGTGTCCCCCTGCCACTGCTATGGAGCATTGCAACAGGATACTGATACAACCTAAACTCTAAGAGGCTTGGGAGGCTTGGGAGAGAACTCCCCTAGCATGCACATGTCAAATATATGAATGCAATCTGCAAAATCAGAGCATTATTAATAAGAATCTTTTAATTCATGATCCCACAAGGTCTCAAATGATTCCAAATCATAATTAATTTGCCTTTGATATTGTTATAAACTATACTTTTAATGTATGGAGGTCTCCACTAAGGCACAAGACTAGCTTACACTGTCATTAGAAATCACTGCTAATGTCTATTTGTCACAGTGGTTGCAGTAATAATCATTCTTCTATCAGCTATTTCCTATCTGAAATGTACTAATGCAGGGGAAAAATATCAACACAAGGAGGTGAAAACTCTCAGAGCCTATTTTCTGAGTGTAGTTTCCAGGATATTTTCTTTGTTCCTGTGTTTGATAGTCATGATGTGGGAATCCATGTGAAAAAGAGTTGACCTAACAGACACAATTTAAATGGATGCTTTAGTCAGTGACGCAATAATTTGTCTGGGCTACAGATAATCCCTAGAAATGCTGCAGTTGGAAGAATCTGGAGAAGAAACTGGTGGTTGCTCTTTTAAGTCATTTACAGCAGTGTGTTTATTTGACAGCATTGTGTGTAGTTGCTCTTTCTTTGGTTGGATCAGATGCTTTCTCCATCTGCTGTGAATGTGGGTCTTTTATGCAGAAAACCAGAAACAAGAAATTGACTACTTATGTGAGCTGTATATAAATCAATAGTATTTTTTCAAAATTCCCCTCCCAGCTTCTTCAGTTTTAGGAGTGGCAGAACTTCTGAGACCTTGCTTCAGCTTGACTATCTTGGATTTCTGCTTGATTTTGTATCTTGTCTTCTCCAGAATCTATCACTATAACAGGAGTGGTGCAAACTTCTTGCCTTGTCCACGTCCAGTGGCAAGTATGACCTTTCTGCTGTCACAAAGAGTCACCCACTTCTGTCTGTTTTGAACCTGATTCTTTTTTTCATTTGAGTGCATCTGTTGCTTTCATCTGTGGAGAAGGGAGTGGACAGTTAATCTTCTTCCACTGTCTCCATGCCTGTTGTGATTTTGTGGATCTGGTCATAGCTGCTTCCAGAGCGAAGAGGCCAAATGTGCCCTCTTGTTCTGCATATGAAAGCCTTTCCACACCTTTTCCCAGCCTCATTGTCCTTTTCCGAACATTTTCCGATTCTAATTCTGTTCCCCTCAAAAAAGGGAATCTCAAAAAGGACTGCCCATGATACGAGATGTATGTGCGAACTATGGATGGAACATAATGATTTTTCCTTCTTCTCTCTTCTTTCTTGTGATTATTCCCAGCATTTTCACTTTGCTTTTATGGAACCATCTATCATAACACTAAGCTCTTGCTCCACAGTGGTAATTGTTAGCTTGGAAACCATCACTGCCTGTGTAGGGCTACAATAGTTTTTCTGCATGTGCATTACTTTATATTTACACACAATGAATTTCAGCTGCTCTTTTATTGCCCAGTCGTTCAGTCTTGTCAGACCCTTCCGTGATTCTTCACAATCTGCTCACGTTCTTACTCTCTGCATAACTCAGTGTCATCAGCAATCTTCACTTCACTGCTCACTCTTTTTTCTAACAATGTCTGAATATATTAATATATTCAATAGCTCGTATCTCAGCACTAGTCTCAGTAAAACTGAACTGGTGATCTTTCTCTGTTGTGAGAACTGGCCACTTACTCTTACCCTCTGTTTCTTATCTCTTAACTGATTTCTTCATGCAAGAACTCTCTTTCTTACCCTTTAGTCACCTACTTCACACTATTAGCCTTTGCTAAGAAACTGTAGAAATCTTGGACCTCATTTTTCCTTCCACAAGCCTAAATTTTACCTCTGCAGTGCCAACCCATTGCCTATGTCACTGACACCAAGGTGAATCACCCCCGCAGGCACTTTCCCCAAAGAAAGGCTCTTCCTCAGCCTCTGTCCAAGTTTCCAGTGGAGTCCCTCATGTTTATGCTTGCAAGACAAGCTTCCCCATGGTCTTCTCCAGGGTCACACGTCCCCTTTGTTTATTTGCCTGATGATTGAATCTTCCACTGCAACCTGCTTTTTCCTATCTGGTCTTTGATCTTCCCCTCGCTTTAACTTCCTTTGAAGAAATTTGTCCTTGGACATAAGAATGTAGCTTCCAGGAATTTTCTGTATGGAAAAGCTTTGTTTTGAATTGGAAGAGGAAACCCTCTTCTGTTGCTTCCTCTTGAGAGCCCTCCCAAGCCTCAGGTGCTGTTTGTGAGCACGCAGTCCAGTGGTTGTGGGGATGACTAAGAGTGTGAAAATTGTCATATGCTGCTTTGCAGGAGTATATTGATGAGCAGGGTAAGAGCCTAAGTAGATCAGTTTAATATTTTTATAAAACCATCAGCAAAAGCCTAAACTAAGCTCCAGACTTGGATATTTCATGCTTCCAAATATTCCTTCTGGACTCAATTTCATTGTCTAGAAGGAAATGCTTCCCATACTTTGTATAGGAGACTTTCAAAGATTGCGGTACTCCATTTGTTGCTAGTCTGTTGATTTTCACTGAGCATAAGCAGCTCTTTTATTCTGAATGCTCCAATGTACATCTTTTGAAACACAAAGTACTGTGTTATAACTTGTCATTTCAGAAGAAACCTACTTGCTTGCAGATATAAAAAGAGAATTGGACCTTAAGAATTGGACTTTTTTTTTCCTTCCCTTTTTGCATTAAATTACTAAAGGAGAATCTGACAGAATTGTTTCATCTGAATTGGCTGAAATATGTGCTGCAAATAGTCTTGCTCTTTCTCAATCTAGTTATGTAGTTATTTAGTTAAGAAGAGTTAAGAAGAATAAATTGATTATTAAAATAGTACCTGGGAAAATGTCATTCCAGATGAAATCCATCACTTCTATGTTTGCAGTCTGGTCAATATATAATACTGAGCAAGCATATGAAAGCCTAGGAGATACTTCCAAAATTTAGCTGGTGGCTCTTGCTGGCTGGTCCAAAGTGGTGGTATGCAGGAATGCTACTGGTATGCAGGAGTGGTGGTTTACAGCTTATTTTGGATCTTTGGCAAAATATTTCTGGGGAACAAATACTATAAGGCAAATAACAAAATTGAGGAAATGTCTTTAATAAGATGATTAAATTATTCAGCAGGTGAGTGTTACATTTTCAGAGAAATAGCTCTGAAACGGTAAGTGTTCTCTGATGCTCTCAGGGAGAAATGGGGAAGATCAGAGAAAGGGCAGCCAGACCTTTTGAAATAAAGCACTCGCACAGAGATGTCAACAAAGATGCTCTGAGAGTTAAATGTCTGATATACAGTTCAACTGTTCTTGACTTAACAGAAAGCAACTGTGTTTCTAATGAAGCCTGGAATAAAATCTAAATCATACCCAGACACAGCCCTGAGCATGGCCTGCAAGACCATTTGGAGTCAAAGCTGCTGCTTTGTACTTGAGTGGCTGGGTTGGTCAGTGCCCCTCAAGGTTTGGAAGGGGCTGCCTACTCTTGTGTGAGCCTCCTCTAGACCGTTGGTGTCCTCATGTCCCATGTCCTTGTAAACTTAGGAGTGGGGAGGGCTTGCTTTTTGCAGGTGCAACTACCTTCTCTCTGAAGAGCCTGGTTTAAGTCTCGCCTACTCAGTTGTGCTGTGGATTTTACAGGTGGACAGGCACAGGGAATGAAGGCTTGAAATTGCTCCCTTCTAAGAGGAAAAGAAAGAGAGAGGGAGGAAAAAAGAAAAAAAGAAAGAAAGAAAAGCTAGGGGAAGAAGTTGCTGGCTGAGTGCCACCCTGAATGGCTTCGTTGTTCTCCAGCTCTCTGGACCTAATTAAGTGATCCCATTTCTACAGGCAAAGGCAAAGTCTAATGGCAGCAAACAGAAGATAGTTAACACATGGGACAGGCCTGTGATGTGGCTTTCTGGAATGAGAGATTGCAATCTTGGGAGGAGGAGAGAGGATGAGAAGGAGTAAGGGGGACGGAGGGACGGAGGTCCTCCACAGAGACAAAAGTGGCAGACGCAGGAAGGAGTTTTGTTTCGTCCCAGGAACGTTGGGAAGAGCTGGAGAGAATTTGATTTCAAAGTCCAACAATGAAGCTATGGCATTTGTTTCCAATTCAGCAGGAATGAGTGTATGGTTTGAACAATTCTTTCGAGGTTCCTGGCAGGGGGAATATAACTCATCTCAGCTGGCTGTTTTAGAAGATCAAATGACACAAAAATTTTCACTCAAAGCCTAGGGTATCCTTCTGGCAGCCAGAGACTATGCACATCTTCACGGATTCGTTATTTGCTCTAATGTGGACCAAGAGCTGCGTGCTGTGTAGAAAGCTGCTTGCTTACAAAACAATCTTATTATTGCCAGATGTTGGCTCCCTGCCTGCTTTTACATAATTCAAGCTTTTCTTTACTCAAGATGTTACAATTTAAAGGTGCTTTAGAAGTTTTATTTTAAAAGCCTTGATAATACTTTTTTTTTCCTTATTCTTTTTTTTTCCCCTTATACAGAGTGGCTCTTCCTCCACCACATGCTATAATTTGGTGTATGTGGTATATGTTATTGTGTATAACCAAAAATAGCAAAGCTCTTTCTTAGCTCTACTGCTGTTTTGATTCAAACAAGAATAAAAATATCCTTAAGGCTCTGCTGTCTGCATCCTGCTGACTCACCTATGTCAAATATAGTGTCTACTTTTGTCTCAAATGCTGTCCTACATACATTTTTTTAACTCAAAACTTCAGGTGCAGGTGGGGAGCCCTTCTCCGGAGGTCTCTGTGCTAGGTTAGCAGAGGAACTGAGGCTGATCATTTAGGACATAGTTTTCAGGCAGACAAAGCTGGATGGGCACGATGGCACTGTTTTTTGCACCTATTAAATCACTTCACTCCTTCACTTACCTAGACAGCAGAACCCAATCCATCATTTCTTTTATTATATAGTAGATTGTTGTATTTCCTGCTCTGTAGCTAGGAGATTCGGCAGTGCTTAAAAAAGTGTAGTAACAAGTAAACAATTTATAAATAAACATTATACATCTAAGATTTTCCTCTACTTTGACAGAAACACTAGAAAAGCACTAGAAAAGTTTGCAAAGGTAATGGTAAGCTCATTAATTCACTGTTTTTGCATAAACATTATTGAAAATCTCACGACAGCAGGAGCAGAAGTGCAATCATGTGAACTGGTGATGAACTGCTCTCTCCCCCCACTCTGTCCTCATCCCATTTAGGGTTTTGAATGAACAATTCTCACTGGGGAAGCGGTTCCAGGGTATTTTACCATGCAATCTTACAGTCTCCCAGTGACATCTAAAACACTTTAAAAAAAGAAAAAAAAAGAAAGAAAAAAAGCATGCTTAGAATAGATACCATTGTAAGCCATAGAATAAACAAATGCTGGCAATAGCTGTAGGAAATATGAACTGATCATAAAAAGTTGTTGTCATCTGGGGACTGAGAGCTATTCTTTATTTTACCTATTTACTTCTTTTCTTCTATATTCTACACAATGGATAGGATTCATTTCAGAAAACACTGGCCTGAAAATTTAATGATTGGAGAAATATGAATATTTTGGACAAATCTAATAACACTTCCTGCCTTTTCTGGTGGGTACATAGCTGAAACGTTAAGAAAAATCTTTTTTTTTTTTTTTTACCAAAGTCCATGTGAAATAAGAGGATCTGTTTACCAAAAAATGTGACTTTTGTTCTGTGCTATCCTATTGTTGTGTCTGTTATCAGTCATTGAATACCAGAATCTGTAGCATAGGCTTGCAGTGAGGACTACCTACTTCATACATTTCTGAGAGTTTCCCTTTACTGTATGTGAAAGCATAATTTTATCTCTGTTGGAATATCATCTGTAACACAAAACGTAAACTGTAACTCCTACTTCAGACTCAGAAATCCTGGGCCAATATTAATTATATGCTGTGCTGAGACTTGTAGGATCAGATGTTGCCTTTTGTTTGCCAGTTAGGGTAAAGACTCACCAAACTATGCTTCATAGAGGAGTTAGTTGGTAAAAAAAATCTGCTGGAAATTAAAGTTTTTAGTTTTGCTGTTTATATTAGTAGTTGGAAATGCATTTTTGTTTGATTTTGACATTGTTTTAGTATTTCAAGCAAAACAAAATGCTTCAGAAAATTAAGATGTATAAGTAAGTGAACATGTGTTTTGAAATGCAGGCATTTCAGTGCAAACATTTCAAAGCAGTTTAATTTACAGTGTTTTAAGAATTTGTCTTTCAATATTTCTTCCATATCGAATGGACCAATTGTCTCAAATATCGTGATGTAGTGTCAAAATAATTTAAAACACCCCCACAAAACAAAATTCCCTTAATAACTACAGATTTATTTGAAATATAAAAAGTCATGATGTTCCTCTATTAGAAATATTTTCACAGAAATTGATACATTTTAAAAATTCTTCCCTTAGCAAACATTTTGAAAACATTTGGGTAAGTGCAGTTAGTGAACACAAATTTTCTGGGAAAGACTCTTCTTAGAAATGCAACAGGCAAACATGGCCTTGTTGACTAACTCCTCTACTACTGAAGAGCTATTGAATGAAACAGCTTCTTTTTCTTTTTTTGCTAAACATTTTATTTTTTTACAGAGAAATAAAGACGTGTAGCAGCAGGCCCTAGTCCGGTTGCTGCAGTGAAAGCGCAAGCACAGATGAATGAGGCCTGCCAGTCTTTTTTTCCTCTGGGCTCTCTGTTCCTCAAGTCTCTGTGCACATGCAGCTACATGCACATGGAGGGAATTGCAGCTGCATTATGTTCTCTGGAATGTGCAGATCCCACCAGGTGGTGCTAATAGAAGTGTTGCAGTCAGGCTGATAAATCAGCTATATCTAAATACATAATTGAGAAAAGAGACACATAATACTCATTTAAACCAAACTGAGAATTATGTAGCTTTCAGATTTAACCACATCCTTTTGGTCCATATTGACATTCAGTCAATGCATTGTTACAGGAGAACGAATATGCGAGGTACCAACATGAGTGATAGGCATCAGTTTTCCTCTGATGGAGAAAGTGTGCAGAAAAAGCAGCCTTTATTTTCATAATTTCTTCTAAGAAAATAATAAGAAAATAAATGTGAGCAGTCTTCATCTGTTTCCAAGACTGTTTAATGAGTTCATGACATTGCTTTCCAGAAGGATAGAGTAGTGAATGGAAGGGGAAGAGGAAGGGAGGGGGACCAAGACTTCTGGGTTTTATTATTGAGCAACCATCTGACTTGAGCAGATCGTTTATTGTATCCCCAGTCACGATATAGATGCAATAAAGATTAGTCAATTCTAGCATATTTGTAAGATTACATTAATACTGTTGGGATTATTTGATGAAAGGATCTTGTTGAAAGGATGCAAAGTGTCATTATGCAGAAAAACAATCATGGTAAAATTACATAAGCTTGATTTATTTTATCATTATAATAAAACAATACACTGAAACATAAGCTCCTGTTCAAAGCATGGTTTTAAACAACATCTCTGAGAAAAACTTAGCCTTGGATTTTTCCAAGATGATCATCCCCTTTCTGCTATTGGAGCCAAAGCTAAATTTCTCGTGAGTTAGGCAAATGTTGAGGGATTTTTCATTCCACTCCAAATACCTGCTCAAACTGCAACAGAGCTTAAAAAACTCACAGTATTTATTGACAAAAAAAAGTTCATCCATCCTAAAAGCTACTCGTTAGCACAAATTTGGTTACTGAAGAGGAAAATGGAAGACATGAATGATGTCACTGAGAGCTATTTTGCGTGTATGTTGGACTGTATGATACAGAGAAAACACATTGTAGGCTGTAGTGGTAGGATGCTTTTACAAGGCAGAAGAGGAATTTTTCCTTTAATGCTTCTTTATGGCAAACTGCCCTCATGATGTGCAGATAATGAAATTGATTTGAAAGCAAAGCTTATAATTACGTCAAGGATGACTGAGCCAATTCCTTGAGAATCAGGAAACTGCTTGGCTATTATTGAATGACAGGTCATTGTATCACACAGGTATTCTTAGAGCACCTTGCAATAGATACCTATTTCTTTATTACTTGCAGTTTAACAAAGGAGGAAGAGCCCTTCAGATGACAGATGAATTGAGCAATGATGAATCATAGCAGTAGTGAATCTCCCATGCCCTATGCCTTTTTCTAGTTTATGTGGAGATGGCAATGTCTTTTTACACTCATAGCGTCCTTTTAAGACAGACAGATCGCATTTGAAGCTTGGAAGAAATGACAGAATCTTCATATGGGATATAAAGATGTATCGTAGCTTCAGAGATTGAGTAATTGGCAGCACAATCGCTCTGCACAAAAGCAGATGTCACCATTAGGACACCCACTGCCTTTGGAAATAGACACTTTCTAGAGCACAGTCCTATATTTTAGATGCCCATTTTGGGGTGAGGTGAAACACAAGCTAATCACCCATGCTAGGGCTGAGAAATCCCACCCTTTCCACTGCTAATTCCAACACATATTGCAAACATGCGAAGTCATGTGTTCTGCCTCTGTCCAGGCAATGTGTGAGAGCTTTCCTACCGGCCTGCTTGGCAAGAGTGGATTCAGGCATAGCGATTTCTCCTCATCCTCCTACTTCAGCCATTTGCAACTGCAAGTGCCTCTCATGCTTCAATACCCCATTTCTTCAGGGATTTCCTATCTGTCCTGGAAATACGTGAGTGAACAGAAACCACGTCAGTTATCAAGATAGCTCACTTTGAATAGAGGAAAAGGTAGTCTGAAACTGAAACATCCCTCCCACAAAAACTGTCCCAGAAGCCGTTGCTGTTTAGAGCTGATGGAGCTGATGAGTGCAACCGCCTGGCATGCTGTTTGCTGCACACGTATTCCCATGCAATCAGTGCTCTTAAGGGATTCGTCTTCCCCAGTGAAAAGCATAAATATGTAAGCAGAAGCTATCAGCACTTGTGTGGAGGTCCCAAAGTTATACGGACTCATGCTGGTTCAGATCGTATAGTCCTGATTTTGATAACTGCAGTGGGAATATGTTCACTTTCTCTGGATAAGATCAGACTGTCTTTTCTCATTAAAAACAAAATGGTTTATTCCTTTTGTTTTCAAACTAAGCAGTAAATTTTGTCTGAATACAAGTGTATGCAAGAGATATTATGCCTGTTCATCATTTAAGAGAAGGCTGACTGGAGGTGGATGTGCATACAACACTAAAGATTTCTGTCCTCGCTACCAGGACTAGCTCTGGTATTGGTAATTGATGTAGCAGGCTGAGTGAAGTTGAAAATGAGGGAGATGAATGATTAAATGGTTAAAATGTTTAAATCAGAGAGGCTTTGGGGTACTGTGACTGAAATGAGGCAAAAAGTGAAATTCCTAGATTTAAGGGCAGGGGACCCTTCTTAATCATCCCACATGATACTCTCCCTGAGGAAAAGTATGTATGTAAAACCTTACATAAATACCAGCAACTTGATTTAGGTCTTTTCTTCATTTTTCCAAGAGACTTCCAGTATCGTGTGACTTTTTTGAGATGGCATGCCCAGACCTCATTCAGACAAAGGTTCAGGATTCAGCAAGGGTGCACACTTGGATCTGAAAGCAAGAAGTGCTCATAGATCCCACAGTTTAGATGATAGAGTTTCAGGGAAGTTTTTCTTTCTTGTTTTTTTGTTTGGTTGTTTTGTTTTGCATTTTGTGAACTCCTATTTTAATTGCTGAAACTTACTCGTGTAAGTGCTTCTGCTTGGTAAAAGTGACCATTGGGAGGGATGGGTACATTAATCTCATAATAAACTTTGAAAGAGAAAATACTTAGTCACCAGTATAATCTCATGCTAATTGTACAGAAGTGCCGTTCTGCCAGTAACAGGGAAGCTGCCAGAACAGGCTTTTTGTCAGTGAGAACTCTTAGTAACAAAGTAGCTGGGATTTTTTGCTAGGCTGGAGAAAACTAGTGACGGGCAACAACTGACCAAGTAGATCATGGAGTTTCTCTGCTGGAAGGTGGGCACAAAACTGAAGTTAGAGAACAAGACTTATTCTGCATTTATTTCAGGGAGGTTAAGTGTGCTTAGGATGCTGAAGTACAAAAATATTCTAATAACAGTGAGAGCTGGCAAAATCTTAGATTCAGGTCAAACCACAAGGTCTGATGGTATTTCTCTAGTAGCTGTGTTTGGGAGAGCTTTACTTGTATCGAGAAGCCATTACTTGGCTATCTTTGAAACCACCATCTTCTCAGTCATGTAACTGCCCTCGTCTTGAACTGGAAGTTCTTGGGATACAGCTCTTGCCCAAGTGGCTAGAAGACTGGCAGGCTTTCTCTGAGTGCATGTTTAGTGTGGGCAGATAAAACCCAGACAGGGCAAGCAGCGAACCTGGAGGATTCTTCATTTGCCTTCTATTTTCTTAATGTTAGCTGAAGAATAAGATAGGCCATGCTACTTTTGTGTGATGAAAACTGCAAAAAAAATGGATGGCAGCTGAAGCTTTGAAATAGCTGTTTAGAAACAAAACAGCAGCAACCAAACAACCCAGTTTTTGCTGGATATCACCCATAGCCCTCCGATCAACCTTATCTGTTGTGGTCTATGCATTATACATGGCAAAAATATCTAGCTGTGCTTTCTTTGCTTGTATTCTCAGGCAGCTGGATGCTGCATGATCGTATGCCATTAAACACAATAATAACTCCCAGCACTGCCAGCATACAACCATGCATTTTGAAGAAGAAAAATAAGAGCTTAAATGTTTTAAAACTTTCATCTTTTGCTCAGGAAAGAAATGATCCCTTTTAAGTAACATTGATTGTCATGTTCTCCAATTAGAATAAATATTCAGGATCTTCTTGGGCAGGAGGTTGTAGGTAGTATTGATTTTGGTGTAGTGAAATTGATAATTTAAAAGTTTATTCTTCTATTATTTCTAATAGATTACCAACATCTTAAGCTAAAGATGGCTGTGTGACAAAACAAAAATAACCCCAATTGATATAAATCTCTGTCAAGAGAACTCCTAGATTTAAGACACATTTCTTCTTCTAAATCTGATCTTCCACCTTTTCCATATTATTTTTACATTGAATGTGTTAACATTGTGTAAACAATGGCAAATATAACTATTATGTATGCAGCTGTTGAGGAGAAGCAGCCAGCAACATTACAGAATGCTTTGCTAATAAATCTGACAGCAAAGTCAAAAGATATTTAACAATCTAAAAAGTCATGTGCACACTGAGAAAAATGCACAAAGTAAGAGACAAAGTAAGTCAAATTTAATTACAACCCCTTAGATTTTGACTAAATCCAGAAAAACTGAAATTGATATAAATGTTCTGTTCTTTGAGGAAATAAAAGATGACTTAAACATAACTATTTTTGACTTAGGCTCAAAATCCTACATAAAAGCAAAAGCTTTCAGAACTGTAGGCTGTCCTTGACAACAAAAAACATTTCATTTATAATTAAAAAATTGCTGTATATAAAGCAAGTTTTCACAATTTCCTGTTTTTTTCTAAAAAAGAAAAAGAGACCAAAGATAATCCATTTCGAAAACCTAAGTAAAGACTTTTTGTTGATTAACTCCCCCACAATTAATCACTATTATGTGCTTTCATTGGAATATGTAAACCATAATCCAACAATGGGGGAAACATCCATGTTCTACTTTCTGTGCACGGAAAAGTAGAAAAAAAATTAATGAAATCCCCATTTTATCACAGGTTCATGGGCTTGGATAATAAGTGCTTTCAGTCTCCTACTGCACAGATGGCCTGGGAGTGAAGAGAAGGAAACTGAATGGGTGCACTGCCCAGAGGCTTGCTTTTCCAGTCACTCCATCCATGACCTGCTGCAGAATTGTGGGGATCACAAACCTGGCCAAAATAGTAGAAGCAAGTGTGGTCTTCACAACGTTAAGGAGCAGATTCTGTTTCTTCTGCAATACAGACTGGGGAATCTAGAATTCCTCAATCTAGGCACTTGGAGATGTAGGAGTGTGGCAGGATTTTTCTCAATGTGCCCAGTCCTGATTCCTGATGCAGGAAAGTGCATCCCAGCAGATCCCCAGCCTAGATTACAGGATGACAAGTATATGGGATATGCTCTGAAGGAAAAATTTGAATTTGGTCTAAATACCTTCCTGAGAGTATATGCCATGCACGTGCTAATAGTGGCCTAGGGGAGGAAACGTCCTTCCTCTTCACACTTCCCCTGTTGATACTTCTGATTTGTAGGGATGAGCAGTGTGGAATGGGGACAAAAGCTCTGGGGAGCACCTTGAACACCGCGGCAACTGCTCAGCACTTACTTTACCTGGCTCATTTCCCAAATTCAAAGTTATGCTGTTGCTCTACGGATTCCTCTGGAGAGTACTGTATTGTTGATATGGTCATGGGGAACTTGTATGTGCTCTTACTGAGATAAACCTGTTCTCTGCTCGGCATAAGAGAAATTCCCCCTACCCTGGTTTCTTTACCTTCAGTGGACCTACAAATCACTGTGAATAGTGTTTGATCCCTTTCCAAATATGGAAAATGTACCTTCATCTAAAAGTGACTTTTCTTCTTGTGTCCACAGACTTGATTTTACTTTCAGAAGTTGATATGAGGATCAGGATTTGAGTATCACCAGGTGCAAGTGACGGAATTTGTCAGTAGGCATTTAGAGGTGCTGTATATGTTATTTATGAGTTAGTAACACTATCCTTATAAACGGAGGCATTAGCATTCTTAGCAGAAACTTGCTTCAAAAATAAACCTACAAACCAGACAAAGGTATGAAGGCTGATTTTATTTTTGTGAGTAAAAAGTAATGTATTTTTCAATGAATTCAGCTGCAAAGTACTTCTCTGCATACTGTAAGATATTTCGACATTTTGTAAAAGATTAAAATTCCCTAGTGAAAACACTGACTCATTATGTAGTCTACACATATGGCCAAACTACCTCAATATATATTGAAATCTACACTTTTGTTTGTTTGTTTTTGATCTCAACTAACATTCTTCTGTAAGTTATCTTAGACAATATTTTTTAGTTTCATTTTCTACATAAGTGTTCTGTATTGGGCAATGTAGTAGTTGCTATCCAGAAGCTTATAAGGAAAACCTCCATGAATATGAGGAAAACCTCAATGAATATAAATTTTAACACCGTTTTACACTATTTACACTATTCTATCGTTGTTTATCATTTGTAGAGGTAGGTTCAGTGGCAGATGGTTAGAAAAGCCTTTCTTTAAAGGTGGCCAGTTCTCTTCATTCCCTCATGTTTTTCAGAAGTGCTTTAGTATGTGCTTTTAGTATGTACAAACATTGAACTATAATTCCTTCTTTCTCTTCTAGGAACACTTTTCAGACCAATAGATTTTTGGAAAATACATGAGGTATGAATGTGAATAATGCATGTACTTAAGACAACTTTGAGAAGTTCACAGGGAAACAGTAAAGCATGCATGTGAGATATCAACTCTGATCACTGCTGTTCAACGAACACAGGTAAAATCAGTAAGGAGAGTCATGGCTGATGATCTGCTTACTGTTTTCATCTTGAATTTCAATGAGTTATGAAATGCAGTAAAGTGTATTTGTATAAATAAGTTATTGATGTTGAGAATGAATAAACCAGGATTGCAGTTGTGGACATAGTTTAGAAACTTGCAGCCATGAGTCAGACTAATCACTCAAAAGTTGCAAGGACTTCTGCTGTGATTTCATATATCAGGTTTAAATCTAAACAATACTTGTAATAGGGCAAGACTTTTCTTGACAAAAGAAAATGTGATTTTCCATCTGGGACTGAATGTGTTTGCTAACTACTGCATGCATTCTCCTAGTGATACAGGCCCTGTTCCAATACTATTTCTGTAGACAATAGCCCTATTGCATCTGCCCATAGGGACTAAACCTTTCACAGACAAAAAATGCCATTTAAACAAATGTTTTTTGTCTATGACAATTCAGTCATTTCTGTGCATGATTGTTATTTCTGGCTATATATGCAGAAACAAAAATTTGTATGTGAGAAAAGGCTAGGGTCTGAAAATCAACAACTAGACTTTATCTATAGTAACATAAAAATTTGGTTTGGAGCATGGTGTGCGTGTGCAAGTGTGTTTAAGGCACTCCATTCCTCCCTGCAATTCTGGGTCCATTAGCTCATTTCAAAATATTTAAGAAACAAGTAGAAGTCTAAAAGTGATTGAATTTCAGTTCCATAAGGATAAGTGACTGTCAAGAAGATCATGTTACAAACCTCCATGAGGATGAAGGTAACAGCATAAGCCTATTCCACCCTTTAAAGTAAATCAACCCAGGAGAGACATTGAAAGAACAGTGCACAGTCTTTGGGGAAACTTAGACTTTGGCTCACACTTTTCTAGGCATCAGAGAAACTGCTGATCCCAAATCAGTGGGAAAAACAGATTTTTTTTGGGGGGGGGAGGAGGAGGGGAGGTCTTGAGTGAATTTTGCAATATTGTTCAGTACTGTTTCGCTCAGCCTGTTGGGCTATTTAGGAATAAAGATATGATCTGCAGAAGAGTGGTTATCCCCTAGCCAACAAATGGGCACTCTACTCAGAACAAGACTATGGTGTTTCTTTCCTACCATGAGTATGGTTTCAGCATACACAAATAAGAGGAAAGCTACAATTTCCTGTATCAACCTGTTTATCACAAATATACATATTAATTTGCTGGAGGTGCCCATACAATAGGGAAATGTGACTACTCATTTTAACAGAATAAAACCCCTTTCAATGCAAGATTTTGACTTCAGAACTGGGCCCTCAGATGTCAGGGACATTATTTTTGTCTGGAACCCGTTTTCCATTGCAGTGAATTCTCCACTTCCTTCCATCTTTCTTCTTCCCCCAACTTAGCCCAGCAAGCAGAGAAAACTGGACTTGTCAATGGTTGCCTCAGCTGTAACATCCATTTTATCCACGTTATCATGGTGTGCTTCTGCATCAATTCATCCTATTTCCTTTTGTTTTAGGGTTTTTTGTCTGGGGTTGCCTATAGGCAACCACTCATTTGTCAAGGAAATATCAGACCCGTTAAGCCTCAGTCCTGTTTTCTAAAGAGCTGCCTCTGAGAGTCACCATAGTAAGGAAGTATTGCCATGATTACCTAGCACACTGCTAGGTGTCTTTGCCCCTCACCTTGTCCTTCTGAATCTGCCAGGCAATCAAAGGCGGCCTCCAGTGCTGTGGAGATGTTCCCCTATGGGAACTGGGCTGCATTGCGTAAGAGCCACTGCAAAATTCTCTAAAAGTGCAGGTGTCCTTTGGTCTCCTGGGAGTGCAAAACACACTTTTCAACACAGGGTCCCGCTGCTGATCTCTAAGTCACCTACTTCCTTTAACTGCCATTGGAAGTAGTTGGGTGGCAGGAGCTAGGGGAGATAATCCCCCTTTTCCTTCATAAGGACACCTTGAGGAGTCATGTCCCAGAGCCAGCCTTTTCAAGGCCTTCCAGACTCTGCTCATCTCTGCAGGGGGTATTAGCTCTTTTAGTAGTAGGGACTAATGGGAAGTAACACATCAGTCTTTTACTGCTTCTTTGCTGTGAATTTTGAACTGTGGCCGGCAGCTGTAGAGATGAGGTCATAGCAACAGCCTCCAGCGAAGGAAATCTTTTTGGAGACACAACATGGAGAATAAGCAAATATATAGCCTAAACTGTGCCAGTTGTTAGCAGGTGGTTAGAGGGGCTCAAAGACCCTAAGTGCTTTTGGAACCACATTGTGAAGAAAATAATGACAGCGCTAAAAAAATAAAGAGAATATTCCAATCCTTGTAAGTTTCTGGCACATTTTCATTCAGATGCAGAAGAAAAACAATTCTCCTACCCAGAACTTCCTGAAGAAACCTTTATGTCTTAGCACCTCCCGTTATTTTAGATCGCAAGAAGCCAAAGCGAACTAAGCATAAAAAAGATTAAAAAACACACGATTAAGAGAGACATCACATTCAATGGAGAAAATAAGCCCCTCAACCATTTCTCCAAAACTGTAAATGCCTTCCATCTCCTCTAAACCCTGTGAATGTGCCTTTAGTGTTAACACTTACTAACAGTTATGAGACTATCATTTTGATAAGATATCAGACCAGAGTACTGCTAGAAAATCTACTTTGGAGGTCATTGTGGAGAACAACAACAAATTCTCTTCTGAGAGAATCCTCTGGATATGGAATCCAACGTATCTTTGTTTTATTCTTTACAGAGAAAGTCCTTAGGAGATTGAAACCATCATTTTAGGACTAACTCAAGATTTTGAATCATGCCTTTTTCTTCTCAAGTCCATATGAATTAAGTGATGCTGTGGGAATGCTTCAGCAGATTAATTATCTTCTTCCTGACAGAAATCCAGAACATTTTGGTAGCTGGTCCACTTCTCTCCCTGGGCACCTAAATACAGATGTGATAAAAGAGTTGCTTGAACTTACGCTACTGTAAAAAAAGAGTGAGAGGGTAGCATCTAGAGACTGAGAATAAAAAGGTAGGTCTGATGAAGGTCTAATAGCTCTCAGCCTTCTTTATATGATTCATTCATACGTTCCCCTTCCTTTCTGTTTGTGGTTTTTTTTGGGGGGCGGGGGGCGGGGGATGGCGATGGTGGTTAAAACATTCAGGAAACAGATCCTCCTGGGCAGTTTTATTCATGAGTAATTCCTCATTCAGTGTCTGATTTTCAAACTGTGCTCGGCAGGTTTTTCTTAAGATTACAGGTTACGTAGTATTTCCTGATAGGAGGGGTGTAGCCCTCACAGATGAGTTTCTAAGTGTGAATGCTCACATCAATAACTGTTTGAGGTTACTACTTAAAATATCCTTTCCCAAGAAATACTGCTGACGCCAACTTGCCCACTGGATCATTTCCCAGAAATTCAGCAATGTACCTCGAGAAATACAAATGAAACACAGTGTGTTTGACCGGGTGTTTTCAGAAAAGGTTTATGATTGCTGCTCTCCATGGCTTGCAGTAGTCTAGTGTTTCAGCTGGCAGTGTTGCTTTTGGGAAGACAATAAACCCAAGGCTTTTTATAAAGCAGAGGTCTTCCTTGTAGATTAACCTAGTGCTGACCCAGAGACACAAGTTTCAGTTCTGGTGCTTCTCAGGCTTCTTGAGCCAAAAACTTATAGAAAATAACCCAGATATTTGTTTCTCAGCAGTTTGACTACCCTGAAAAGAAAACCAGCATGGACCCAACATTGCAAAAATTATGAAGTCCCCTCCCAAGCAATTCCTAAACATCAGCCTTTCATAACCCTTTCAGAGCATACACCCACATGAATGCTAACATCTGCAAACAAAATATAGTCTTTCTGCAGGAAAAAAATCACAAGATCTGTGAGCTATGGTAAGGTTCTCGATGTAGGTTAGTGCTACTGTATTGGAAAGAGATCTCAACAGTGAGTTGTCTCTGAAAAAAGTAAAGGTTAAAAAGAGAAAAAGAGCCATATTCCTTAAGCACTCTCATTTGTACAATCAGTTGTGACTGTACTGCAGGGGATGAAGAGCATCATTCAGTTCTGTTTTTTTACCATCTTCCATGAAAATAGTAAAACGGCAAGAAGATGGTAAACTCTGCCAGCTGTTAAATTCACCAGGTTTTTGCATTTAGCCTCCTCTCTTGCATGCCTTTTATCTTGATACTGTAAAATCTCTTTTTTTCCCTAGCCTTGTTTAAATCATCCTACCTTAAAATAAGACTTCTGACTTGTCAAGTCAAATATCTGACAAATAGCACAGATTCCTATGCTCACCAAAATCACCCAGCTGGAATAAAAATGCTCCATTGCTTGCCAGATCAGCATCATCAGAGCTCTAAGAGATAACAATGAAACTGAATATTCCAACGTTCACAATGAAGCTGTCCTGAAATGCTCCCTGTTCCAAGCAAATTGGATAAGAGCTACTTAGGTCTTAGTGGTCAACATTAGATTTTCTACTTCCAAGGTTATTTTTCCCTTCTTTTATTTATTTATTCTTTTTTTTTTCTACAGAAACTTATCTATTTCTGCATTTCTCTTTTTGGGTATATTATATGGAATCGCACAATTTGTTAATAAGGAATTAATTTCTTGCTGCCAAGAGATTGCATTTGACATAGGGCAACCAGTCTTAAAACATTAACTCGTGACATTTTGATTTATGGATCCCATAGGCTGTAATCAACTTGTTGCACATGGTAGCATTGGAATGCTGCCCCTCTGTAGAAGTAATAGCTTCACCCATGGAAAGTCATTACATGTGCAGCAACTCAGAAAGAGACATCTCCAGAAAAGGTCTCCACCTTTTCTTCCCCTGAAAAATGTTTTTGAAAGCCCATAAAAATGTGTGTTTTTTGCCAAATGACCTGTGAAATAACCATCCACAGCTGTGGTGGTAAGAAACTTTATGTACCATTGGCACTCACATTGATCCGATGAAACTTATTTAATGTGAAATTCTCAGTCCTTGGAAAACATGACCCTGCACATCATGCAAGAGCATGGCACACATTTCAGAGGAATGGAGGATCACTGCCATTAATAACATCAATTATTGCAAATAAGGAATAGAATAGATTTCTGGAAATGCCTCTGAGTGAAATAGCAGATGATTCTGTTTTGGGTATTATTTTGGCATAGCAACAGAAAGTTGCATGCACTTTCTCTCCAGCTTTGATAGCTCTGATCCAACTTATTCTGTAGAGAGGATCAAATTATACTTTTCATTGTAGCTTAGTAGATTCTAGTGTATATTTAGGACTCTGTTAAAATCCCTTTTTTACACAAAGAGTAAGGATGAATTGTGAAGTTTAAGTAGACCTCTTTCTTGTTTGTTTAGCGTATCAGAACTATAAAAGGGAATAAGAGGGGAAAGTACAGTACTCTTTGAGAAAAGAGTTCATACATTTCATGCCATTTTCTTCTTCTTTCTCTGTGTTTTTGCATTATCATGTTGGTCCCTCTTCCTTACAGCCTTCCTAATCAACAGGAACTGCTTTAGACTCCTCGGCTGTTCTGATGAAACTAATTTCATTCATTTTTTGACAGTGATTGCCAAGTCAATAATTAAAGTGAACATTAGACATTTTGCCCTCAGAAATCAATATTACGAGCTTAAAGACATGAGCTGGGGTGTGGAAAGCGGGAGGATTTTCAGTTCATCTGCTGCCCTCGGTTTATATTTTGTTTTCCTCGTGAAAGTTACCTTCATGAACATATTTTGTTCATTTAAATTCTTCTGAAAAATGAACAGTTAGATTCTACAGTTCATAAATGTGCCTAGCATGTCATATAAGCATAGCACATGGGTTTACTTATTAATCTGATTAATGGAAGAGACTGGAAAACAAGCCCCGAATACAATACAAATGTATATGGCTACCTTCAGATGAATACACTGCCACACTGATGCCAGGTACTTCACAACCATTTGCTCTTATCTGCATGCCTAGGCATTACTTGTAGTGATCTGAGGTTGCCTTTGATATTTCCAGGTCTAAAACTAGACTAACTGACAGCTAATGTTTTCTTGTATGTTCAATCTGTCTGGGAACTGACTTTCTGTTGATTTCTTGGTCACTGTTTGTTTGAAAAGTGACAATGAATGCATTAAAAACTCCTCACACTTAAGTAAAACTCATTTTGGTGGTTCTTTATAAGGTGTTCATATGGACAGAGAGGAGAGAGAGAGAAAGACAGAGCTGCATGAGCAACATGTATGTCAGTGTTACTTTCCTGGAGCATGCAGGATCCCAGCTATGAGCTGGAGTTCAAGTCAGAGTTTAGAAGTTAATAGGATAGGTAGGGCAATAGGGTACAATTTTGCTTTCTTAAACGTGGGATGGCAGAACACATTTCTTTTACTTGAATCGCAGTTTCAGAGAGTGCTCTCCTTTCTGATTCCTGTGGAGCATGCAATGCGTGTAACCCTGTGCTCCCAGTTTCCCAGGTCCAAAGAGAGAAGAGTAGGTCTCCTCTCTGACTTTAAGTACTTCCTCCTGTGCTTTTCTTATGCTAGAGAGCAAATCTTGGTAGGCATCCCCAGAAGCATGGGTCCCTGTGGGGTGATCTTGCTGTTTCACTCTTCTGGCAGCAGTTTCTTTGGGAATGAAATCAAAGCAGGTGTCATTCTGCTGGAGCACCCACAGTAAGCCCTGAACGATTCTGAAGCAAACATACAGAAAGCCTTAGTGATCACTACTCATCACACAGAGATTGTAAAGCTTTCTCTGTGGTTCTCCTTTGATGAGGGTGAGTTTTGGATATGCACCAATAACTTCTGGTACATGCAGGTTATCTACCAAAGCAAGTTTACATATCAGCTCAGCTGGATTCTGTGTACTCTGAAGCATAAATCCTTTGCAGCACTCTCTAGTCACTGGAGTAAAGTGGTTGTAAGCAAAACCTGGATGGAGTTTTTTGATTTAAATATTTTTTCCTTGCACTGAGCTCTATATTTATTGCAAGCCCCTTCGCCTAGGAGCTTTGGGGTGTGCTCAGATCCCCATCTTCTCACTCTGCTCGGTGCTGTGTGGACGTAAAATGTTTGTAGATTTTAGTCCTGCTCATGATGGGCTTTGGAACGTGGCTTGTTGATGTAAATGTCAATAGGGAAAATAACTACTGCTGTTTGGGTTTCTCACAGGTAGGGGATTAAAATGTGGTATTTTCTTTCTCCCTCCCAACACAACTCCCTCTCACTTCATAAGGTCAGTAGTAAAGAGGTAAGTAAATGGCAATTTAGGCAAATAGCCCAATTTCTCATCAGTTGCATCTGTGCCCTTGCATGGGCTCAGATTATTTTGATAGCTTGTTATTTTAAAATATTAGTTAATAAGATACAGACTGGGAGTCTGGAGTGTGACATATGCCCAGCTCTCTTACTGCTCTTTGAAAGCAGGGTCTTCTGCAAGGACTCAGCAGATCATGCTAACCTTGCCAAGCGGCTTGGATTTTCTGCCCTGGGGAAGAGTCTTGGTTCTGGTACTGCTTGTGCCTTTGTGGCTGCTTAATGCAATAGGACATTGCATTTCCTTTTGGAAAGTGCTTTGAGAAGCACTCAAGGTTCTATAGAAAATCAAAGAGCTCATTGCCATTGAGTAGTAATACCAATTTAATTGCAAATGTTCTGGATTATTACCAGAAAGATGGGCATAATTATCAAAATCCTGGTCCGTGGGAAATTTTGACATTTGGTTTTGTTCTGATTTGGAATGAAACCAGTGATTTTGAAATTAGCCACAAAAAAAGAAATTTATAGGGGAAAAAATAGGAATAGGAAACAATGACGCACGATATTTCCAAAACAAAATACTCTCCCCAGGACAGGCTTCTTTTCGAGCCTTGTTGCTGTCGGTTACAGAGTGGTATGTCAGGCTAGGCCTTGAGCTGGAAATTTATATTTTGCAATTGCTGACTGTTCTCCCAGCACCACCAGGCTTCAGGTTCAATGGCAGCTAGCCAAAAATCCCTGTGTCCCAAACAGCCCACCAGGCTAGAAAACCAGGCATTTTTTTTTCCAGTGGAAAACTACCTGTGGTTGGATGTAGGTTCATTGAAACAGATATGTTTTAACATGAAACTTTCTGGGTTTAACAAATCAATGTTTTCCAGAGAAATGACATATTGTCAGAAATCTCATGACCAGCTCTAATTGCCACTTTGATGACCAGAATCATTATTGACCAGAGTCCCATAACTGCTTGATGACCTCCAAATATCCATAACTTCCTGACAATCACCAGAGATGTTGAATAGAAAAACACACACATTTAAAAAAAAAAAAAAAGAGAGAGAGTATTTTGTTTTGTATTCAATAACTGTGAAATTTGCAGTGCCTTTTCTGGGCAAGAAAGAAGAAACTTTCTGCCTTCAGGGCAGCAATGCTGGGGATGCCCCCTCCTCTTCTTCAATCTTATGGCTAATGTATTAGCTTTCAGCTGACCCAGAGGCACAGTGTTACTACCTCTGAGTGGGAGACAACAGTGTAGTTGCCCAACGAAGCATGATGTCAAGGTCTAATTAGAAACAGGAACTTGCTTGCTAGACCACTGTTTATCCTTGTTCTTACAGTGTAGGATTTCAATAGTCTGTTTCATTGTTTTTATTATTATAATGGAGAAGGCTGTTTATTGATTTTTCTACTATCTGAGTGTTTGTATACACAGAGACTTCCTGCTCCTAATGAAATGGAGCCTCTTAAAACAATAATAAAAAAAAATAATAACCTTACTCAAGAATGAAATAACTGTGGCCAGAATCATACTTCAGTGAAAATGTTCTCCTTCTGAGCAAGTCACTACAGCTCTCCCCAGTCTCTTTCGTGGGGATTTTTCCTTCTGCACCAGGAATTTCTCTCCTTAAACAGCAAAGTATGATCATAGTATCCAAGTACCATCTTGAAAGGGGTATTTGACTTTGAAGGGAACCTAGCTCTGGAGAGGGTGATTGGCAAGAAGCATGAAGGAATGGAGCAAGGATATGCAGGGAGAGGAGAGAGAATCATAGAGATGCAAACCTAGGCTTTTTTTTCCAGAAATATAAAATATTTCCTGCTGATTTTTATTGTGGAACTAGAAACGTGAACGCAAAACGGCTTCGTATTCCACAGAATTTTGGCAGCAGCTGATTCCTTTTCCTCATCCAGATTTTGCTCTTCAAGTTTCCTCGCTTTCTTCATTTCCCAGATTCAAAACTGACTTCAGCCTCAAATCTGGAACAGTTCAGCTGAAGATCTGAGCTCGTTAGATAGAACTTGTGTCTTGGGACATAATCTTTTGCTATTATGTCTGAGGTTGTTTCCCTGTTTGTCCTAGAAAAGCTATCATCTCCTAAGACTTCTTTCTAAACCTGTCTGTAAGAGTTGCAGAGACTCAGGGCTCAAGACCCCTTGCTAGACACAGGTCAGTACTGAAACCTGCTTACAACCCACATTGTTTTCCTAAGAGTTCAAGTAAAGCTCTTAGACTGCCCAGAAGTAGCCTCATCATCTATCATCTTGGTGTGGGTATGTACACTACGCAGTAGTATAATGCGCTTTTTGCTCATCAGCTGAGAGAGTCTTAGGTTGGATCACTTGAGGAAGATGGATCACCAGAAGAATGAGTGCCACAAAGCACAAGTCTTTTGTCACACCACTAACTACCCAGCAGTGCTATCACCTCTCTCCTACTTTGAGGTATCACATGTCATGCGCCTCCTGGTTCCTGGGATGGGAACACAGCAAAAGGGCCTGTAGTGAAACACAGTTCCACTTGGGAGGACCCAAAGAGGCTTCTTTTGGGCCCACTGAGGTCTTACCCTGAGACGATTCTGGTGAGGATACGTATGTTCAGTGGACTTGTGGGCCTTCATCAACAGTGCTGGCAGGTGAATTTGGGGAGCTAAAGCACTCTTGAAAACCTTACAGGTGCAGGTTTGGGATTTGCTTCTTCAAACTTCCATTTAGCTAATGTATGATAAGGTCACTGAAAAGGTAGTTTCCTAAATCCAACACAGTGATTATCATCTAGGCCACATCTACAAAAGCACGGTTAAACTTCCCTGAAATTGAGGAGAAACTACTAAAAGCCTCTTGCATATCTAGCATTTACTGTCAGCATCTAGTGCACTCTCATTAATGTTTGCAAAATAATCTATTTGCTTTCTGCTTGATAGCAAAGATTTATTATCTCTCCCTTGTACTTTGCAGATCAGCCTACATTTCTATCAGATGGTCAGACAAAATAATGCACAAAGTATTGTCTGTCAAGTCACATTTAACTTTGAATCATAGAATCACAGAATGCCTAAGGTTGGAAGGGACCTCTAGAGGTCATCTAGTCCAACCCCCCTGCACATGCAGGGACACCTAGAGCACGTGGCACAGGGCTGCATCCAAGCGGGTCTTGAAGATCTCCAGAGAAGGAGACTCCACAGCCTCTCTGGGCAGCCTGTTCCAGTGCTCTGTCACTCTCACTGTCGAGAAATTTTTCCTTAGGTTCCTGTGGAACTTTTGGTCCTTTAGTTTGTGGCCATCGCCTCTAGTTCTGTCAGTGGCCACCAC
>VWPW01030073.1:688-40876 GCA_013389825.1 Crypturellus undulatus
CACGTGTACCCTTCTATGGCAGTATTTTAAAACACTAGAGGCCTTTTTTAGCTCATCATTAACTTAAGTCAATAACTTCAAATTTCATGAAGTTACCAGAGACTAGTGGAAAGACCTTCACCTTCAGCGTTTTGATGCAGATAAAAATATACTGTGTCATTCCAAGTTCTGTGCAGACAATGAAGAAAGTGCCTTTCTTTTCTGCCTCACAAACCTATGGGATCAAGCAGGCAGAAGACCAGCAAGCAGTTAAGCAACTTGCAGGATTATTCCACCAAAAGGCAACCCGAGCAGAGAACACGTGGGTTTATCTTCCTTCCCGCCTCCCTGCTGAACAAAGATTTTTGAAGGACACAGTAGCTCCCCCTCAACCGAGTAACAACTTGGTTGTCTACATTTCTCACCTCGAGATGAAATTATTTCCTCTTGACACCATCTTTGCACTCATTCCTCTAACAAGTCTGGCACTTTATTTATCTTATTTTTTAGTGTGGCACTTTATCTATCTTCTTTTTTCAATTCCAATAGCCCAGAGAGTAGGAAACCAGCACATGAATTGCCCTTGCCACAGTCAGTAGAGACCATAGCAGTCATAAAGCCTCTTACGGACTAGTCAGGTTGAGCCCTGTGGTACGCAGCAATACTGCCCTGGCTGGACCTTTCCTTTTGGAAACCTCCAGTTATGGAGGGCTNACTAGAGGCCTTTTTTAGCTCATCATTAACTTAAGTCAATAACTTCAAATTTCATGAAGTTACCAGAGACTAGTGGAAAGACCTTCACCTTCAGCGTTTTGATGCAGATAAAAATATACTGTGTCATTCCAAGTTCTGTGCAGACAATGAAGAAAGTGCCTTTCTTTTCTGCCTCACAAACCTATGGGATCAAGCAGGCAGAAGACCAGCAAGCAGTTAAGCAACTTGCAGGATTATTCCACCAAAAGGCGACCCGAGCAGAGAACACGTGGGTTTATCTTCCTTCCCGCCTCCCTGCTGAACAAAGATTTTTGAAGGACACAGTAGCTCCCCCTCAACCGAGTAACAACTTGGTTGTCTACATTTCTCACCTCGAGATGAAATTATTTCCTCTTGACACCATCTTTGCACTCATTCCTCTAACAAGTCTGGCACTTTATTTATCTTATTTTTTAGTGTGGCACTTTATCTATCTTCTTTTTTCAATTCCAATAGCCCAGAGAGTAGGAAACCAGCACATGAATTGCCCTTGCCACAGTCAGTAGAGACCATAGCAGTCATAAAGCCTCTTACGGACTAGTCAGGTTGAGCCCTGTGGTACGCAGCAATACTGCCCTGGCTGGACCTTTCCTTGTGGAAACCTCCAGTTATGGAGGGCTCCCAGGTGGAGCCCACTGCCCTGCACCAGGCCGAGCACAATGCGAGCTNTTGGAAACCTCCAGTTATGGAGGGCTGCACCAGGCCGAGCACAATGCGAGCTCCTTCCTGCACGCCAGGAACAAGGAGCGAGGTTATTTCCTGCGCTTTGCGACGGGTGAGCGGCATTGTAAGAACAGATTGGTAGCAGCAGAGATGAGAAAGACTCTGCAGTTACTTACTAATATTTTATTTTTTAAAAATGATTACAAAATATTTTAGAAAGCTCATAAGACCAGAAAAGCATCATACATTAAAAGCACCACAGAATGGAAAAATATTTAGGTATTTTGGAATGCTTTTACCGAAAAGTCGAGGCAACATTGGCTACAGGACTACATAAAAATTTTATAATATCTAAGCATTGTTTTAGCAATCTCATTCAGTAATCAATAGAAGTCACTTAAAAGTCTCACAGGTAAAGTGGCATTAACCCTTATGCTGTTCAGCACTATGTAGGTATCTGCAATACGCATACAGCAGTGAGCTAAAACAAAGATGAATCTCCATTGTAAAGGCACTTACCAACATCCTGATTTGTTTTCACAATATTATACAACCTTTCAAAAAGCGCACTAGTTATTCCCCTTCAGCACAGAGTGCGTGTTGTTTTTACTGCACCAGTTTGAACAGAACTGGGATTGCCACGACGGCTGTTGTGCACAACCATCTTGTGCAGAGCTCTGGGAATTCTGTGGGATAAAAATCACTGCATTTTTGAGGCGGAGGGTACATGGGTAGAACTGAATTGTAACAGACTTCAACCCTCCCCTGCTATTTTCAAGAACAGACTAAAAGCAGCAAGGCACAATCCTTTTACACATTTGAGCCCCAAGGAATAAAATTCACAATTGTAACAGTAACGTGGGCTGAACAGAGAACACAGAACAGCCTCCAGGATGTGCACGAGGCATGTGTAGATTTTCCCAGCAGGAAGCAAACAGCCCAGCCACGGGCTTCACTGGTGCCTCACGGCACACAGTGCTCACTTGAGAGGGGAAAAAGCAAAGGGGATGCTGAGGAGCAGGTTGCTCGTCGCTGCAAGAGCTGCCAGCGCTCTCCGGAGGGAGCCCCTGAGCCGCCTTGGTGCCACCCAGCCCAGGTAGCTTCAGCATCAGAAACAGCAGGTTTAAGCAAAGCAGCCCGCGCTCATCGAGATTGGGGAGTCTCTTTGGTAACAGACCGGGAGGGACAGGGGTTGCCCAGTCACACGCGCAGAGCTCCTGCAGAGCCAGGCCCCTCATCCAACTCCCAACCGTCCTCCCGCATGGGAAGCGCGAGGGGGGGCCTCTCGGGAGGGCAGGCAGGAGCCTGCAGCGCGGCAGGGGCAGCCCCTCTGCGCCCACTGGCCACCGTGGGGAAACAACTCCGTGTAACAGCTACAGCTGCACCGGGCAGGACAGCAGGGACTGGGAAGAAACGAGCCGAGGAACGCTAAGGAATCACCTGAGGGGGGCCAAGGAGACCCTCACACCTGTGACACGTCGCAGCTTGTGCTGCACTGCGCCCTCCTCACTGGAGCAGTGTCAGCAGGGCATAGCACACAGGAGGAAAGGCAGAGAGAGGATGGGACAGATCCCTTGCAACACCCGTGATTTAGGGGGAAAAACCGAAAACAACACTTGGACAGAGTGAAACCTATAGGAAAGCAGCAGAGAACCATAACTCTCCATGTATTTTCAAGATGAGAAAAGTTAAAGTTTGAAAAAAAGTTAGCTGAGGGTAAAGCCCTGCCTTCATGCTGCATTGCTTAATAAATATCAGCAGCACAGTCTTATCAATACATTATACCTATTGCTTTAATTACATACCAAGCCTTAGAGCCTGTGGCCATTTTGATACGAACACAAATCCAGTAGCATCCTGGGATGTAAGCGGGAAAAAAAATCTGAAAATGTTAATTATCACAGATATGGACACAAACCCAAAAGGAAGAAGCTATAGCTGTGACAGAGGTTTTTCACTTTGGATAGTTCATATCACCAGCAACCTTGCTTGTAAACAAAACGTACCTCTATCTACCTGGTTTTGAGAGAAAGTTAGAGCAAGATTTGTACAAACAGATCAAGATCAGGTTTTAATGCAAATTGACACAAATAAATATGAGAACACAACAGTCCAAAGAAGAGGTTTCCTCTTCACAAAGCAGGAAACTCCCTGAA
Organism: Crypturellus undulatus; assembly: GCA_013389825.1. Classification (NCBI taxonomy): domain Eukaryota; kingdom Metazoa; phylum Chordata; class Aves; order Tinamiformes; family Tinamidae; genus Crypturellus; species Crypturellus undulatus. Next base: position 4,240 of record VWPW01030073.1, read on the forward strand.
GGGAAGCAAATATTTTATGGATAGCTCTGAAACCAAGCTGCAGCTTCAGCTCGATGCCTCAGATCCCCAAGCAAAGCTTAGTGTTGGGATTAAGGTCTCAGAGCACAGAGAGAAAACACCACCAACGAGCAGCGTCACATCCACCGGAAAGCGGCACAACTGAACAGACTCTGACCTTCCTCTACAGTGCTTCATCTCACAACTTCCTCATCCTGCTCCAAAGACAGCAATGCTCAGCCAGCTTCTGCGGGGCTTACTCTCCGTGCTGCCACCTCAGGTTACACGACTGGGAATCTCTCACACTAGGACACTGGAGAACTGGAGCTAACGCCTGGAAGACAGGGCAAACATCACGGCAGCTCGAGCAGGACCTGGTTTTGCTTCCATCAGATTTTTCTCATTTGTGCTCACACGTCAGAACAGCCCCTGCTCTGCAACAGTCGCACTGCTTGTCTGCTTCCCTCCAAGTGAAGTTGAGAAGCTTCATTTCATTTCTCCCTGGGGCTCCTGAAAGAAACGTCTCCTGGCCACTTCTATGGCCATCAGCAGCTGGTCTGAACCCCATCGCTTGCTGGGCAAGTTGCAGCTCTTGCAGCGCGCTGCTTTGCAGACAGGTCAGTGACACAGGAGTGCTAGCGCTGACTCACGGAATCGCACATTATTCATCAGCGTCCCCGCTGAGCTAGCCAGGAGCAGGAAGGCTCAAACCAGCGGCATATCCGTACGCAAAAAAAGTGGTAGAGTTCGTGAGCCCTCTGGCAAAGCTCCCCATGAACTGCACTAAGCCAGCTGCAGCTGGCCTTCACCCCCAACCTTGCATTTGGCAGGGCAGTGCTGACGTGCTGCTGTGTTCTGCCCGCAGTGTTTCCAACTGCTACTTTTTAGGTTAATTCTTGCAAGTATTTGTCCTTCAACCTTTTCTTCACAGCTTTTGTTGCTTTTGAAACAATCTGAAAGGAGATTCTGGCATACAATTTTAAACATTGGCAACCACAGGATGCAGAGCTCTCTCTCTAACACAGCATAAAACTATTCCCCATAAAAACCCAATACTCATCATTTCATTAAACTGAGCTCCATGGACAGAACTGTACCGAGTAGTAAAAGCAAAAGAAAAACCCTTATGGAAGGATCAGTATTTCTTGTGAGGTTGCAACTAGGTATCCCTTTAACATTCACAGTTTGATCAGTGTATAAAAAAATACAATTTATAATTAATAACAGAAGTATCTGGTCCATTTATATAGAAACATATATAGAAACATGTCTTTAGAACTGAATCTATACACCATAAATTACTTTTTAATAATGATCCTTACTGAAAATCAAATCAGCACACTCTATTGTCCTTAAATTATTGTAATTAGACACATTTTTTTTTAGTATATGCCAGGGCATATACCTGGCAGATCACTTGGGCAGTTATTAAGCAGGACCAGTTACCTCCAGGATTAAATAGAACATGATGCTAAGACACCATTGCTAGACCGAAAGACTTATCAAAACTTGTGATGAGCAATGCCTACAAAATTGATTAGAAGGAAAAGAAAGAATAAGTTATTTGCAGTGCACGGAAACCTCTTTTTAGTTTGCTCAATGAGAAAAATAACCACCAAGTTTAGTTTTACTTATTCAGTGGCTGACTTTCTGTGGCAGTCTGAACGTGGGCAGGATTTTCAGAATGACTTTCCGTGGCTTGTTTCCGTTTATCCAAATAATTCATAACCCCTTCTGCTAAAAATGCAATACTTGCAAGAAATCCAAATGCCTGTGAAAGTGAAAGAAACACATGATGTAAAATCTGTAAACATCAATGGCATTCAAACACTTCTATGTAAGTTAATAACTCCCATGTATTAAGTTTCCAGTCATCCTTAAATCGGTGGTTCCATTTAAGTTAGAAACAGGTCAGAAATAGAGCCCGTATTGCATTTATTCAAGAGTTTTTACACTTCTCTTTCTTTCAGTCAAGTATGAGTCTTACAGTATAACCTGATCAGCCACTAACATTAGAAGAAAATTGGAAGAGAATTGGAAGGAAAAAAAAAAAAGGTAATGAAGTATGGAATAATTTTTCCAACTCCAGGAAAAAAAATTAAAAAAATCATCCTTTTTCATTCAAGAATAATGTCAAATTTCAAACTGATACATTCATAATTCCAAGGGTATTTAAGAAATGCCACAAAAGGGCAGAATTATGCCTTCCACAGCAGCTCTTCAGCTCTGAGCCCCTCAGCCTTCTCGGGAAGAGGCAAGCACAGCTTCAACATGCTGGGCTTTCCAGCAGCAGCGAGGGGCACCTGCTCTTTGGATTTCCTCAGGGAAGTTTCTAGAAGATCTGAAACATCCAGAAACTCTGGAATAGCTAATTGCTCTTGAAACATCGCATCCCAACAGAATTTCGGTCCCTGCCTAGTTTCTTGCCTGCAGAGGCAAATGTGAGGTTTAAAGTGAACAGCAGTTAAGAAACAAGATAAATACACAGTAAATGATAAAATTTTTATACTTACACATGCAGCTTTTTCTAAATGAGATCCAGAGCTGGTTGCAGCAAGCAGTACTGAAGCTAACAGAAATATGCCACCTATGCATGGCATAGCATAAAAATTCTGCAAGTATAAAAAGAGGGTGTCAAAGAATTGTACTATACTACCTGAAAAGAACAAACATCGTAACAGCAGCCACGTTAATCTGCCAGGGAATTTGCACTTTGAAACTTTTAAAAAATAAATATATATATCTGAAGCTGATGTTAGCATCAGTTTACATACCAAACAACACTCAACATATCAACCACGTGAAGGAGTCTGTATTACAGATGCCCCTTTTTCTGCCCTCTTTAAATATTTTGCTTATTCCATCCAACTTCTTTCACAGTCAAATTCAGGCTCAGGTCTATAGTCTTAGCCTCACTCTAGATGCAAAGCATTTGAGAAAAAAGAAACCTGCAGATTAATGTGCTTGCTGAAATGTCTTCCTGCACTCCCTTACGTGTCCCTTCACATTAAAACCCAGCACTTGCTTGGCAGAGAGGCAGGAAGGGACGCGCACAAGGCTCCCAAGTGCAATCCTCTCACTAGCTCCACAGATCAGCTTAGTGCCACCACTTCCATCTTTGGAAACGTAAAAGCATGAACTGTAATGAGTATGATTAGTATCAAAAAGGATGTAGGCTGTATGTACTGGAAAAACAGATATTGTAAACAGGCAAATTCCAGGTATCGTGATGGCAGCAGGCTGTGTTCTCTCTCTTACATGCTTACTTGCTTTTATAAGTATGTGTGTATAAATGTGTGTATGTATATGTATACACACACACATATTTTTAGATATACAAAATGGTGACTAAGAGCAGTGTTAGTTTGTGCTAAAGTCTTTCACACAAGTCCTAAAACTTTGCACACAGTAGTACATAAAAGGTTTGATTCATACCAACAAGATCACAGTGGTCTAGTTAGCACCAGCACACAACACAAATATACGGAGAAATAAAGGCCAAGACAGAGATCTTGCACAGCATTTATAGAGAAAGCACAAGTGAAGGTTCATATTGTCTAGTTGTGTTAAAAGTGAAGGAAACCCCAGTTTGCAGAAAAGCAACAGAGGAGCATGCATATACAACACAGCTTTGGTATGAGATTAGTGTCATTCTTCAATCTGAAGTAGCTGTAGGTGAGACCATGACAAGATAGCTGTAAAATCAATTAAGCCATGGAAAAGAGGAGTATGAAGAAAAAAATCGCTGCCTCACTCCATGACAAAGATTCTCTACTGAAACCATCAGAGGGCAAGCCAATGCCAGTTCCACTTTGTGGATTCACTGTCACAGAACACAGTGGTAATCAAAAATACAAAGGGAGTCAAAAATACTCTAAAAAATGCATATCAATAATGCTACTAGCTACACTGCAGATCCCAAGGCAGAGAGGCCTTCAGGAAGTTTCTAAAACACTGAATGTGATAGGCTATTAGGGGACATAGAAATGGATGTGTGTTTCTTATATGTCTCTGCCCACATCATTAACATCTGGTATTAAAACATTAGTATCAAAATTCACTCCACATTATTTATATTATGCCTCTTGTCATGAAAAATTAAATGTCCCACCAGCTCACTTCAGGTTCATAATTCCATTAGACATTTGTAGCAATAGTTAGCCCTTTTAAATGAAATAATCTGTTTCCATGAAAATATAAGAAATATTTCCTCACATTTTAAGAAACCTGAACTCCTACCCTTCCCCCAGTACAATCTTGGAAAGGAAGGTTAAAATCCTCTTCCTGGGATAGGAAGAAAACAAAAAGAGAATTTTTTTGTTTCTTTTGTCATGGAGAGGTGGGAAAGGGGTTCTTTCATAACATGAGGTTATATGAAATTTGTCACAGCAAAGAAAACAACTTATTGCAAAAAAGCCTCAGTCCCAGAAGGGCAGACACCACAATTCAACTGTAAAATGTTGTGGTCCGTACAGTGCAGCAGGATGCTCTGAAGAGACTGTATGAAACTTAACCATGCCAAAGAAAATGCATCTCCTAGCAGGGAGAAAATATCTGCTGTTTCCAGTAGAAACCAGTTAGTTTCCTGATTCAATGCCCCAGCTTAAACACATCATATCTCACAGTAACCAATATGACAAATTTGGAAGTTTCTAATATAAAATGAACCCCTAAAGTTGAAGGGGCTGTTATTTATTACATTGTCGTGTAATATAATAAATAGGTATAACATATAGTTTACTTGATAGTTAGCAAATAACTATAAAGAACCTCAACTTACTCTTTAAACACTAAAGAAAATATATTCCTTATGTATAGTCTTTCAACTCCACAATAGTATTTGCACCTACTTTGCAATAGCACCTACTTCAAACAGTTCGTTTAAAAAAAAGTTTGTTTTTAAGCTTAAAAAGAGGTTTTTTTCTCTCCTTACCACTCTCTCTACGTTTTCCTTCCCAAACCTTTCGTACGCAGCCGTGCAGTACAGGCAGAGGGCCAGGAGGCTCAGCAGCAGCGCGCTGCAGCTCGTGAACTCGAAGAAGTAAAGCCCGCCGCACCTGAGGCAGTTCTCCACAACCTCTTCACAAATGACCGCCAGCAGAGAGAAAAGCTGCAAGTAGATAACGTGCCAAGTTAGAGCGAGTCTTTAATACCTTCACAAAGAGACATCTCTGGTATTAACGCTAAGGAAGACAGCTAAGCTCAGTCTAAGAAGAGCCCTGCACCCTGTTCTGTGCTATACTACACTTGCATTTACTCTTGATTGAATCTTACAAAAAAGCGCCACCACCCGCAATCCCAAAAGATACTGATCCAATCTACCACCCTGAGAGCTACTACTGCTGTCACCCCCCTGGCTAAGCTTCACAGAAAGCAGATAGGGCCAATTGCTGGGCGCTTATGACTCACTAACAGAAGCCGCTTGGCTGCATTTCTAGGAACCAACGCAGAAGGAAGTTTTACATTTATACTAGGTCAGACAGCGTTTGATCTACGCAGAAGCTTCTGTTCCCTTTCCTGCAGCAGTATCTTATGAAGAAAGGCTGCCAGTGAATTCCTGCATAAGTGCTACAGGTCTGCTGATGTTTCTTATGATGTTTTATGGAATGTGAAAGCTGAGCTTTATTTAAATGTTCTCTCGGCCACTTTGCTTGTTTTCTTCGTCCAATAGATCCTTGTTCAGGATTCAATTCAGCAAATTAAAACAATACCAAACAGAATTAGAGGGACTCAGATTTGGTCGTACAGTCAAGAATGACTTAAGAATAATGATCCCATTTTTAATAAGCATACATACACAATAAAAAGGTCAACAAAAATAACTTTAAAACGTCAAACTCTAGAATTCAAAATAGTCATTTTCCAGTTACTGGCTTATAGAAGGAACTGCGGATGCCCTGTCTGGGTCTTGCTCTTGGAAACGGCAAGCCTTTGGTTTCACTTTTCTGGCAATGTAAATAAGAAAAGCAAATTAGCACTGCAACTTCCCCCACTAAGCCAGCCCTCGGAAGGGCCCTTAGAAACATCATGCTTTGAATAGGCAACCATATAAAAGTAGGCAGGAGCTCTAACGGGGGAAGCACACACGAGCTGAGAAACTGAAATGTTACAGTCAGGTCACAGCGTACTTCCTTTTTCATTGTTGCATTTACCAGGAACCCTCACACCTAGTTCAGTCGCTGTAACGGAGGCCCAAGAATTATTTTCAACTCCAAATTTCCAATTTTTAAGCGATGTGTTTTCCTTATTTCAGAATATTTATTGCAGCGTGTCTCATCATTTTCTGTGTCACATCTGGAACAGGGGATCGCTCTCCTGTCCTACCACAAAAAAGCATAATTTTAACCCCTGCTAAAAGAGCGGTTCCTAACTTCAGTTTATACATGTATGCAACAGTAATTGAGTATTAGCCAGAAAGTTACTGTCTCTCTGGAATTACTCACTTGCATTTTAATAATACCCTATTGCTGAGAGCGGGATAAATACCCCGGCTTTCCTAGGCACAGTCAGGACAGTCCAGCTGTTTTACTGGCTTTCCCAAGAGCTTTCCCGCCGGGAGCTGCAGCCTCACGCAGCAGCACCGCTCTGGGTCCCCGCGCAGCCTCCCGGGTACTTGCACCCAGCAGCAGCAGCAGTTTCCTCTGCTCGCTGTTGCACCCAGCAGCACGTGCGGAGGCTGCCACTACTGCGGTGATTCCTACCCAAACCTTGGCACAACACTCACTACCTTCCTCTTTGTGCGGAATTTGAATCAATCACGGTCATAAAAATGTCACCTACATAGACGAATCTGGAGTCCCATGCAATAAACATATCTCTTGATGTCCTCTCGGCAGTTAAATTTTCATTATACTCATACTAAGAAGTTTTGAAAAGATGGGAAATATTACAGTATACGCAATTACTAATCATTCGGAAAAAAAGGCATTTCTAAGGTCTGGAAAATAGTTTTCTGCAGCTGGTTTCAAAGTATTTTAGAATATATGTAATCACCTCTATAATGAGGACACTAATGATTTTCTGAGTGCAAGCGCCTGTTTAGCACAAGTGTCTGAACAGATGATTGTTGGTGTGCAGTCCTAATAATATCTAATAATCACTATTTTAATCCCAAGGCAGCATTTTAATTAACAGACATGATTACAGCTATCATCATCACTGAGAATTAAAAAAAAAAATATTTCCCACAATGACAATATTTCTCTTACTGGAGATGGCAAGGCTTCTGTTCAGGTAAGCAAACAAGGATGTCAGTATTTCAGCATATATGCCTATGCAATGGTATATTTTAGACAGTGAAACTACTTACGTGGATGAAATATTTGGGAGCAATATTGAATGCATCTTATTCTAACAATCTGTAGTGGAAAAAGTAAGAGGCTCTATATTTGTTTGAAGCATTCTTGGGTGTGATTTTTTAAAACCCTTTCAGAAAACATTATTCTTGGCATTATCAGTGTTGCCTTTACCAGCACTTAGTTCTGCAGTTTTTGGTTCAAGCTGGAAGGATTGGAAACCACCTATGATTCCTACAAGCATGAGACATCTGACTAAAAAAGCTGCTTTGCTGGCTGGAAAATGTACGACCGACACGCGCCACTTTGCGTGGGTTTCACTACCTCCCTTCGAGCTCTTCGGGGCAACGCTCCTCACACATCCCCATCCGCAACCTCGTGCCAGGGCTGCCCGGAACGGGCACCCCGGAGCCGGGTGGGAACATCACACCTTAACTGGTGACCACCAACACAGCACACGTCTGCCCTGCATTNTCCGCAACCCCGTGCCAGCGTCACCCGAACGGGCACCCTGGAGCCGGGTGGGAACATCACACCTTAACTGGTGACCACCAACACAGCACACGTCTGCCCCACATTTCTCCCATATTTGCACATGCGAAGTTCAGCACAGCCAACGGGGCTGTCGGGGCCATGGGGAGGTAGGGTTGGCTCTGAGGACCATGCTAAACCCTCCCCAATCTGGTCTCAGCTAAAGGTTCTGAGGTTCAACCAGAGGCTTCCACTTCTGTTTTCATCCAGTGCAGCCCTCAGAAGACATAATTAAGTTGTCCAGGTTAGTTTTAAACTACGCTAGCACTACTAAGCTGAGCAGAACTGCCCTGGATGGCGGTCCTTAACCTTGGCCACACGACTGTCAGATTTCAGCAGCTGCTCCTGCAGCTATAAATGACAGAAACGGCGCAAACCACACTGTGCCTCCAGCACAAAACAAGCGGCACCCACTGAAGTTACGATACTCCAAATGCGTGCCCGTCCTCCACGTTGGTTTTAACCGCACGAAGCTCAGTACGCCACGGCAGACAGGGGCTTCCCCCGCTGCGGGTTGGAGCCGGCATTCCTCATGAGGCGAGATCCGCCTCCGACCCGCGGCAGCGGCTCCGCGGGGCGCTCCTCCCGGGGCTGCGGCTTCGCCCCGCGCCAGGGACTCCCTTCCTGCCCCAGAACCGCCCTTTTGGGGGCCAACGGGGGCGCCCACGGGAGCCCACGGAGCCACGAGTGAGCAGGAGGGAAGGGGCGCGGGGCAGCCGCCTCCCCTGCCCCTCGGCAACGGCGGCGCCGCGACTGCGCGCGGGGTTTCCTGCCCCGCGACGCGGGGGCGCAACGGCCGCAACGGCCGCAACGGCCGGCGCCAACGGCCACAGCGCGCGGCGGGAGCGAGGGGAAGGGAAGGGAAGGGAAAGCGGCGGCCCGGGGGGAGCCGACTCACCGCCTGGAGCGCCTTGGCCGCGCGCTGCGGCCAGCGGCGCAGGTGGCGCAGGGTGCAGGGGCAGCGGCCGCGCGGCGCCTTGTTCTGCGGCTCCGTGGTCGCGTTGTAGACGCCCGCGCTGTCCATGGCCGCGCGCCCGCCGCCCGCCTCCCGAGCCGCGGGAAAGCGAAAGAGAAAGGCAGCCGAGAAGGAAAGGGGGAAGGCGGCGGCGGCCCCGGCGGGACAGAAAGGCGTTTCCTGGAGCGAGCGCGGCTGGGAAGTGCCCCGGCCGCCCCCTCCGCTCTCCTCCCCTCCCCTTCCCTGCCCTGCCCTAGCAATGTGCTGAGAGAAACTTCCCTTCCTGCCGCCGCCTCGGTGCGCGCCTGGCGTTGTTCGAAGGGCGCGCGTTCGGGCAGGGCAGCAGAGACGCTTTCTGCAGAACCTGCGCGAGAACGTGGAAAGGCGAGTTACGAGGAGCCACGAGCGGCAGCCTTGTTTTTAACTCCTGCAAGGGTAGGGGCCAGAAAAAAAAGGGAGAAAAAAAATTAAAAAAGGCAGTTACAGAGGCCGGCAGCACCCTTCGTAAGCACGTTCTGCAGGAATCTTCAGTTTTTTGTTTCTTCATTTTGTGTTTTCTTTCTTGCCAGTATCTCGAATCTGGCTTAGTGGCACCAAAGCCTCGTACATGACTAGGCTCTGTGGTGGTCTGTAGGAAACGGGGCTTATAAAGATGGAAGCAATTGAAAATTCTCCTTTTGAGGTGTTCAGAGCATCTGTGGATTTTTGCTGTTCTCGTTTGACTCTTCACCCATATCTTGAAGCAGCATTGCTAGTTAATGAACACAGATGTTAAAATGTTCAGAGCAACTATCTTGAGAAACACTGCTTTTCAATGAGTCATAGACATACAAACCTGCCTGCAAAAGACTAAATACCTTGCAACCTTTTTCTAGTTCCTTCTGTCTTTAAGGGTTGTTTTTCCAGTCCAGGCCTTCTCCAAAAGATACATATCAGTGAGGCATGAGTTGTAAAGGCTGGCTTGCCACTTAAATCCTGACTTATTTAGGCCTCTTCACTTATTTATTTATAAGGAAATGCATGAAAAGTGGAACCACAAAAAAGCTACAGTACTGTCGTAAGACCAAGTAACAGCCAAGGAATAGAATCAACAATATAGGACCTAATATGTTTAAAGTATTGAGGGATTATGTTAAAAGATACAGATGCTGTTCTGTGCATAAAAAGTTGCAGATGTTCTTTACTCTTTTCTCAGAACTGTCTTTCAAATGTAGGGTCTCAGCCTCCCTTAAAAAGGAAGCACAAATTAAAGCAGTAGTTACGATGCTTTAACAAGTCTGTCTGATGGAAATAACTGCAATTAGCTGGCCATGATGTACTGGAAATCCCATTCCAGCTGTACATCTGCTCGTTTCCTTCTGTTTAAGGGCTATAGCTGAAAGAGTTTTCCAGAATGCAAAAGTTCCCTTTCCTACCCACACATCCTAGGGTGGGAAGACAGAGCAGGAGCTAAAGGTAGAACATTGTGGCTGGCAAACAGTGTTAAATCTTGAACTACTGTAGTATCTCCAGACGGCCCGAGTAGGAGGTTGTTCAAAGCAGGTAAGTAATGAATGACCTAATTCTCTTCCTCATTACATCTTCTCCAAAGATACCCACCATACAGTGACTAAAAAGCAAATACCCGGTAATTTGAGAGAGCCTGCTCATTAAGGACACTGCAGTAACAGCATGTTATCACCTTTGCCTTGCTGAAATAACTTGCAGCAAAGCATGACTAGAAGGTGTTGAGTGAACATCAGCCGCAGGAATATGACGGGTGCAGACCAGGGCTGCATCCTGAAGCCCCTGCAGCTCTTTGGAGTCAAAAACAGCAGCTCTACTGACTTGACTTCATCACATTCTCCAATGCAGTTGTGAGGTTTTGCATTTCCTTTGAGGAGGACGAGGAAAAGGAAGCAGAGGATTGGGAAAGTAACTTAAAAGCCCAAAGTGCTGAAAGAGAAGGTCTCAGTTTTCCCCAAAGGGTGTTGAGGTTTGTTGTCCTGAGCAGCATGAGGAGCTCATAGGAGACTTGTACATGCTGCATGCACTGAAGCTCCTTCAGCTCTTGAAGCTCTATTTGTGGGTTCAGCATTGCAATTGAATTTCACAAACACTGATCTTCATGATAACATGCTGGAATGTGTGATTTTAAAACAGCTGAGGATGAAAATGAGCATTTTTGACAGCTATTTCCAAGTATCTTTTATGGCACAAGAAAAAAAAATCTCACATTTTCCGCATGCAGGGTTAGGCCAACTCTTAACACTGTTTTTCTCCATTTTTCTGACAAATGTAATGTGGCACAGAGAGAAGCACGAGGCTGTGCGGCGTTGGGAAGCTGCACATGTCCTGTTGCAAAACATCTGCTCACCACTCGGCAAGCTGGTAGTCACATTTCAGACATCTCAATATAAAGATAAGGTTAGTATATTATGGTAGGTAGCCCATGTGGCCCAAAATACCTATCTATGCACATTACAGAGGGACTTTTCAGCTGAAAAAATATAAAGTAGCTGTCTGAAAATAAAGTGGTCTTTCACCCCCAATTTTCAAGCCTAAGATGTTCAGAACAGCTTTATGACAGCCAGGACAAATAAAGAACTGATGTGGGAGAGAGCAGAAGAGAAAGAGGAGGAGGAGATACAAAAAAAAATCTTCCCTAAACATTTATTTAGTAGATAATCAGCTCCTCATAAGCAAAGAGCTTGCCCTGGAAGTGCAAAGGAATTCATTTGGTTAATTTATTTTATAGTGGTTGTTGTTTGCTTTTCCAAGTTAGCTTCATTGTTTTATCTGCTATTTTTGACCCACTTGATGAAAAAAGTTGGGAGGGTCTGTTCACTCTACCTTTTCTGAAAAGGGCCTTTAGCAAGGACTCATTTTGTATAGGAGCTTAACCATCTACTCTGTCAAGGGGGTAGTCATGGGCATCTCAGACCAGGAGGACAAAGGAACCGGACACCTAATTTTGGTCTCATCAGATGGAAATAAGCAGCAAAATCAAGCCATGTATTCAGGAAACACATTCTTAAATGTTTTCCTAATGTGGCAAAAGTGCCTTAAGGTCGTTGTTTTTTTTTTTTTTTTTTTTTTTTTTTTTTTCCATAAGCCACAGGGAAGCTGAAGAGATGGGGACAGCAGCCTTAAGAGAATTTGAACATAAAGTAGCAAAGAGGGCTACAAAGTTTAGTCTTGCAGAACTTTAGTCTTGTGGTATAACAGGGCAGACTAGAGATACACCTTAAAAACTTTTAAAAAAACAAAAGAGCTAGTGGAGTTTCAAGAGAGAAGAACATTTAGAAACTTTAAAGATGAAGAAGTGATGTTTTGTTTCAAGAACTCTATTTTATGAAGTGAAATTCGAATGAGTCATCAGTAAGGTTTTCCCCTGTCCTCTACAAAAACAATCCGCCTAGTGCAGTAGTTCTCAATGTAGGTATTATATGTTTAGGTCTCCAGCTTCAAAGGTCTTGTGCTTTGACTCAAGAAATAAATTACATTTTTTCAGCAGATAAAGTTTTCTAAAACTGGAATTGTACAATATATTACAGTGTTACTGGCTGGGTTTTGCTCCACTAACACCTAACCCTGCAAGTGTAAGAAGTGTCTTAGTGATACCACCAGCAGAACAGTCTCTCTCAAGTGTATTTAGAGTTGTGTTTGAGGAAGGCTATTTATGTAAACTGTTTAACTGTTCTGGTTCTGATGCATGCTACACATCCATTATTAGGCACAACCTTTCTCTCCAACTGCCCTAAGATGTATGTAACTCATTCTAGACAGTTGTTTATCAGTAGGTAACATATTTCTCGATATGATACGTTAATTGCATCACTACCAGAAGCAACATTTTAGGTACTTCAGTTTGAACAACTGATCATTAAGTTAGGATCATTTCTACTCAAAATTGTCTGTCACCCATCTAATCTAATTTCAGAAAGCACAGTAAAACTCCCTGAAATGTAAACCTGGGTGTATGTATATATACACACACACATATGCACACATGTATATGCATGGTGTTCTCAAGGTAATTTAGATATTTGGAAAGGGAGGTGGCACACTAGAACTGCTAGTTAACTCAATTTGTAAAGACTGACAAGTTGAGGAGCAGAGTATCACCATGTCCACATTCAAGATGTTAACCTCTTCAACTATCTCAGACTTCAGAAAAGCCCTGAAGAAGTAGGTATAACTGTTCTACTCTTGGTTTAAAAACAAAAACTAAAAAAAAAAAAGAAATTAAAATCTCTTAGCATTCCTTTGGTCAGTATATGCTTTTTTACACTTTTTTAAGACAATAAATGCTTTTTTATTATTGCATAGCTAGCAGCAAAAAGCAGCTGTAAGCTTGACACAGAGCAGTAAAGCCTGTGGGTTCTGGGATTTTTAGGTAATGGGTACAGCCCTAACACTAGACAAGTAGCCATCATACAACATCGGAAACAGCAGGATTCTCTGTGTAACCAGTAATTTCTTAAAATGCATCACAGCAGAAACTCTATGCATCTGATAAGCTCATTTTACTAACAAAGACAGTAAATTTCCTTCCAGAAATTATGCTTTAAGAAAGTTTAAACCTGGGGAAATGATATTGTGCATCAAGAGTTAAAGTTCCATCTCTGTGTGAGGAAGAATTTCATTATGAGGGTGACAGAGCCCTGGAACAGGCTGGCCAGAGAGCTCATGGAATCTCCTTCTCTGGAGACCTTCAAATCTTGCCTGGATGCCACCCTGTGCCATAGAGGACCTTGCTGGAACAGGGAGATTCAACTAGATGATCTCAAGGCCCCTTCCAACCTCAGTCATTCTGTGAGTCTGTGTAAAAGGGATACTTTTGAGACTTTATAACCTGCATCCTTAGAATTAAGAGTAAGCAAAGAAGCACACAAGGGGTTCAATGAAAGTTATTTAAATTTGAATGCAGAGAATACTTTATTAACCAATTACAGTTCTGATGACCAATTTTAAACCATAACTAGTGTGAGAAACAAAAGGGGCACATTAAGGCTGAGCCATATATATAGACAAATCTGGATACTGATAATCTGTACATTTAACCTCCGCTTTTTATTTATACATCTTTTATTCAGTGTCTGAAATTAATCAAAGAAATCAGGCTGGCCATTAATTTCAGGTCTTGCATTCTGGAATGAATTCCTTGGGATTTGTTTTTTTTTTTTTTTTCCAGTATAAAGTATAAAGGGAGAGGAGACAGATTTGCAACCACATTTCAAATTCAGTGTTCAAATATATTTGGACTTTATTGTTGTTGCTGTTACAGATTTGTGCAATTTGCCATTTTCTCTTCCACAGAATTCATAGTAGTTCTCACCTTTAGAGGTCAATCTATTTAAGATGGTATTAAATTTGACTAACAGGTCAGGAGAGCAATATAAATTAAGTGCCTGTGGTGTGTATCAGTTTTCCCAATCTAAGCAACCTCTAACTTTTAGGTAAAGTGGACACATTTTCAAATTTACAGAATTACACCGACTTTCCAACAAAACCCTGAAAGAATTTACTATCGCTGCACTGTGAGCAGTAGTCCTACGTGGTGTGATACTGTTTTCAGTCTGTACAGTTCCTTTCTGTAAAGCTGGGCAACGCATATGAAAGACATCAACTGCTTTTGTTCTCTGAAAGGAAAAAAGAAAAAAAAAGTTTCAGCTCTTTAGTTCCAGTCGCTGAAGGAAGAGGCAGAGGCAAGTTTGAATTTATCCCAGAAAACTGAATAATTGCTTCTATTTGGTGTCTTCAGGATGTTTCACCTTCTGCAGGAGATGTAGGTGTTGTAGGAGAGACCATTTCAGGTTTTCGTGAAATTCTGTCCAATTCTGCCTGCACATCTGTTAGAACTGGCTTCTGGCCTACAACAGACAAGCATATAGTCCAGTCATGCCTAGGAAGCAGTTTTGGGAAAGCTGCTAGTATCTTTATTTCCTCAAGAAGCACCTTTAAAAATGAATAAGGAACAAAAGAGAGAAAAAAAAAAAAAACACACATTTTTGTTTTAGAAAAATTGTTATTTCGTAGTTTGTATGCGAAGTGAGAACATTAAAAATCAACAACAAGAAAAAGAAACACCTGAAACCTTTTAATGTGTTTCAGATTTCTCTAAGCAACTTCCTTAACTGCACATCAATTGTCAGTATATTATTATGGCTTATATTGTTTCTTCATACAGAAAAGCATAGTAAAGGTTAGCAGTTAAGAATACTTCCACATAGATTTCGGCATCAACTGTTTTAAAGCTATTCTGGACTTAGGTGACTACACACACTAACCCAGAGAATCAGTTTCATATGGTTGGTCAGCATAAAGTTGACATCAATGTCCATGTGCACATACAGGGGTGGCAGATTCCTTGCACTCCTCAGCTTCTTTCAGGCTGAGAAGGAAGATGTTAATTACTAAGTAGTTTTAGCAAGGTCCAGTGCAATCCTCTTTCTGAAGATGCAGCTTAACAGAAACTACCCCACAGCTTGTTTTTGCTGAGTGTACTGTGCTGTTCTTCAATTCATTTAGTTAGCATCATATCAGAAGCCAAACAGATGACACCGTACAAGCAGAAAAAATACCTATAATTTCTGTGAGGAAGATAAGACAAAGGCTTAAGAGCTGAGATTTAACAGCAAACTTTGGGATAAGTTGCTTAGTTTATCTATGGAAGTCAAGTCAAAAATCACATCTAAGACAAACTTGCTTTGATTCACAAGCATTCCTTGAGAGCCTAGTCCTCTGGCACGTTATCCCAGGCACACCTCATTCTTGTTGCAGAGCAGGGAGACTTCCAAAGACATTTTCCTCCCTAAGATTTTAATTTTGTTCTTGACAGTTCCACCACGGCCCCGGCCACATGCGCTGCTGACGAGCGCTGCACCTGTTCACTGGCATCACGCGCAGCCGCTGCGTGATGCCCCCCACAAGGGATTCTGGCGGGTGCTCTGCACCTCGTGCGGAACCAGCCGCACTTGGCTGGGCCCTTCCCTCAGGCTGCTCAAACCAGCTCCTGGCTGGGCCCGCTCTGCATCCGGGACTGCTCGCACACCTTTTTCAGCCATGCGAGCTTTGCATAGAGAGAAGGGAGGTACGGGGGAAACATGCCTGTTTAGTCCTCACAAAATGAGGAGTGGAAAACCATGTGGTTTTTCTTTTAATATACATAAGTAAACACTAATATCAAGTACAAACGAGTCACAAATATTCTCACATAAATGCAGTGTTATTGGAAGGTGGGAGAATGTCAGTATAGATTTCCTTAAAGGAGAAGCATTTTCCTCCTAAATCAGAGGCACCAGAACAGTCTTGCAGTTAGCTTTAAAGCAGTCAG
This sequence comes from Crypturellus undulatus, assembly GCA_013389825.1. Taxonomy (NCBI): domain Eukaryota; kingdom Metazoa; phylum Chordata; class Aves; order Tinamiformes; family Tinamidae; genus Crypturellus; species Crypturellus undulatus. The sequence continues at coordinate 20,336 of VWPW01030073.1, forward strand.
TAGTATTTAGTGTTCATTTGAAATGTATAATAATGACATCATATAAAAAAGCCATCAGTGAAAAATACATAAGTAGTTTTACATGCTGTCAAAGTCATTCAAATCAAAAATTTTATTCTAGAAGATCTAGATCACTTGAACAAAAACAACCCCCGACACACACACACCACAACACTGTCAGTATTGCAGAAAAAAAATACAATACAATAAATACAATAAAATTCAACTTAGTAAAAAAATGACTTCTACTGCAAGCCTCTAACAATCATAAGAGCCACGAGGGGCAATACTAACAATACTGTGAAACCAAAACCAGAAGCAAAACCAGTGAGACATCCAATTAAAAACAGTCATGCTCCTGATAACCTGTATTAATAGAAATGATGCATTACTCGAATTAAGTGGATCTTTTATCATTAATCATACCTGACTTTTTTGCTGATGGTGGTAAATTGCTGCCAGCACCTCCTGTGCCACCTCCTCCAGGACTGCCACCAACACCACCGGGGCCACCGGGGGAACCAGTTTTCTTACTCAGCAGACTATTGAAGAAGTTGGCCAGGACTCCTTCACTAGTAGCTCCAGCTATAAGAAGAGAAGGGGAAAAAAATATATTTACATTTTCTAAATAAATCCTGACCTCGTGTGTCAGTCAATCTAAACAAAAACACTAGGGGAAGCAGGCAAAAGCACCTATTATACTTCCTAAGTGTATTTTTGCCCTTAAGAGAAGAGGTACCTTTCATATTGGGATCAATTTTTTTGGATCCAGTAGGGATAGGTGTAACACTGGCAACGTTGGATGTTACGGATCTATTTGGTGTCCTAGGAGACCCTCCAGGAACTCTTGGTGAGGCATCCTATGCAGAAGGAAACAATAAAGGCCAAAGCTGAAGTAGTCAAACTTCTATAAATTTTAAATGATGCTACAGAGAAGCATGTCAAACTAACCATTTTGTTGTTTTGCACGACTGAATGTTTTTTATGAAATGTAGCATTCCATGCAAGTGAAATGATGCAAGATCAGTTGTACTGATTGTACATGGATTTTTCCCCACGCTTGTAAATCATTACAAATGTTAACTTCAGTCCAACAGCTAAGTCACTGCTGAAGCCTTTCCCTTAATCTGTGAGAAATAAAGATACCCTCTGTTTCTCAGTAACGGTGCTGATTGTAATGAAAACTGCCCTGAGGAACTATATCAAGTGCCTTGGAAAACAACCATTGACCTCCAGCACCATGGGAAGGACTAAAGGGACACTGAGAAAAGCATTCCTCACTGCTTCAAAGAAGGTTCTGCAAAATTGCATATCATTTCCGAAGAGCCACCTTCATGAGATCACGTTCTCCATTAAACTCATGTTACTTTTAAGTTGTTTTAGTCATATTTTAAATACGTTATTTAAATGCTGCTGATGCCATAATTTTCATCCGAGCTCAGTTTTATGCTGGAGTCTAATATTCTTGGAGCAGCAGTGCCAGATTTAGGACATGGAACTGATCAGGGCAATTCAGCTGAAGTGCATATTGCTCCCTGCCACACATCTGGGACAAAAGTAGCCATCCAGTCCCTGAGATCCACTTGAATGCACAGGGTGTAAAGCGTGACGTGTAGTCCGCACTGCCAGTACAAGCATGGGAGGGGGTATTGCCATTTCAGAGCATTTTAAGATACACACTTTCATCACTGTGTGTTTAAAAAAACCACAGTGTTTATAGAACAAAACAGTTTGTATAGAACAAAACAAAATAGAAAAAAACAAAATAGAACAAAACCTTACATCAAGGAATACCTGGTAATGCATTTAAAATTAAAAAGAGACCCTAAGCATATGAAAATGAACCTTTTTTCATGTGACGGGATTTAAAATTCTTATTACTAACCACTGGTCTTCCTGCTGCAGGTGGTTGTTTCGCCAACTGCGACTGCAAAAAATAAATAAATAGATAGTACAGATTTGTTTTATTCTCTAACAGGACTTGTTAATTGAAACTGGTTGCTTGGTTCTACAGACAGAAATTTACCTGTTGCTTCATAAGAAACACTTGGTCATCTTCTGCTACAATTTCCTTTTCATGAACAAACTGCAATACAAACACATTAACACAATTAAAAATTTTTTTTCTATCTCTTGATAAATGACTAAGGCATTTAATAAAAAAGCAAATATGCTCTGCAATCAACATAGTGTTTTATACCTAACTAGACTACAGAAGGGACATAGTATTGGTTTTCTCAACTTGGAAATGACAATTTGCCAAATTCTTAGCTTAGTTCTAAAAAGCACAGAGATATTTTCCTTCAGTAAGTTTGCCACACATGGGTCCACTGCTGCTGTCATTTTATTCAACAACCCTGCACATTTCATGTAGTTCTGTCAAAGTCTCTGAACAGCAAGAAAGAAGAATATGCTGAACGTATAAGAACCCATTTTAACAGGTCTGCTTTTGATTTTACTCTATGGAAATGCAAGGCTTGAGAGACTGTATCTAAAACAAGGACAAAACCATGAATTAATCCTAGTTCAGAGCATAACAAAGTGTTCTTAAAACTACTACATCAACCATGACCAAAAGTTAAACTCTTCAATACCAATAAGCATTAAGAGAAAAACAAGTGTATCTCGAATATGGTAATCGTGCAAAAAGAAGACACTGTGTAAGCTGAGGAAAAGCTACAAAACATAAATATACACAATGATTTTCTGATAATTTAAGAAGAAACTGGAGAGCAAAATAAAGACAATTAGACAATTAAAGACAATAAGCAAAACACACAAAGTCGTCTCGTGATAAACTGGAACAAAGACAGGAAGCCCTCCAAAAACCTCACTAGTAGAAAAAATACCAAATGCCAAAGTATTAGAAAAATTACTTTAAAAAAAAAAAAAAAAAAAAAAAAACACTCAAGTTTACCTTCCTGACTGGTGGCTTTGTTATGATATCTTCAAAACTGTCTTCCACTTTTAGTGTCTGAAAGTTTTCATGCAATATTCCTATCTTCTTGTCATTATCCCAACCTGCAGGACTAGAGAAAGAGGAATTTGGCTTTAAATTCTATTGGTATTTCAGGTTATGGTTGGGGGCAATCCTGATTTGCACAGAGCTGAAAGCCAAGAAAGCTCTATTAACTCCCTTTCTTCCATGCAAGAGTTTGTTGTTGTTGTTGTTTGTGGTTTGATTTGGGTTGGGTTTTTTTTTTTTTTTTATGTTTTTTTTTTTTGTTGTTGTTTTTGTTTTTTTTTTTTATTTAAAAATTTTTTTTTTTTTTTTTTTTTTTGTTTTTTTTTTGTTTTTTTTTTTTTTTTTTTTTTTTTTTTTTTGGTAGCTGGGGTTTATTCCATTAATACAGAGGAGAAAACATCTCCTGGTTCAACACTTCTCTTGGTGGCAGTGAATATTTGCAATCTCAGTCTAGTGGCACTCCCCAAGCCTCCAGTCTCTTCCTCGTGAGAATGTTCGTTAAACTTTAAAACGTGTTAACAACAACAACAAAGATAGTGACCTCTAAGCTTTGCACAAGTATACTACGCAGCCATATACACATAGTAACGCAGACAACTTACATAAATACTGCATCTTTTTCCACAACAGCAGCTGGAACATTGAAAGGAAATCCATATAATTTCTGAACTATATATTTATATACTAAATCAATGTTTTTGTTTTCCTTTACTGAAGTGTAAATAAGTGCTGCCCCATCTGAATAAACTTGTTAAAGAAAACTCCATTTTGTAGTTAGAAAGAGATAGTAAAACCCTTCTTCCTCCCAATTTTTTATTTACAAGATATCAACTTTTTAAAATTTAAAAGGAGAATACAAATTCAACTAGGTCAAATGGCTTCTAGAACTTAATTTTGAAACAAACTATTCCATAGTTTAATTTTTTTTCCCAGGATTTATTTTAAGCGAACTCATCTGCTGCTTCTATGACTCCTCTAGCTTTCAAAGCCCACGGTACTGATGGTTGCACTATGATGCCTTCAAAACTGTCTTGTGCTCTTCCCATCTGAAAGTTTCCATACACTATTCTTACCTCTTACCATCATCCCAACTTGCAGGGCTAGATAGAGATGTCACACCGACACTCCCCAGCATTAACACTAATAGCTTCAAAAATGCCAAACAGCCTCTCACTCCCTCTCCTGGGAACCTAAAATAGAGCAGCAAGCTCATATGTTACAAGCTCATATGTCCTTTACAATCAAAGGTAGGCAAACCAGTTGTACATCAGTGCATCAGTTTTTAAATTGCTAAAAGACCGAGACAGCGCTTGGTATTCCAACATGGATCGGTATCAAAACAATACTGCTTGTACACAGGAGTGTAGAAGCAATCAGGGAAGTTTAAAGTTTAAAATATTTTTTACCTTACATTATACTATGTCAAAACCACTAACCTGCTTTTACACATGCAATTCAAATTCAGAAAGAGAAAAGGCATCTAAAAGGGTATGATTCACATTCAGCAGAAGGTTGAAATGAGCTCCAGTCTGAACATTGCCTATATGGCCTCAGTGACTAATTTGTATTAATCTTTCCCATCCTTCCTATGACAACTTAATTATAATCAGCAACCACTACATTTTGAAAAATGAGCACTTCAGACTTTTTTGAAGGAAGTGACAACTTGGAGCTAAACTGAGGTCGCAAGATCTTGAACTAATTTTTGTTCTATTAGTTACTGTCTTTATGTAGGTATTTAAGTTTCACTTTACCACAGCATGAATGATGGTAGTGCAGTGTATACATATTATTGGCATCTAAACTCTAGACCTTAGCTTACCTATTTTAATATTAAACAGTATATTACACATTTTATTGAGCAGTGAAATTTAAACACAATAGTACAATGACAGCTTATCACAGACTCACAGAATGGTTGAGGTTGGAAGGGACCTCTAGAGATCATCTAGTCCAACCCCCCTGCTCCAGCAGGGACACCTAGAACATGTGGCACAGGGCGGCATCCAAGCGAGTTTTGAAGATCTCTGGAGAAGGAGACTCCACAACCTTGCTGGGCAGCCTGTTCCAGGGGCTCTGTCACCCTCAGAGTAAAGAAGTTCTTCCTCACATGGAGATGGAACTTCCTGTGTTTCAATTTGTACCCATTACCCCTTATTCTGTCGCTGGCCACCACTGATTTGTACTTCTTGCTCTCATCACCTTGTCAAATTACTGAAGGGAGACTGAATATTCAGACCGAAATAAATAGCATGCCTTATGTTTATATGAAGCACCATCGTAGTTACACGACTTCTCTGCCTGTTACTGTTTCAGGAAACTTGTCATCTGAAGACTGTTAATTTGGGAGCTGCTTCTTAATATGAAAATGAAGGTAAGTAAAGAAATTGATTGTAAAGGATCTTTATCCTTAGGAGATGTTAAAGGATACATTGTAAGCAAAACCGTCGGATATGTGATTGAATGAAGTCAAAGTGTTCATCCCTGTAGTCATGCTCCTTTTCCAGCACACTGATGGCATCACACTGTCAAGTCAAACACAGAATTAGCTTGCCGTTAGCACTGAACTGCTACACCTCCAGTTCATAACTGGGGGGAAGGCAGAGCAAAACTCTGCCAAGATAATTTTTAAGTGTATCTGGACAAGTAATTCTTTTTAAAACAATCTGTAACTTGACATGCATATACTGGGGGCAGCATTAAATTGGGAACTAAATTGACTGTGATTCTGCATTCACTTCCTCTCCACCTCCCTCTCCACCCACATAATACTATGTGACACCCCAAAGTCTCTGTTGAAGACTGACCTATTGGGTAAGAATGACATTCTCTGCATGATGCCTCTGCATGCTGGGATATTACAGAACACAGTCTTTTGGGGCCAGTGACTATTTAGTCCTTTGCGAAGAAAGCCAAGAGCAAGAAATGCAGAAGCAGGAGAAAAACAAAACAAAAAAAGAATGTGTGCGTGTGGGAGGAATGCACAACATGGGGAGAGAGGAATAGAGCCAGCAAGGGGGAACAGAAGTGGCTGAGTGCAGCAATGAAGGTTAGCCTTGCAGCAAAGGAACAGCATCTGTGGCAAGAGGCTTATTCTGTCCCTGTAGGTCCCCCACAGACTGCAGGTGCAGCTTGGTGGCCACGAGAACAGCAGAGCCAGAGGAAAAGATCACAGGGGAACTACAGCACTTTTTCTTTAGACCAAGAGTACTGTTAGATATCTAACAGATATCAAAATAGATCATAGAAGCATCCTAACAATTAAAGAAAGTTAGTAGAGAAACACTTTAGTAACCAAAATTCCCGGTCATTTTCAGAGAAAGATGAGAAATACTTTAAAAAGTAAAATCCAAAATACCGTGGAAAAGGAATATTTAGCAGACTAGTTACTGTCCAGCTCACTTCTGTGAACAAAACTAAGGCTGAGGTATTCCTCAAATTCCTGCAAACTGCTATGACTGCAGGGCAAAGCTACTCCCAAATGAACACAGGGTCAGGGCTTGCAGAAGACCAGACCCTTCAACACTGAGCACTTAGGAACACTTATCCAGGGTTCTCAGAATGACTGAAGAACCATGTGTTGCCCACCCCAAATCCACAATTGACAGAGTTCCTTAAACAGAATATGCAAAGAAAAGCCTAAAACATGAAACAAACCTTTGTACAAACTACTACTACTGGAATGCCTAAGTTACATGTTAGTGTATCTGCACCCAGGGGTAAAATCACACTGTCATCTTTGTCTTCCTGTAATGAAGTATTTCTTCTCTGTGGAGAAGCTGGAAAATCCTCGCCTGGTTCTACATATTCCTGGAAGTCTCTTACCACTGAAAGCAAAAAAAGTTGTATTAACAGAGCAGCTACTGTATTATTTCAACAATGTTTTCCACTGCCATTGATCTTTAGCACTGTTTATTGTATTGTATTTCCGCTTCTTATCTTGAAAAGAATTGAACATACCCTAAGCGTTGTGCAGCACAGGAGAGTGCTACCAAATCTAAGACCTTTATCAGCAGGTAAAAGAACATGATCAGAGGGGAAAAAAGTGTCAATATAAGGATGTTAACCCAATTGTATCATAACCATTGTGGAACCACTAGCAGTTGCTATCAGCTATTACTTGATATAACTCCTAAAGAAAGTGATTTTCCTTTATACTCTTCTTGGTGTAATTAATTGAATAAATAACGGAACAGGTTGTTAGAAGAAACATAAGCAAGTTTCACATATTGCTTGCCTGCTGCCTTATACCACTCTGACCCAGAAGCCTTACGTCCACACTTTTCTTTCTATACAGTGAATATAAAGTAGCAACAAGCAAGAGAAATAGAATATACAAGTGTTAGTTATTAAACAGCTTTTAGTAGCAATAGGACATCTGTTATACAACGGAAAGAGAGCAAACACCTCTATATTAGCATATGAACATGCCATTACTTAACACCATATTAAATACTGAGTATGCTTTTACAATAGATAGATCAAATACTATTTTATATTTTAACTTATTTTTCTTGCTAGATTATAACAAGGAGAAATGGAGACAAAGTGCAACTTCCTGCAGTCAAGGATGCAACATTAGGCCCCAACTGCCTAGACCTTTCCTATCCCATGTCCCATTTCAGCATTTCATCTGCAAACATCACTAATGACTTTCACATGAGTAATACAGCCTGATTCAGCTAAAAAACCTCAGGCAGCAAAACAGTTTAGCTGAATTGTGCACACTGGTGGCTAATTTCTCTAGTACATTCTCACTGCTTGTTCCCTGATTTACGTTAATCCATCCCTACCTTCTTTGAACCAGTTGCAGCCCTGAGTTCATATCTAGAAAAGCATTAGTTGAATCAACTGGGAAAGACCCATTTCAAGAACCTGGAGAAAAAGGCTTATTAGGCCATTTCCATTTTGGTACAGAAGAGTTTAAGAGTATACAGAAACAGAAAACTTCTCACAGATTAGCATCTCTACTTCAACAATCACTTTACGAGCCTCCCTGAGAGGCTTCTAAATTTGCACTATTTTAAATGCAGAGCTCTCTTTGAGCTTTGCCAGCCATGCAAGGGAGGCTTTCCCCAACAGCATCCTTTCTGTTCTGGGACAGTTGCATACTAAAATAAAAATGACAATACTCCAGTGCTAAAAGTCCTCCTACAGTCCCAAAATTCCAGTTGCATGTCTATAACAAGTTTTTCCTACAAGTAGGAAAGGCATGAAAGAGTAGGATTGTATTCCAAGAGTCTTTGGACTACCTCAATCTCAGGTCTTGCTAGAGGCACCCTTGAAGTGCCCTAGCCACAACACACAGCTGAACCCCAAAATGAGAAGGAAGATCCCATTCCCAGAAAGAGCTGCTCTTTATCCGCTCACACTTGTGCTAGCCTCAGGACTCACAGGGTCTGAGTGGAGTTAAGTTGCTAGAACTGAAAGACAAACCCTGAAAAAACACCCCCAAGAAAACCACATCTACACACCCTCATTAGATTTCAATCCTGTTAGTAAGTTCAGGCAGCTCAGACAGAGCAGGCCTAGGCAGCCAGAAGTGAGGTGAGCTGCATTTCCTTCTCCTTTGGGCAGTCACAAGCTGTTGTTAGCCTAGCATGCAGGAGACACACCACACAAGTGCCAAAATAAAACTTCTCCCAACTAATATCTGCACTGCGTTCAGGGCTTCTATTATACTCAGCATATAGATCACCAATATCTGCAGGAATTAGGTTAGATGATAAAAGAATTCTAGGTGGCAGATAAACTTTGTGTAACTGTTACTCTTCGCTCAGCTGACTTTTCCGGATTTTCTATAATATCACTGTTTGGTTCAGCCAGTCAGCAAGGGAGCTAAATTAACAGCTAAACATTACTTGATAACAAAGAAATTGCTTCCTTGGTACTTCCATTCAGCAAAATCATACCTTGAAACAATTTGTGTCTGTTTGTGTTTCTTAATATATGGAAAAAAAAAAGGCAGAAAAAATAAAAACTCCCCAAAAAAGCTACACACAATTTCTCTCCCAAACAAACTATTGCAGTGAAAAATCCTTACGGACAAGACTCCTCCCACAAGGATCTGTCTTAAAAGAACCACCACAAAAGAAAAAAGGAAAAAAAAAATCTAGAATTTCTACAACTTATACAATATGGGCTATTTTAATCACAGCTACAACAGGCATTTCTGACAAAGCTGTTCAGCAATCAGACACTCAGTTTCTTAGAAATGTCCCTGTTTGAGAGCAACTTCAGGTCTGTAAACAAAGTTATATCATGATATTTGAATTCAAAACATATCTTTCTCAAATACTCTTTCTTGAAGTAATTCAAGGGTAAGCAAGTGGAAAAGATCAATGTTATGACAACCTACACCTAGGGGAGAAAAAAAAATGGTTGTCCAAAATTAATCCAGAGCTATCACATTAAGTTCATAGAAGTGCTTGGGACTTATCTAGAAGTTGAATGGAATATCTCCAACTCCTAGATTTAAATTGTAATTCCAAAGCATGAAAGAGACTGCAATGGAGAGGTTAAATGGTGCAGAAAGCATTAAGCATATTTGATTTCAATGGGTTCCTGTATATTTGCAGAATACTCACACTTTTGTTCCATTTCTTTCATTTCTTCGGGAGGAATTTTTAACTTGTCAATGTGCTCTCTTACAACACTTGCCCATTTTTGTAAAGAATCCAGTGCAGTCCAAGGCCTAGACATGTCTACTACCAGCATAACCAGAGTGTCCTTTAGAGAGCTTGCCTCCATTGCAAACTTAAGAAGACCTTTGTGATACAGGTCACCATCCAAGATCCACACATTACATCTTGTTTGATCTACAAGGAGAAAAGGAGAATAATTGGAGAGTTTTGTTTGAAATGTCTGCTACCCAACAGATATTCAGTCTTTATCAGACATGTAAAATACAAAAAAAAACAAAAGAAGATCCATTGTATCAGGTAAATAACAAGATACATAATGAGAGAGTAAACTGCAGCTTGGAAGAATCCTCCTCCTCTCCCAAGCCCTGAAATTTAAAGAACTCACATTAATGGCTGATAACTGAAGATCTTAAAACACACCATTCAAAAAGCAAAAGCCCAAATGTAACATTCAATATTTTCAAAATTTATCTTCCATCATTTTAAAGGAAGATTTCCCTTCCCCCTCCAAAAAACTACGGGGTCGTGGGGAAAATTGGGCAAATTCCCAGTTCCAGGGCTGCTTCACCCTCAAGGATGGCCTCTGCAAAACTCCAACATGATATGTCTATGATTTGCCTATTGCAAATTTTAACTTTCCATCTAAACTATCCGTCTAAAGTCTTATCGGGCAAAAAACAATCAGAAAAACAAAAAACACATTATTCATGGCTAGTCTATCTAATCTAGAAAGAAAAAAAGAAACAAACAAACAGAGACAGCAGCACAAAGTTAGACTACTCCACTGCTGCTTCCCCCAAAACACTTTACTCATATATTCAAAGACACACAACTTTTTGTTGTGAATGACAAGCTGGAGATGCAAAGTTAGAGCACTTACTGTTTGATTTCAGCTATTAAAAAAAAAAAAAAAACCTTATTACAGGAGCTCTGAGGAACACACATTTAAATCAAAAATCCCAATCCCATTAATCCTGTCAAGGCATCTTTGAAAGCAACAGTCAGACGTAGAAGCCAGGAAAGCAGATGATTTCAGACAGCAGGAAAGAAATGTTTTTGCTCTGGTTCTCCTTTTACCTATCAAGGTGTTTTTAGCGTGGACAAGAAACACCATTCCCCCTGCACAGCTCCTAGTGTGTCCTTATTCACACCCTGGCCCCGCTAAGCTTTGCCTATGGGTAATTCATTGTACCTCTACCGAGCCTGGTCATACCCTTCCCCTGTCCTCCATATACAGGCATCCACTCTATCAGCAGAGGTATTTTGAGTCTGTATCTTAAGCTTCTTCAAGTTTGTAGCTAGGGGATGAATCAAGCCAACAAAATCACAACTTCTCTTTTCCCCTTAAGTTGACTTTCATATCTTCTCCCTTTATACCTCCTTTATCACTGTATACATTTTCCTATCCATCAGTGCATTATATGTAGTCTTGCGCATTGCCCCTGCTCTCACCAAGACAGAGGTTTTTCTGGATGCCCACAGAGTACAAAAATTGAGATGCCAGAGAAGAGTCTAGACAGGTTTTCCTCCAGGCTTGAGAAATGTACTTCTACCAACCATCAATTTAGAATAGTGCAGCTAAGGTTGCTTTTCTGGTCTTTTCAATCTCTTCACTGACTACTCACCTCCTCTATCTTTCCGTCATTATTTATGATAGCTACTAAAGGTTAATTAGATTGAAAAAAACTACAAATCCCCTCATGATACAAATCATTGATGGCCTAAGCTGGATTCCTGCAAATATAGAAAGAATCCTACTTTCATTTCAGATATCACACTACAGAACCATTACTTTCAAACTGGTTCAAATATTGCTACAATTACAAACTTACCATCCCGATCTTCATCGTGTACATTTAAATACAAATACTCCATTCCTCTTCCTTTTTTGTATTCTTCTATTCCTTGAATTTTTCCTATTAAGCTTGTTTTACCTGCTCCATCTTCACCTGGAGAGACAGAAGTTACATAGCACTCAGTCTTTAATCAAATTTACATATCAAAACCCACACAGGACAAGAAGGGAGCAGTATACTAATGGGGTGACTGAGCCCACTAATATCAAGAAATTGAGATGGCATTGTCTAACTCATTTAATGGCTCAAAATGCAAATGACATTTTTAAGTCAGCAAGAAAGGTTCTTATACAGGCTTAAAAGATATCCCAAGGAGTTAAGCACTTCATCCAAATTTAGTCTTTCGCTGCAACACAACCAGTACCAAAAATCTTCCTAAAATGAAGTTCAAGTTGTGATAAACTCACTGTGCAATCAGAAGAGCACTATTCCAAACTCTCTGATCAAATAGCATGGAATGCCAGCCCAAATAACACCAACTGTTTCCTCTCCCTTAGGAAACCTAAGTTTTTCCATCTACAAATAAAAAGGGAGACTCTACCGGGAGCTGCTGCACAGGTATGTTATGCTACTGAAATGGCTATTAATTTTGCCAATGCTTTCTCTATGATTTATCCATTTGTGAAGAAGCAGCTTCAATTCATTTGCAAGAGCAGAAAAGACAACATAAAACCTGTTATTCTTTTTGTAAAGAGTTACACTTAATAGTATCCCAGTTTCTCAGCATAGCCAAGGTCTGGGAAAGTTCTCCTTTATACTGTATTGTTTTACCTAGGTAGTAATAAGGATTACAGCTTGCTACATCAGGAATATTTAGCATCTTCTGCAAAACACATTTTTCAGTTCCTAACAAAAGTGGCTGCAAGTTAGGTAGGAGACATCTACGACTTCATCATTTTTCAAATTTTCCACAAGGTACATTTAATGTTAAATCAAAAACACACTTAAACCAATGATAATATCTAAGCCATTTTATTGTTCAAAAACATCCATGCTAACTGATGTAGACAGGCGTGACACACACATTCAACAAGCATCTTATCATGGTTGCATGCTGTGTGATTTTTTTTCCTTGTATCCAAATGCCTGAAAGAAAATGCAGTTAAGGTAACTTCCTATGGCAAAACAATAGCTGGAATTTTACTTCTGAAGTCTTCCAGTAATGTTCTGCAGAGCCCATAAGATTCATCAACCAAATCAGAATCAGTGTCATGGTATTATAGAAAGAGATGATAAACTACTGAATACATGACATAAGGACCCTCCTCTTCTTCTCATAATTAAGTCTCAGTTGAAATAACAGTGATTTGGGGAAAAACAAAACATTTTAAAACAAGCAAAAAAAATACAGAAAGCCTACACCAAAAAAAAGTATTGAAAGAAGCATTAGTTCAGTACAAGTAATAAAATCTAGAGAATATAACAGCCTTCAAACGCATAGGAATGCTATGTTACTTCAAGGGAACATGTAGAATCGGGATTAAATTGTGGAGGGTATGTAAATTAGAGCAGGAATAACTAACCCTAAGTTTGAACAGAAACCCCTACCACTTAACATGATTAACTTTTTTTTTCCTAATAAGTAGTGATGAAGACCTGTTTGTGCCTTTGCACAAGAGATCACACTAAGACTAGAGAGTCTGTCTACCTCTTCCCCTCCCCCCTCCCTTTTTATTAATTTACTGTTTTCACCATGTTGCACATGCCCTTTAAAACTCTGACAAGCACAAATCAGGTATGTGCATCCTTTTTATTATTCTGTTTTTATTTTTGAAGATTTGGGTAGTTAAGCATCTGAAAAGCCAACTTGCTTTCAATGTATCAAATTATTCTGGGAAAGAGAAGCAGCAATTTTGCTTTCTAGTTGCTCTTCAGCATGAGTACCAAGAAAAAAAAAAAACGTAAAATCCTGCTTCTGTAAAACTCTGGAGTACATATTAAAATTCTCATGAGCAAATTAATTCTATCTGTATATGATGTCAACTGTAGGACTTGTGAAAACCAGGAACTTCTCTTGTAATGCCTTTGGTATGTACAGAATTTTTTCTCCGCTAGAGGAGGAGCAGAATATTTGTGAGGAAATCAAAGTCAATCAGTTACATTGGGCTTGATGGGTGAAGTACAGTACAGTAATGTAATTAGCACAAATGATCCCAGGCAAATATATAAAAGGCATGTATTTTTTTTTTTTACTTCTCAGTAGCAATATATACACAAATGGGGTTTGAAATGATGTATCCCAAGATATTTAAGCACACTTAACTTTCACATTGTCCATGATCTCTCTAAAGTGTAAAAAGCAGTACTTCTTACTTTTAAGCAAAAGGGAATATGATATAGAAAAATCACATTTTTAAAAGCTCTACGGAAAGAATATGTAAAACAGAGCCTCACACATATCCAAAAAAGACCGCTCATCATCCTCCTCTTTCCCCACAGGACTCGGGGTTGAAAAATCCTTTTTCTTTACTCCTGCCTGATAATCAAGTTCACCTTCAGCTTTTATGCATAAAGTCAAGGTAAAACACTTCTGGTATGCAATTCTTGACACAGAATTGTAGCACAGAATAATATCAAGTCGATCAATGCAAGATTTTGCATCCTGACTTTTTTTTTTTTTTTTTTCAAATGGCATTCAGTAAAAAGATTCTCCTTCCTCACATTAAATCCCAAAGATCCAAGGCTGCCACTACATAAAGCTTTACTTACACATTGTTATTATGAGGAAAGAGAAGTGATGGTGTCAGAAAGCAGTGCTATGCAAAGCTAAGGACAAGTAAAAGAGGGACAACAGTTGCTTCTACACCAACTATTAGAAATTAAAGATAAGACCACTTAAGACAAAAGAATCTGCTTAAACACACAGTATTTCACTGTCTTGGTGACAAAACACCAGATTTCATATTCAACTAAACAAAGGCCTTTTCCTTTTTATCTCCATACTGCTCCACTTTATACCTATCATTGTTTCATTAAGTTTAGTTTTGTGCTTTTCATAGCTTCTCTGCCCAAAGTGCCATTTTGGCTACAAAATTAAGCTTGATAAAAGTCTCTTTTTTCCCTGGTTTCACAGACATATAAGAAACCACAAACACAACTGCCTGGTTGCTTTCTTCTCTTCTCACCTATTCCAGATGAAAATTATGTCTACTGAGCAGGAAGTGGACTATATCTAAACATTCTGCTAGACTACAGAAGTTGGCCACCCAAAAGGGAAAGGGAGAGCAGCAAGATGAATGAATTACCTTCTGTGGACCCAGGCAAGCTATGAACTGCTACTTAAACTGGTTGACCACAAACTATGAAATCAGTTAGGAGAACTTGGGCTCTGTACTGGAGATGCAAGCTACTTTGAACTTCATTTTTGTCTTTTAAAAAAGGCTAAAATAGACAGCCTTTTGCTTGCATATAGGTCTGCACATGCAACAACTATACATACAACATGGTATTCCTAATACACACAGTAGCTTAGGCTTTTTGATCTCATCTGTTTAAATAAAGTATACAACATATAAGAAGTCAAAGAAGCAAGAGGAGAATGTTCCTTTAAAGTCATGAGCATTTTCTGCTCCTCTTTTGCTAGGAACTCTGAAAACAACTGTTTGAAAAGCACAAATGCTGCATGTGATCATAACTCTCCTGGTTACCTTGTTGGTTGGTTTAAATAAAACAAAGGGACGCACATGTACACACACACACACACACACTCTCTCTCTAGAAGTCATTTAAAATCAATTTTGACACTAATTATGCAACTCATTTAGAGGGGGGAAAAAAATTAAAACTATCAAATAAGGCCAAGCAAAAGTAGAGATGATTGTCCAAAATAACTTCTTCCCCCTCAACAAAGGTTTATTTCATGAACTAGCTTTATACTTTTGCAAACAAAAAAGGTCCTATATACGATTCAAAATACACAATAATATATTTTCAGTAATAATGAAAAGAATCAACTAGCTTATTAGAGAACAGTCAGCAGACCTAAACTTCAGTTATCAAATAAAGCAAAGAAACACTCTCAAAGTAATCAAAGTGATTTATGTTCCACAAAATATGAAATGTCTGAATCCGGATACATTGAATAGTGGAGGTATAGCAGTAGCATTAATCATCTCATCAGAAACCAGACTGAATTTAGTATGTTGTATCCAGATTTACTACTAAAACAGAATAACCCCAGACTACTACCTGTGGGATGTCCTTCCCTGTATTCCTGCCTTCTTACCTGTCCGCAAGACACAGAAACACAACAATTCCTTTCACTGCTCCTCACCTTAGTGCTATTTCGGAGATAGGTCCAGCAAGCAGCAGCACCACTGGTGAAACAGACACAAACTAAACACAACTCAAACTTCAGCATTTTCCATATTGTTCTGACTAAATAGGTCTTACTATGCAGCACTCATTTAATTCGCCTCTTGGGAAAGGTATTACTGCAGGAAGGACACCAGCACAAAGTACTCCATGGTATTTAAAAAAAAAAGAAAAAAGAAAGAAAAAAGAAAGTAGTTTCAAAACAACCCCCTAGAATCATATTTTACAGAATTAAATTTCTGGGCAATTTCTGCACTGACTGATTAAAGGGCACATCTTCTACCAGTGATAAGAATTTCAGAATATTACAAGAAATATTAAGATTCAAAGTCAACATTCCATCAAAATAGTTGACACTTCATATTTAATTCCAATGACCCAAGCAAAATCTGGCTTGCATCTGGAAAGCTTTTATCACATGTAGAAGGTAAAGAAGTTGCAAGCTTAGATTTAGAAAGGGGAAGAAATAAAGAGAAAGAAATGAGAGAAAGAAAGAGAGAGAAAGAGCACACACGCAAGCAGCTTTCCAAACAACCAGGAGATTATTAATTTCATCAGTAATAAGGATGAAATGATCACAGAAAAAAAAAATTGCCATTTCAACAGGATAAAAATAAAACAAAAAAGCAAACCCATGCTAATCACTGTAAAAATCAGGTGAACAAGTTTATGTTGATGTGATATACTCTAACAGCAACTTTTGATTGTGTCAGAACTTAGTTTTTTTGGAGGTCACTATTGCTCATTGGTCCACCAAAAGTGGCAAATTGAAGAAGCTCCCCAAGAATATCAATTTTCTACAACAGTAGTAATTCCTAATACATGTACACACAGAAAAGTGTACCTGTAAATTAGCTGTAGGCTGTGGAACCCTCTTCTCAAGCCTCCTGACAGGAGCAAGCTCAAAGATTCGAACAGGCCTGGCCCTGTGTAGCGAGATGTCTGGGGTAAAGAGAAAATGCAGATGCAGAGCGGAACACTCACTGCCCTGCTACAGTCAAAGCTTGGATAAAATGGGGTAAATAAAACTAAAATGCTAATGATTCAGCAGAAGCTTAAGTGTGCAGCAGAGTTGGGAGTGTGTCTCACTGCATGGTTTGGTATCATTAGCATGGCAGGCAAAGGCCTGCACTCTGCTTCAGAGGCAGAGGAATGTACAGCACAACGCCAGACAGAGAGCAGCCATTCAGTTGACTTGCAAGCTAGGGAGACTGTTTGCTTGTGCATCCTGGAATGACTCCGAACATTTCTGCCCAAGTGCATGCTGCAACTCATGAAATAAATTATTAGTTTGGATCTCTAAATTCAACCTTTCATATGTTCTACAGCACTACGGATTTCATCCATACAAGAATCATCAAGACTTCCTAGCTGTTAAGGAAGCAGGGATGTCCTATGTTTTCTGCTGCCACATCTTACTAAACGTGGCAGCTCTAGTCACTATTACAGAACCGCCCAGAAATAAGAACATAGTTGCCATACAGAAGCCTTTAGGAAAGCCAGCAACAGAAAAATGCTGCTACACTACAGGCCAATTAAAGCCCAAAGTCTCCATGGGAAAGCAAGTATTTAGACCTTTCTGAAAGTGAAACATACTTTTGGAGAAGTACAATGTGAGCTTAGCCAGACATACTCCTGGTCAATTTTGAGTAGAGCTACCATTATATGCTACCCCCGCAGCACTCCACAACACACCGTATGGCATGCAGAGATCAGTACTTGGCATTAGAGGAAACTTGACAAGAAAAGCCAATGATAGCTGTATTTGTAGATAAAGCATGTGCATCTAAATAATGCATTTTTATAGCTACTCTTACCACAGTTCCCTTCAGTTACTTCTGCAATGTCTTGAATCATTTTCCAGGTTTTTAAAAACAATATGTTAATACAACTAAAAAATAAATATGGAAATAGTAGAATTAGCATGCCAGACAACCACAGATTCCCAGAAAAATGAGGTACAATGTTTGGAGGGAGAGAGAGAGAGAGAGAAAGAGNACTTGGCATTAGAGGAAACTTCACAAGAAAAGCCAATGATAGCTGTATTTGTAGATAAAGCATGTGCATCTAAATAATGCATTTTTATAGCTACTCTTACCACAGTTCCCTTCAGTTACTTCTGCAATGTCTTGAATCATTTTCCAGGTTTTTAAAAACAATATGTTAATACAACTAAAAAATAAATATGGAAATAGTAGAATTAGCATGCCAGACAACCACAGATTGCCAGAAAAATGAGAGAGAGAGAGAGAGAGAGAGAGAGAGAGAGAGAGAGAGAGAAACAAAAGAAAACCAAACCAAAACACTAGATGCTGCAGGCAAATGGAAAAAACTTCTGGCAAACAAAGAAACACTAAAAGGTTGTTTAAGGAGGTAGGGGAAGGACATCATGTAAAAAATAAGCCATCATTCATCATTACAGATACCATGTTTCACCTGGGAATTTTCAATGAATATACTGCTTATACTCTAACTTCTCTGTCAAAAAATGAATAAAAAGACCCTGATCAGCTTTAAGACTCCATATAAAAGTATTTAGGAAGTGGCAAAACTGGAGATTGTCACAAGAAGGAGCAGTCAGTTTGCTTTAGGAACAAAAGTTAGTAAAAAGCTATTTAAGGAAAAGCTTAAAAATAGAAGAAATGTGAGACAATGGAGAAACTGCAAAACAGATGGCTCTGTAGAACTCTGAAGAAGCAGAACTTCACGTACTGGAAATCCGAACCTGTCTTAGAGTACACAAGTGTTCTCCCTTGCCAGTGCCAATATGCTTCAGGGACAGCATCCTGGTCCAAAACTGAACATCCAAGTATAATATCCAGGTGAAATACTCCCACTAAGAGCACAACTATGGTCCTCGTTGCCCAGTCCTCACATGCTCTTTTTCATAAATACACATGAAACAGTTCTATGATTGTTGCGTTTTAGAAACCAAGAGTCTTAAGAAAGAACTATAAATTATTCTACAAATCTGTGCAACTTCTTAAAAAAAGCTCCTAAAGTGTTGCATTAGTCTATAAGCTCTATAAACAGGTGAACAGCAAGTTTGTACCTAACAGACTGAACATCACAAGCTAAGTTAGCACTTGGAAACATTCTATAACATTTTGTCTGATTTTGAGTGATGCACAGTCTCCAGTTCTTGAGTACAAAGGATTGCCAGGATCCCATGTGTGAGAGTAAAACAGCAGCATAATCTTTTTGGCAAGGATCACAAAATGAAGAATCTTTCAACTTTAACAAAAACAGTTGTCCAATTTAGTTGCAAAGGCTCAATTTAGTTGCAAAGGCTCATGTAAAAAGCTGCCAATTATTACAAAAAAAAAATCTTTTCTTTGGCTTAAGTTCAACAAAACTCCCAATCACAATATTTTGCTTAATTACATGATCCACATCACAACAAATTAAAAGTAATAAGTCCTGTATGAGGTTCACTGGACCATCCCATCACCCTTGCACATTTTTCTGTCATATTGAATTCTAAGTCACCACTTAACTCTTTAACAAGAAATCAAAGATCACAGTAATTGCTTTAGGATTATGGGGTGCAGGGGAACTCTGAAAAACCTTAAGACATTTCACACAGACTACTAGCAGATGAATCACAGCACACAATGGCAGTCCACATGGCTTTCAGCTGGCTTTCAACCATACTTCCTAGCACTAATACATGGATCTTTACAGGAAATGGGGAGGCTAGCAAAGGGAGGAAATGATTAGTGAATAGATCCATCCCTCTCATGCTTATTGGATTGGCTGTTGTTAGTAGTTAGTATGTAGCAGTCTTTCAGCAAAAAATAAAATAAAATAAAAACATGAGCGCCTATTTTCCCTCTTCTCCCTACAAGTTTATTAATTTTGCTTGATATATTATTATAATTCCCCTTCTTTTCCTCAGCACAG
Source organism: Crypturellus undulatus (assembly GCA_013389825.1). Classification (NCBI taxonomy): domain Eukaryota; kingdom Metazoa; phylum Chordata; class Aves; order Tinamiformes; family Tinamidae; genus Crypturellus; species Crypturellus undulatus. The sequence continues at coordinate 40,018 of VWPW01030073.1, forward strand.
CAAATAGCAGCAGTGTCTCTCCATAGTCACCTCTTCGAGTCCCATCCTGTATCCAGGTCTTGCCAGCAAGGCTGGACTAGGGCCCTGGGTGCACATAACCGCACACAATGGGAGGCAGCAGCAGTAAAGGCCGCGGCGGCTGCTGCACAACTTGCTGATGACATTCCTGCTGACAGGCTCGGCGCATGTGGGCAGGACGCAAGCTACACGTCTCGCAGCAGAGCCCTCCCTCAAGCCAACAGGCGTCATTCACAGCACACGGCCGTGGAAGCAGTGGCTGTGTCTGCATGACACACCAGAAGGACCAGTGAGCACCTTGGATTGCGTGAATGAGATCTCTGAAAAGGCAGAAGGGACCTCACACACCTCAGAGTCCAGTTTTATTTGTAGGGGCAGAAAGACAATGGAAAAAAAGGAAATAGCCAAGCCAAAAAAAAAAATCCAAACAAAAACACAAAATCCCAAACCCAACCTTACAAAGCCATATTCACCTACTAAACTAGAGGTAGCTGGTATGGGGGGATGGCAAGAGTGTTATGGCGAGGTGCCTAAGATGAGTGGCATCTCAGGGATAAGCACATACCCCACACCATGGGGAGTAAAACCACTCCGCAAGGGAAGGAGCAAGAGGGTTAAGCGAGCACCTTGCCACCACCAACCCCCCTCCCTGCCTTGAGGCAGTGCCCGGGACAGGGCTGGGAGCGCGCCGGGGGCAGGGAGCAGGGAGGGACGGCGATGCCGCTTCTCACCCAGCAGGAGCACGTTCTTCCCCGAAGGCAGCTTGGAGCGGGAGCGCGTGGACACCTCGCTGAGGATGCAGGACCTGGCGGGGAGAGACCATAAGGCTGGGCGGAGGCGG
>VWPW01030073.1:40943-146424 GCA_013389825.1 Crypturellus undulatus
GGGGGCGGGGGAGGGGGGGGAGGGAAAGAGGGCGGCGGTTGGGCCCGGTTTCCCCCCCGTACCCCCCTCACCGCCCCCCGGGGAAGAGGCCCCTGGCTGAGAGGGGCTGAACGCCCCGAGGGGGGCCGGTTGGGCAGCTCCTCCCCCCTCCCCCGTGTAACGGCCGGCGGTAACGGCCGGCTGTAACGGCCACGGGGCGGGGCGGGCGGTTACCAGAGGTTCTGCCCATCGTCCTCCTCGCCGCCCGCACGCAGCTCCGCGTTGTTGTTCGTCGCGGCCGCGGGAGAGGAGGAGGCGGACGCGCTGAAGGCGGCCGCGGAGCCGAGCCCCGGCGAAGGGGAGCCGAAGGAGCCGGCCCTACCCGTCGCCGCCATCTTCGCCGCCGCCTCGCCGAGACGCGGAGCGGGCGGCGGCGCCGCGGCTGCTCACAGGGACCCGGATGCCGGGGGCGGCGCCTGGGCGCGGGGCGGGGCCCAACGGCCGCCCCAACGGCCGCTCGTGCGCGGGCTCGGTGAGGCGCGGGGCTTCGCGGAGCGGGAGGACGGGGCTTTCTCAAGGGTAGGGAGCCTCTCCCAGGGGACCTACACATCCTCACCACTCCTTCCCGCAGAGCTGGAAGGCGCTTTCCTTCTTATAGCCCAGCTCCTGCCAGCAGCCCCGCGAGAAGCCAACAAGCGACTCAGCGCCTCTCCCTCCGTTTGCAGAGGTAAAACAGGTCTCCCAGGGTGAAGCGCGAACTATATTCCATAAAGGTGTGATGGGTGAGTTTCGTCCCTTTGGTTTAGGGAAAACATAACATAGGGGAAGTTTCCTTGTCTACCTGTCAATTCTTTCAAAGAATGCGCATTTCCAGAGTCTCTATGAACAAGCCTGAAAATTGTGCCGGTGTTAGCAACTCGGATATGCCACATGTTCATTTTTTTTCCTGCTAAAGTGAAGTTGTTCTGGCAGTATTTTTGTTGTTGTTGTTTTTCCCCAGAAAAACCTTTTTTTCTGGACAAAGGCAAAACATATAATGTGTATTTTTTACTGACATAAACCTCGCAATGGTCTTCTATTGCTTTGCAACCCAAACTGTGGACATTCCTTTCATGTGTTGCTTTAATGAAGAGTGGGGGAGATCTTGTTGAAACTCACAATATGACAGTAAATTCCGGTTAAGGTCCTTTAGGTATAGGATATCTGAAACAATAGGTAGGATCATGCCTAAAATTACAGGTACATGTCACCAGATGGCAGATGCAAATTATTGGGCAGAGGTATTTTGTTGTGGATAGAATGCAGATACAGAAAACTGGCTGCTTTCTGGTGGAAATGTGTAATCCAACAAACAGAATGACCAGGAGAAAGATGCTGCTGAAAAACTACCAGGTAAAAATACTTGCAGGGTGACCATAGATTTTGCCAAGGCACCAGAAAGAATTAGCAGCTTTCCACTGCTGAAAGGGGAGTTTCTGCTCCTATCTCTTCCCGTCTTTCCACGTTGCCTGCTATGAACTCTCACCTGCTGATTTCCACCAGACCTTTGTGTGAGCTGATTTAAATGACTAAATTTGCAGAAAATTGACTACCAGAATGGCAGAAAGGTTCTTCCAATTTAGTGAGTTAAATCAATTTGTGGAAGAGTTTGGCAAGTGTCAGAGACTACAAAAAGTGGGGGAATAAGACTGCACAGAGAGTAACAGGAGAAGGAAGGGCAGGAAGCAGAGGGATGGTGAATGTTGAGGCACAGAGGAGGTGATGGAGACCCATTAGGTTAGCTCAACTGCACATGAAATTGCAGTTCCAGGAGAAAGGAAAGAAAGCCCTGTTTCTGAGAGTAAGATTTAGCCCATACAGATGGCTGGAATTGTAAGAAAGTAAACTGAACTTCCTGTCTGATTTCTGCCTTTTTTTCATAGAAACAGTTGCCTACAGATTCTTTTTAAACAACATTTCAAAAGAGATCTAACAACAGATTCCGTAATAATTCTGACCTGGAACCAACTGCAAATAGCCCAAATTGACTGTGAAATTCAATCAAATTTCAGCACAATTTGCATCTAATTTGACAAATAAACTGCTGTTTGTCCTGGCCAATGGTCTTGGAATTTATGTAAAGCTCCACTACAAAAGTGAAATATCTCTAAAATTCAATAGTTAACCTTTTAACAGCTCAGAAAGGTGCTGAAATCAAAGAGTTGTAAACTGCTGTGCTGCTATTTTTAAATGATGTTATGTATCATATTGTTTGCATGTAAACTATATTAAATCAAGATACATAAATGCTGTTTCCCTAGGAGTCTTCTTTAAAAACAGAATTTGTATGACAACAAATACTATGGTGGTAGTTATATAAAATAAAAGGCTATGTAGAAGATTCCTATACAAATATCCTGCTTTGTGTTGAGTAAAATGATGTGGGGAAAAAAGATGCTGCAGTTTTCCTGCTCCTATGATATCAAAGGGGCTTCATGGGAGGAAAAAAAAAAAAAGTATTTGTTGATTGTAAACCTGCTGGAGCTTATTCGTAGTGAAAGAGAGACCACCTCTTTTCTCTCTTCCCTCCTCCTTCCCTGACATCCATTCACGCTGGCATGTTTTTAAAGTGGCTTTTGCTGTCTCATTCTCATGTAATGGAGGATTCTGCTATGTGCCTGTCAAAGAGATGCTTACAGTCAAAATCCTCTAAAGCTTCATGTATCAGATTGTCACACCAGACAGGGCTGTTGGTGGTTGCCCAATATAGCTGCTACCTTCACCAGAATCAGTTCCTCCTGCTCTGCCTCCTCTCCATTTTATTTCTCTCTCAGGAGCTGCAGAGGAATAGGAGAAAAGGGAAATGCTTGCTCATCAGACACTCATACACTCTTAAGGCAGCAAAAAGGGAAAGATCAAGAGGGAAATAAAAAATACTGATAGAATTAAATCTCTATCAAATACATAGTGTGCTGATAGACTATCTATTAAAAGGTATGGGAGATAATTATTATCAAAATAATCTGTGCAGCATGATAGAGGAGAGGGAGGAAATTTAGGAAAAAACTGTAATGAAAATGAAGCAAATATATGACAGAAAATGAAGCTATAAGACATCCTTTCCCATCCCTCTTCATACCTGTCTGCCTGGCAAAGATTATTTTATCTGATATATGTATGGAAACAGCCTTTCCATCCATCCTGACCCTAAAGCTGACAGCAGTCAGGAACTGATGGTAATGATGCCCAGCATACAAGTAAGACTGATTTTCTACTACCTCACCCCTCTTGTTTATCCATGCACATTAAATATAAGATCTTTCCATGAGTACCAAACTGTATGCTTAAAGTTGCAAGCTTAAGGTATGTTTTCTTAAAATACTGTGGGGTCTATGTATTAAAGTATCATTCTGATTTGAGTGCCTTGCACTCTGTCCCTATGACACTTACAGGATGTGACTCTGTGGTGTGCTCAAAGATAATGAACAATTAGGTCCCTCAACGAAGTTTGAGAAATAGCATCATTTAAGCTGTTGGTTGTTAGCAACAGTTTTAACCTAGACTAGCATTGTCCATGGATTAAGTATACATACATAAGGGCAAGCTATGGGCAGCACTGATAAAACAGTGTAATTTCCAAAAGCAGGTAGGATCTCAATTCCTCTGTGAGCTGCGCTGGCTGCTGTCAAAGTGCAGACCCTGCCAGTGAGTCTGCTGTGTAGCTGTGAGCTCGTCACGCTGCGCTGACCAAGCAAGGACCAACAGGAGCAGAGGAAGAGCCTGGTGCTGAGCCCAGGAGCAGGGTCATGGTGTCCCATGGATTCCAGCCCTTTTCCCATTTCTGGTACAATCTGATTATTCTGCAGTCGTCTGCTTGTTCTTAACACAAGGGTCCTTGTTGGCTGGCATTCACCATGTAAAAAACTTCTGTCTGAGTTATAATTGTGTGACATCAAAAAGTAATGGGCCAGCTTCTCTGGCTGCATGTATTGTCAGTGGCCAAATGCTATAAAATTGGTTGTGAATTTACAAGGCATTCTTTTCATAAGCCTGTGGAAATGAATTGTTATAGTTCAATTACGTATTAAAAGTGCATTTTAGGTTGTTGCAGAGATTTTGCCTTTAAGGCAAAACTGTCTTCTTAGTAATGCTGACCTTGCTGTTTGCAAACAAAATCATAAAGGTCACAGTGCTCAATACGTTCTGGTAGTTCACTCTGCAGAAAGCATCTCTTTAAAAAGACAGGGATGGAGAAGCAGAACACACAGAATACATTTCCAAGAAGATGTTTTAGTGCCTTTGACTAAGATTTACTATAAAATACAAAGTGCTCCTTTTAAAAACAAAGAAACACAAGTGCGATTTGTCATTATTTGTTGATCTGAATGCATTTGTAATCAATATTCAGAGAGCATTCATGAAGATACTATTTTTGAAAGTGCCTTTTTTGAAGCATTAGCAGATAGTCATCTGAAACTTTATCTTGAAAATGAATTACTGATTACTTTGTTGTCTACAGTGCTCCACTTGTTCATTCTGGAAATGGAAAAAAAAATATTGTATGACTTAACTGAATAACTGACAATAGCGCATATTACAGGTGGATAACATCATCACTTAATGCTGTTTCAACCTGTATACTGAAGTTTGTTGATATTAACATATGGATAATACCTAGAAATAACAAACATGTCTCAGGTAACTTAATGAGATGAGTCTGTAATAAGCATTACACTGACCAGCTTTGTCTGTCACATCTCTGTTTTCCATTTGACCAAATACAATTTTGTTTTTCATCAAATAAGTTTTTGTGCTGGTTGGTAATACAGGCTCTTAAGAGCATGCAGCTAGGTGACCAGGTCTGAATTTATCTTCTACATACTGCACTGTACATCCTTAAGAATGTGGAGGGATAATTATATTTTTATGAAGAAGAGTATTGTTGCCTGTTGCTAAAAAAAGACAGAGACTGTTTTCCTTCCCAAAGACAATGTTTTATTTCTTTAATCTAAAGCAGTTATCATTCTGTATCTGGTGCAGCAGATCATCCAAAATATATTTTAAGTATATCCTCAAGCTGAGGTGTTTCTTCAAGAGAAGTCCTAGGCATATTTTTGATGCAGGAAAATAAATGTACATACAAAAAGAAAATTCTCTATGATTACTGTAGGGACTGTGAGAAGCTCTCCCTTGTGCATTATTTACAACTCTGCTTCTTTAGTTGTTCTTTATGCTTGGGAGTTTAGCAACTGCTTCTCTTGTGGCTGGCTTGCTTTATACGGGCTTTTTTGGCTCTCGGGTGCCATGGCTACATGGAAGTTACTATAAAATGAGGAAGGATGTTTATTTATAGTATGGTAGCTTTTTCATGCATGTTCTTGTCCCTTGATATCTGGGAAGAAACTTGTATTTACTTTCTTGTCAGTGGGAAACAGGTTAGATATCTTCCATTTACTGTGGAAAAAGAATGTTCATAGAGACAATTACTTAACCATAACCCAAACGATGTAAACCTTGGCTACCTTGCAATTATTTGCTTATATATCTATGCTTTTCTAAATACAGCTTGCCAAACCATCGCATAACTGCCCTCTTGTGCAGTCTGAGAAACTTTCATCTACAGGACTCTGCTTCGAACTGATTCTTTTCCTCTGGCCCTCCCATTGAGTGCCTAGTGCTGCTGTTCTCCCAGTTCAGGGCGTAAAGGAGTTTTAACTTTCTTTCCCAAGCAGGGTAAATGAAAGGGGTGAATCACCTTAATCCTGTGCAGGAAAGCACAGATGTACTTCACAGCATCTGTTTTCTCTTAATGTTTCTCAATGCAACAATGGAATGAGTTGGACATAGCTTTATATTCTTAGTTCAAAAAAAAGCTTTATTTCCAAAACTATAAAATCTTACAAGGGAATAATGTTTCAAAATTGAGTCCTCCCTGAGAGACTGCCACCAAAGTTTAGCATTTTAGAGTGCTTAGCTTGAGCGTGGATAGTCTAGATATGTGAGTATTGTATTAAATATTTTTTTTTCAGTAGAAATGCTTTTATTTATTTATACAAACCTATGCAGTTACCTCCATTTCTCCTTATAAAGGTTAAGTCATTGAAAGACTATAGAATTCAGAAACAAATATTTACTTCTTTGAGCTTCTGGATTAGAAATTGCTACCTGAGCTGATACTTTGTCTCACATGTCGTAGGAAGATAATCCTTCCATACTCCTCTCTCAGTTTCTGTTCACATTCTGAATTGTGAGAAATATGTCTGGTAAGCGTGAGGTTTGCTGAAATCATCCTCAGTATGTCTATATACGTGGATGCCTTTGATCAGTGCAATCAAGCTATGAATGTAAAACTAGTCTGTATTCTCTGAGAATTAATTAAAAAAATCTGACCTCAAATAGAAAATTAACAAAAATTCCCAATATAGAGAAAAGAATGTTTAATGTTTACTTTAGATTTGCTTCACAGCCTCTTAGGATGCTTTAAAAAATATTGTGTGATGGAAGGAAGAATATTAGCAATAACTGTTTTCACTTCAGAGGAATATTAAAGGAAAGAACACATTTAACAAACAATTATAAGGGACCATTAGAGAGGAAGAAGGCTTTTTTTAATTATTATTTTGAAAATGTCTATGGGGTGCTAATAGATATTACTTAGCTGTGTCTTTAACATATCAGGCAACCTTAGCAAAGCCAGGAAAAAAAAAAAAAAGAGTGGAAAATCAGTTCTCACCACTAGACATTTGTAGCTACTCTTGAGGTAAAGAGGGCAGCAGGGGACAGGGCCATGTGAGGGCTCATTACCTGAATAGCTAAAAATAGCCACCATTCACCCTTCATGTATATGTCTCCCCTCACTGGTGGGAGGACAGAAAATACAAAGCAACAGATGCACCACTCTTGGCCTTTCCCGGCACCCTCCCCAACTTGTTCATTAAGCCCTCTGCTTGGAGAAGCAACATTCAAGTGAAATAAATATATTAAGTTATATCCTATCCTGTTCTGCCTATTTATCACTATCTGATGGGTGCAAGTCTATAGATGTAGCTGAAATAAGCCCCAAACAGAATATTTTATAATTTATCTACTCACAATAAGTAAAAAATCCTGCATCTCATTACTAAAAAGCAACATCAGGAGAAAAACAAAAACAAAACAAACAAACAAAAAACCCCAAACACCTCACTACTATGACAAGAATCTTGCTAGGGTGACAACAAAGGATCAAATCCTAGATATTTCTGGCAAGTATATTATATTTTACTATAAAACTCATTCAAGAAAGGAATATCTGAGTGGATAAAAGTACCAAAGCAAGTAAAGGAAGGAAATGTCTTTGCTTTATTCCACATGGCGTGCTTTACAAGAAACTCAAAGGCTTTTTGGTTTTGTTTTGTTTTGTTTTGCTAAGGAGTGACTCTCTAGGTAGCTGCCTAGCTTTCTGTCTCTCTGAAGGCAGCTGGATTTGGCTCTTTTTCTTTCCCTGACCTCTTTCCAAGCTGCCAGCATTGCCTCTGTCTTAAAAAATGATGATTTATGGTAGAAACTTGCTGCTACTTCACTGTAGTAATGCAGTAAAAATATTTTAGTGAGGCACTCTGAGGTCTTTGAAATGAGTATTGATGTTTATTAATACAACATTCAATGTTTTGGAAAAAAAGATTCAGAGCAGCTCTTAACAGAAGGCTATGTCTGGCTCACATCACATTGCATTCAGATTTCATCTGACATCTCTGTGGTGGCTGTGTTTTGCCTGTGGATAGGCGTTCAAAACATTATTCGCTACCATTGAGGGCTCATTGTGTAGGTACATGGTTTTGTGCTGCTGAGACGCACTGTGGAGCCTGATTTTTCTCTTGACTTGAACTAAATCAAGTGAAACCTCTTTTAGGCAAAAGGTTTTGCAGCGATGGAAAACGTGCGTGAAAACAGACTCAGGCACGGAGACTTTTTACAGGTTATTTCCTCCTATTCAGCCGTTTCTCCAGGATGCCAGGCACACTGAAGCCAGGTGCAGTGGCAATAGGACACCTATTGTGTTGGCAGAAGGGGAATGCAGAAGGACAAGTGGTCTGCTTCCTCTGCCCTTCAGCCAAGCAAATATCGTTCTTCAATTATGTAGTTTAGTCTCTAGTGCATGTTACAGTTTTCCAAAGATGTTTTAAATGGCTGGAAGTTGCAACCATTGTGAACCACTTTAGAATAAAGACTCTGAGCTTCATATTGTGGTAAATATATGTGGCCTGCATATTTGAATTCAGTAATATTTTCTTTTCCTTTCACAGGAATAAATATACAAATATAGTATTCTTATTATGTGATTATAGCCAATTAATTTTAATTATTTTAAATTTTATTATTAGTTTAGTAATTTAAATCGGTGTAGAAGGCAACAACAATTTAAAACATCCATTCTTCATTTTAAGCTTTTTTTTCCTATTTGCTTTCCATCTGTCCCTGCTTCTAATCTGCATCTTTCCCAGCCCTTTTGCTCTCCCCATTTCTCGTCCATCTGTGAAAAATACAGACGAACTTCATTTTTAATCTAATCTGGGCTGTTCCAGTGTCCTGGAACTTTCCATATTTTTTCTACCTCAAGGCAAAACAGGAGCAGTTCTCTGTCCCCAAATCCTTTTTTAAGTAATCAGAAGTGACATAATTCTCACAAGAGAGTTGTCCCCAAGTCTCACAGTCATTGAGGTAAACGATAGGGTTAAACTTTCCTAGAGTTGGCATTTCAAATTCTGTGAAGAACCAGGCAAATAAAATTGCAATCCTTTCAGTTTGCATGTCTAAGATTAGTACAGAGGCATTAAGAATTTAGTATGTACTATACAGAGAAAGTTAGAATCTATTCCATTGAAATTCTGCTCTCCAGAAAGACAAACCAGACCTGTGACTGTGAAGAGAGACAGTATGGTGATCCATGGGATTAGAAGTCTACAATATGAGTTTGGGAGAATAATTACACTACACAGTGAACTATGGCATGGAGATACCCAGGCTAACCACCTGAACCTATGAGCACATTAACCGATGTTGAACACGTGGAGGAAGAAGGGCTTTCTTGGTTGGCAGCTCATGTCAGTCTGAGGGAAGCGTGATTCTGTACACAGCACAAGCAGTGTGCAGTACTGACCTGTAGGGGTGTCCCGGTCTGCTCCACATTGCATGCCAGGTTGTAGGACAGATGAGCTGTAAAAGAGCTCGACTCAATTAGCTAGGCTAAATTCATGCTAGGTGATGTGATTTCTTTCTTTGATCAATGTATCGTTTGTGCCTCTGCAATATCCAGTGAAAACATGTTCAATTTATTATTAAAGTATGGGAAAAGCTAATGGTTTCTAATGCTTATAATTTGACAACTAGTTAATAGTCGTTCCCAGCTTACCTCTTCTGTAGCATTTGTGATTTAATTCCACCCTATCATATCCTCCTTATCCTTAGATATTTTTCTAATTCTGCTATCTCCTTTTAGATAATGAAAAGTCTAGAAGTGCACATGTGGCTGCAGCCAAAATGTATACAGGGCAAAACCTTTTCTTAGTTGTTCTCCACTACTTTTCTAGTAGTTTCTAGGATTCTGTTTGCTTCTGTAAGCATGGAGATATTTTCAGAGAACTACTGTCAATGACTGAAGGATTTCTTTGCTACTCATACTATCTAACCACTCCATTCACGTATGTGTGTTCCCCCTCCTCTCTTAATGTGCAGTACACTTATTGACACTAAATAGCCTCTGGTGTTTTATCACCCATTCAGTATTGAACCATCCGCTCCAGCTTTTCACAGCCAGATTCAAATTTCCTCACCCTAGTAATTTTATGTCATCTGAAAATGTTGTCTTCTTGTTTGTCTCCTTTTCCAGACCATTTATGAATATATTGAAGAGAGCAGATCTCCCACTGTTGAGTCTATTGCTTTAACTTCACTTTGCTTACTTATTAAGCTACGAATACCTGTAAATCCTTTAAAGGATTAGCTGTATCTGCCTGCTAAGCTTTCGAGGCAGTTAAAAATAACCGCAAGCTGCTTCTACTGACACACTAAAAATTGGATCTACTGTACATTTTTATGTTATATTTGATGTTTATTTTGACAAATGAAATACTATTTGGTGCTATTTGAACCTTCTATGAAGATTCAGGGTGACCAAGTGCTCTTGAAAGCCTTGTACTCAGCTGGTTTCCCTTACAGCCCATAGAGAAGCAACTTTTGTTTTGCCTCATACGAGATGCCTGTGACTAAGGACACTATATAAGGTGGAAAAAAGAAATTCATCTTATTACTGATACCTGAAATAAATGTGTCTTCCTCTGTAAAAGGCCAGAACTTACGCAAGGTGAACTGACTGGTTCCTGCCGCACAGTCCTGTAGGTATAATACAACTTTTGCTAGCTGCTTTCATTGAGCTCAGTGGCTCTTTAGTGTACAGAGGTGTCATCATACTCCAGTACATGTGTGCTGGATGCTGCTACACAGTATCAGGAAAGCGGCAGAACAGAGGAGATTCACTGTAATNTTTCATTGACTTCAGTGGCTCTTTAGTGCACAGAGGTGTCATCATACTCCAGTACAGTACGGACATGTGTGCTGGATGCTGCTACACAGTATCAGGAAAGCGGCAGAACAGAGGAGATTCACTGGAGGCCTCTTGGTGATCCTGAGAGCATGCGGAAGCAACACACTAAAATGTACCCTGGGTGCCTCCCTGCTTTGTGAGACCTGCTGACCATCAGGAAGAAGATTTGGCTGTCACCTACCCGCTCTGATCAGAAGAGTTGCAATTTGAGATGTATAATGCAGAAGCTTTGTGGCAAGGCTTTTGCAAGAAGAAAGCAGTGTCTGTGCCTCTTCTGTTTCCTTGGACAGGTGCTCGAGAGCTAGGCAGGACAAGGCCTGTTTCCCTGGGAGCTGGGCTGGCATTGCGCTGTGACAGAGGGACGCCAGCCCAACACAGCTCCTCGCTGGGACATGAGCCATACAGCCTGCATTTGGTAAAGCAGGAGGTTTCCCTTTTGAAAAGGCACTGAACTCAAGCTACACAAGAAGTTTAACTCTGTTATGAACAGAAGCACCTTTTGTTGCCAAAATAAAATGAGATGCCTATCTGCAGTGAGAAATACAATTTGTTCTGGAAACACTGCCATTCTATTACTCGTCACACATATAAACATCCCTACCAAAAATACAGGAGTAGAAATCTTAGAATCAATATGTTTTCTTTCCTGTGCTCCAAAGAAACCCCTGTAAGTATTTGCCATCACAATATGGTTTACCTATAAAGGCTATCTTTTATAAAAAAAAGTCTTTAGCAAGATATTTTCCCTCTAAAGTTTGTATTTGTACCGCAGAAATTCCAGGCTGCAAAAGACTACTGTATATGCTGGTACTTTCCTTGTTGGCAAAGGACAGACCGATCTGGACTAGTAAAGCAGCGCACATTTTAGTGTGAGACTTCATCACACACTTCCAGGAGCACCAAGAGAAATTGCGACTTCCTCATAAGACTTCTCTTACAGCACTCCCTTCCTAATACTATCTAGCAGTAACAGATATCATTTTTTAAACAAATTGAATAACGAATTGAAATAACAGTTTTAAGAACTGTTGGAACACCATGTGTGACAAGGCTCTCCAATTTAGCCCTCAGGCTAAATAATGCTCCAGTGGATATAAGGATCCCGAGTGGGCTGTGAGATCATGAGGACAGAATCTGGAAAAGCAAACACAGAAAGATGGAAGTACTTGCAGGAGGCAGCTTTGTCAGCATAGCTCACAATGAGCTGTGGGTGTAAAGAAACACATTTTTGCATCATGGCTTGTCAGTCCTCTGGTCAGAGTGGCCACTGGTACAAAAGAATAATTGGACTCATCAGCATGCAGCCAACTTCCAGTCTTCTCAAATATCTTTATTTTTTTTTCTGTAGAAGGGCTGTTAAATTCCTCTAGAGTTTAGCTACTCTAAGAGCTATTTAGCTGTTAATTCCACAATAGTAGATATAGTTGTAGAAGGACTTTTTCTTTACTACTATTATTGCCAGAAATTTGTTATTAAATGCCATATAAATAAATTGTTATTCTATTGAAGATATTAGATATTTAAAAAAAAGATATTAGGTATTAAAAAAGACAGACTCAATGTAATGGAGTAAATGTGATACACTTTGGATGGACTGTTGCCTAGAGATTATACATTTCTTGTAACTACCCTCAAGGAAAATGAATACAGATTTTTTTCAACTAAAGCAATACACTGGGACAGAAGATAATGAAGACTTCCTCTCAATAATTTGCTAAATAGAAATAATTATACTATATATTATGAGATTCTGATAGATTTATTCTAATAGTCTCATACACAAAACAAAAACTATTATATAGAGGAAAGTATAATAAAATTATGGCTGTAGGCAGTGGCTTTTGTAAATGAGACTTGATTGTGTGATACTTAATAAATTAGCCAAGTAGTCTCAAATTTCTGTGATTTATACACATTCTTTCCCAAAATAACATTCATCTACAATAACATTTAGCTAGGCATTTATGCCTAACCAAACTAATGTGTGTGATATTATAAATCTGGAGAGCTGTGCATATATTCAATTATCCTGAAAAATCAGAAAGTAAGTGAAAATATTTGCATTGATTAGACTAAAAGTATATTTAAGCATACATGTCCTTAAATTTCAGTTCCTAAAGATTTTAACAGCATGTTCTTTATGACTTCATATATTTAGTCTTTGCCAAATCTCACTTATTTTTCTACTGTAGTTTTTCCTGATGTATGTGCCCTGCAAGGCAAGGGCAACAGAATCAAGAAATAAACATCTGACCACGTCACAAATCCAATAATCTCTGACAAGGCTAGTAAAGACAAGTGAATAACAAAGCAGTGCTGTCTGGAAGAAGCTTTACATTTGGGACCGTGCTGCAGAAGGTCCAACACCAGCTGGACAGATCCAGAACGCTCCAAGCAGCTTTTTCGGCATCCAGTAAGACCATCTTATACCCTGATGAGTTCATAGCACTCTAGTATTTTCAATTGTCAGATCTGATCACTGCTTCTCAGGGCAGAGCGGAGGAGGGAGTATAAACGAGTATAAAACATGTGTGAATGTCCTTACAGAGCAGCGCAGACAAGCAGGAGCCTCACGCAGCTCACAGCCTCTCCTCCTCAGCCACCACCACCTTCATCTGTCTGGTTACAACAACCACCTCCACAAATTTACAGTGCAACAAACTTGGGGCAGAAATACTGCCGGTGATCTTCTAATCCCAGGACCTAGCCATGTGAAAAGCAGCTTTCCTTTTTCTGCCTCTGGACACACATGTATATATCACAGGTCCCGCTAAATGGAAATGAACCCTTATATAATTGCCTCATTCATGCTTGATATTCAAAAATGTGGAAGGGTTTCTCATCCTGTGTGCAGCAGTGTCAGTGATATTCCTTCGGTCTTGGCAGGATTGGATGTATCCTGAGATGAGAATCTATTTCCTGATCTGGCTTGAAATCTAAATTCTTCACCGCGTGTTTCCATGTAGAAAGAAAATATATAATCCATTTTCTTTATTTATGTACATCAGTCAGCATTGCATTATGCTTGGACGTTTTATGTTTTTGTCTCTCTCCGTCCTTAAAACTATAACACAATCATGCAGTACTCAATTAAAATGCTGCCTTTCCATTTACGCTTGAGTAATATATAAAATAATAAAATTGATCAAGTATTATATAACGTTTTCTACTATTTGTGTTAATTGTTGATGTTTTCTGCAGCTCATAACAACCTTTTTTTTAGGTTATCAGAATAGGCACACAAATAGTTTATTCCCTTCAATAGAGGCCTTAAAACTCTAGCAAAGAGCTATCCTCAACTATGGATGTGGGAAGGGATGTTTATTTGGGAAACATGGGAGCTGGATTAGTCCATATCTCACAGCTAGTTTGTAGTTGACTAATATTAGAAATTTCCTTTTTTTTCCTGTTTGAAACTAAAGTTATATTAATTTCAGCAAAATTTTTCTAAAGAACATTTTTTAGGTCTAGAATTAAATTTCTATTCTAGAAAACAGAAACACATACACAAGAATGACTCAGTGGTCAGGGTATCAAAGTCAAAATTTTTTTCCCTTTCTCTCCACTTCTACCTGCCTTGCCCAACAGACACATGCTTGTATGTATGGCATCTTTTCAAGTTCTTCCACAGCAGCTTCAAAAGATCTGAGTTTTGTTCTCACATAACAGTTATACAAAAGTCAAATCGTATGTTACTTCTTTTCTGGTTAATCTTAATGCTGATCCCATCTTTCCTGACACTGAGGAGAACAATATTTTATTTTATTTTATTTTGTTTTATTTTATCCATCAAGATTGCCTTAGAGATCAAATAATGTGCAAGATGCTTCTCCAAAGAATTAAAAAATATTGTTATGACAGGGCATTTTTTTCTAACTGCACTGTAACATGGTCTACATGCTATGGCTCTTGACACGAATAGACTTTCAGCGAACGAATGTATGTTGTATATACAGCACAGGCATTTGCTGACACATGCCTGCCATATGCCAGTCCGCAAGGATTCTGTAGCTCCTGAGACATCTTTCCTTCTTTAAATAGCTTTCCATCTTTATAACATTTTGGGAGACATGAGTACTTGCTTTATGCTTTTCCTCCATCCTCTGAAGTCACAGTGCTTTACAACTGAGTTAGGTTAAGCAGAAATAAGCTAAAATGGCTTTCAGAGACTATTGCTACAGTCAAATATATTTGAAACTTGAAGGCTCAACATAAACTATTATATTAAACAAAATAAAAATCTACCTTAATCCTTTGTAAGTAAAGAAAACATTATATGTATTAAGATTTCTGTCCTGGATCCATTAAGAGACATATACAGTGTTTTTTTCTTCATAGTATACATCGCAACAGGTTAAAATTTCAAGGGAAAGGAAGGGAAGGGAAGGAAAACGTTTATATTTAATCACAAATCATTAGATACTGTAATTTCAAATTGCACTGGAGACTGCCTACATCAGAACCTTACAGTCTCACACAGAGAAAAATGGTTACTGCCAAAAGTGTATTTGCTATTGGTTTTCAATATAAAAGGGTATCTTCGTGTGATAGATGTGCAGTACTAAAGAATTCAGATGTGAATTTTAGAGGCCTACTATTTTAGGCAAATAATAAATAAACAGTCCTTTTCCTGTTACTTCAAAAGATAACTTCAGCAGACTAGCATCTTTCAGCAAATTGTGTGACTTATAAATTACTCTCAGCTGTATGTTCTTAGATTCATAAAATCTTTGGAAGAAAAATATTTTAAAGTTATTTAAATGCATTTACTTTTTTAAGGGAAACAATGAAAACATTTAGAAAGATTCCACTGAGGTGTGTGATAGTTAAAAAAAAAATGTACTGAATCCATTTATTGACTTCTGCAACACTTTATATAAAGCTTGTCAATAACATAAAAGAAAGCGGTTTATTTGCTTTCATCAAAAAGACTGTGAACTTTTCAAATACTCCATACCAGAAGAAAGAATAGACGTTTGTACCTTTAGAGAAGAAAAAATGCTTGAAACCTGTCAGCAAAGAGTATCTCTGTCTGTAGATATCAAAGAGTAATTGCTACCATAAATAAGAATTTGCATATATTCTCCCTTCTCATTTATAGATTATTCCTGCTTGAGACTTCACATAATTTCTCACTAATCACCTGCTCCCCACTGACTGCTGCAGTCCCCAAAGCATCAAGTGCTAGGCTTTTGCACAAGTGTATCTGTCAAATGGGTTTAGGAGCTTAGGCTGGCAGGGGAATAATTCCCAAGACTGAGCTGAAAAAACCATATGTTGGTATAAAACCTCTGATCTGCTGTGTTCATTCGCTTTCTATTTCTGCATCTCAGAGTGGGTCAAAGTACCATGCAATGTGGAAGGCAATAAATCAGTACTTGATGCCCTGGACATAAACACATTTGTCATGCAGACATGCTGCTGTTATGGATAAATAGATTCTTGCTTGTCCTAGGAGTCAGTGATATAATCACAAAACAATTAAGAGTTAAGGAATGGGTCTCAATGAACCTACACTGAAATAAAGGCTCCTCTGTCAATCTGAGCCCTTAAGTGGAAACTGAAGTTTCGTAAGCTGCAGACTAGCCTTCTCTGCAGGCACCAAGCACACTCCCACGAGCACACTGCAGTAAGAAAGAGCTTCCTTCCACAGTCACCCAGATTTTCCGAGGCACTGAAACTGGGGGCAGCAAACTTCTGTCTGACTCCAAGATAATGTTAGACCATTTCCTTTCTTAACCTAGGAAACAAACGTTAATTGTCAAAACAGAACTGATGGATCTCACAGAATGGAGTCATGAACAGAAGAAGATAATGGATCTATCAGAAGAGACAAATGAAGCAAACATACAGAACACATCAGCGCAGATACAGAATGAGGGAAGGGGGAGTTAGGGAGTGCCTTGAAGGGGTTATTTATCAGGTACTATAATATGAGGGAAAGATTGGAATCATTTTTCAAAAGGGAATTTTTTAAAAATTATTGAGAATGTTGTGGCATCATTCCCCTACACCTCTTATGTCCTGCTGTTTGTTATGTTTCTCAATGCACTTGGAATTTCTACACCAACAGCTTCTTGTTCTGCACCCCAAGGAGGTTGGGGCTTACCTAAGCTGGGGCGCAGGCCCAGCACATCCAGACGGCCTGCAAGCAAAGCTGTCAGTGACGAGGACCCCCAGGAAGAGGGTCTGTCTCTCCTTCTGGTTTGTGAAACCAAGGGGCAGGAAAGCAGCCTCCGCTCAGGTCTGCCAGGGAGTTTTCCTGGTGCTGCTGTTGCGGCTGCAGGATGAAGTCTCATATTCCACCCCAACAGCACCAAGCAACGCGTGTTGGCCAGGGTCGCAAGACCAGAAATAAGAAAATTAGTGTCACTCGGAAACTGCAGGAGGGAGAAAAATGGGAAGTGAAGCTTTTATGTGTGAAATTTTTGTAATCAAGCCTGTCACAAAACCTCTGCATGGGATAGATAAAAGGGGAACATCCTGATCCCTGAAAGTCCTAGAGTGGAGGAATAAATTTTTGTGAGATGCTTCACTACAGAGAGTTTCAAAATGTACCATGGAGGTCCAGGGCAACCGGCCTATCCCTACCTGATCCTGAATAACCTCTGTGTGTCCAGTATCCTGGAGGTGCAAGGAACTACTGCACAAGCTGCTTGGAACTACCAATCTACTGCTGTGCCATGTGAACTGCTAAGGTAAAAATAGCCTAGGTTATTTTATTCACTGCTTGGAGGCAGAACAAAAACTGTAATAGGTTATGATGCACCATCATTTTCCAGGAAAATATATCCCATAGCATTCTGAAAGCACAAACAATCATCTTTAAATCAGATTCATGGCACCATTTTTATTGACTCCGAGAGACAGATTCAGAGAAAAAGGATCACCAAGCTGAGACTAATAGCCGCATTCAACATGCTAAAATTCACACTAGTTTACATTTTAAATAAAAACTCCATCTGCAGGGGGAAAATGTATTACTTAACTATGCCTTACTTTGCTACGTAGTGCCACCTAGGGGTGGAAAGCTTTTAAAATGCGGAGCAGCAAAGCGTGGGAAGCCATATTAACAGCAGAGAAAATTTACTGTGTAGCATCAGCAGCATTTGGGGATTTACTAGGCAAATGGAGCGAGTAAACTTCAGGTGCTCTTTCCAGAAGGCTGTACTGGCACCAGAACTGTAACTTTTACAGCTCCCTTTGCTGCAGCAGGCCCTGGTCTCCCTTCCCTTCTCTAGCCCACCAGTGACCGAGGACGGTGGTTTTCTTCACGATTCAGATCTTGCTCGCATGTTAGCAGCGGAAAAGCTACCTACTGCTGCGAGGTTGGGGTGGATTCGTTTCTTTTGTTCCAACATTACAAATTACGATTGGCTCCTTTTGACGTAACCTACATATGGGCAAAAGAAACCTCGAATTATCTGGACCATTTTTGTTTTCCCAAACTGAGTTTTTGGGCCAAGAACCTGAACCGTGACTATTTCTTCCCTATTTCTTCCCCCTATTTCTTCAATATTTTAAAATAAATGTTTTGCTTCACACCGGGCATTGTTTATTCTCTCAAATGGCATTTGCTTCTATTCTGTGTCTTCCACAGCAGAGGGCGTTCCTGCCTTGCAAGACCAGGGGTCATCAGCGCTACCTGTGAAAAATAACTGCCTGAGATACAAAAATGGAGCAAATAATCTGGCTTAGGAATCACAAGTTAAAGACTTGCCGAAACAGTGCTGCACGATATAGCCCAGATTGCCACGATCACCCCTCAGGTACACTGGGGGCTGCACAGAGCAAACTCTGCGCACACCCTTGGAGGTGTCACGGAGGGGACGCAGGGAGAGGCTGCCTCTCAGCGCTGCCAGGCCTGGAGCTCAGGGAGCTCTGACAGGACTCTCTGGAAAAGCCGCAGCAGGGACCGAAATGTCCTTGTGGTCTCCATCTCAGCACAGCGGAGCCTGCAACACACAGACGACTGTCCTATTGCTTATCAAACAAGAATGTTTCAGAATAAATAAATATTTACAGTAGTAAATATATGCGTATTAGAAAGACTTGTTAGCACAACCTTATCTGCAGATGTTCTCTAATAGAAATATGACCCAATGGCCAGGGCCAGTAGAAATTTCTTGCAAAAGAATGTGCAAAAAATTCAGAGAACCAGCAAACAATAATTAAAATATTCTGAATTTCAATTATGAAATAAAAATCATTCACCTGCTCGTGAAATTCCTCAGCTAACGTTTCCAAAATCTTTCATTTATCGGACTCAGATTATTGAAGCCACAATAGTTGAAGGCATTCAGAGTTGACATGCCTAAAGTGTGCCCATTTTTTTCCAATTGTATCCCTTAGTTAAACAAAATATCACTTTCCTTACGGATCTCCCTCACGTCTGGATCTGCCTCATGTTGGAGTCAGGGAAAACATAGTAGCTTGATACTTATGACAGACTAGTAGAAAGAAATCCTCCTCCTTCTAAACCAGTTTTGCCATTGACCTCTCCAAGGAACAATTTCATCCTCACACCTTAAGCTAACGCACAACAGACACACAATGCACATAGTGTGTTTCAGAGAGCCTAGTCCCTCTTGACAAACGCTGCCAGCTGGAAACAAGGCCAAAACCACATAAAGTAGAATCTATTAAGCAGAATAGTGTGACTGACTATCACACCGACTATCACAACAGAAACCCAGGTCAATGCTTAGCGGAAATAAAATGGGTTGGGAGGAGGATGAAGTCCTCAAGAGCTACATTTGGGGAAATAACACAGGAAAAGATGCAGGAAACGGTCCCCGTACGAAGCGATGGGCAAGCCGCAGCAGCAGGGTCTCACAGGAGGCCTGCGCGAGGCCAGGACGCCGAGGACGGGCTGGTGGTGCGCGTGCGACCGTGGAACCCAGCGGAGTGTTTGGAGCCGTTAGTTGGAAGACCAACAGAGGCACAAGCGCCCGTCAGAGAAACCCAGTTATCTGACACACTTCTAAGACGGGAACTCAAGTTCAGCACAAGCTTACGGTGAAAAATGGGGCTAATCCGAGCAGATTCGGATGTTGAGCGCAAAACGCCGCGCTAACATGGCGCCCGCGGCGGCGCGCATGCGCACCCGCCGCTCGCCTCGCCGCGCTGACGTCAGCGGCGCGGCCCCCAGCAACGGGCGGATGTGGCGAGGCCGCCGGGAACCCGGAAGCGGCGGGGAGCGGGTGGCGGTGGTGGTGGCGGCGGCGGAGGAGGAGGAGCGGAGCGGAGCGGTGCAGAGCGGAGCGGAGCGGACATGGCCGCGGACAGGGCGGCGGGTGAGTGCGCGGCCACACGCACCGAGCCGCGGAGGAGGAGGCGCCGCGGTCCCGCCGTGCCGCGGCCCGCGCCGAGCGGAAGGAGACGCGGCCCCGTGTCCTTCCGCTCGGGAAGTAGCGCCGCGACCGTTAGGGACCCGGCGCCGGGCACCGGTAACGGCGCGGGGAGCTGTGCCCGGTTCAGTCGGTTAAACGGGGAGATTTCCAGGAAAAAGGCCAAAACAACCAAAGCAGCCCTCGTTTACCGTTAGCTGCTGGCCCTTACAGCCCCCGTCTCTGCTGGGGCCGCGGTGGGTGCCGGAGACCCGGCCGCGAGGCTCCTTGGCACCCGGGGCAGCTCGTGGGGAAGACACGGGCTGTGTGGGGAGAAGCCAAAGGATCCGCCTGTGACCTCGAGTTTTTCGTTTGGGCTTGGGCCCCGACTTGGAACTACCTTTTTCTTTCAATGTTCTCTGCCTGAAATTTGGCTGAGATCATCATGAGAAAAATCACTGTGCCTTACTAAGAGATATGTGCTAAACCATCCTGTATTTATTTTAATGAGGCTTACTATGATTTTAAACTACAGGAAAGGCTTGGCATTAGGAGGTTATATATAACCTTAACCTTCTTGGAGATGGTGAGGTCAAGGACTTTCTTGCCGTACTAGGTTAGCGAAAAATACCTGTCCAAATGAAGCAACCACTTTGGCTATGGCAAGACGTGCTGCGTATTCACTTGTTCATGGCAGAGTGAGCTCTAACTTCTAAGTGAAAAGTGTTTCCGTGTTATTGCACAGGATTAAGTCTAATACCTGGAGACTAGTAGCACAGTGCTTCATGGAAATGTGTTCTTTCTGTGCTACTATCTGTTGGTATCCCATCAAAAGTGTTGAATGCTCTGACTGATCCTCATACACTTCAGAATTTTGTTGGCGTCAGATTTCTGTGATCGATTCCTTTCCTTCCTAGGAAAAATGTCCCCTGCACCTAGAATTTGGAAAAATAATTCCAGAGATGTCCTGACACTCATCAACACAGTTATACAAGGCGTTGTATAAATGTATAAAGGGCCTGGAAGTGAGAGGGCTCCAGAAGAGCAATCTTTGGAGGCAATGAATAGGAGAGGGGTGCTGACAGCAGTCACTGCCCCAGTGTCTAGGTCTGTGTGTGTGAGATGCACCTTCTCATTGCAGCAGGCTGGAGACGTGGGCAGGCTTAGGCTCTTTCTTGCCCTCGTACAGTAGAGTCAGATGCCCCAGAACAGATTCTGCTGCCCAGCTGGTGCATCCTCTCCAGGAGGAGCAGCCACCTACCGACGCAAAGAGAAGTGCCTCACTAACACGGCGTTTCTACTGCTCAGCTCCACGTGCTGCAGCTTGTTAACTGAGAATATAATGTCCCAACCTGTTTTCTTTTACATCAAACCCAATGCAGCAGCTTTTTCCAGATCAAAATGTGAGTAGGTGATTTTTTTGCATCCTTTCCCTCTTTCTGGATGCACTTTCTGCTTCTCACCACCTGCTCCTCAGCTTGGGATCTTTTGTACTCTGGAGAGGTAGAAAGCATGAAAAGTTTTAAACCAAGTGAACATCTCCATGCATAAATATGCTTTGCACAAGTAAATTGAGTTGTGTCATTTGTAAATCACAGAATCTACACCATTTCAAATAGTTCAGCCAAAAATTGAAAGTGCGAATAGGAGCGTGTCAGTAATGACTAGCCTGTCGTGCGCTTCATGGCCCACGTGCTTCTCTTGGACCACTAGAGGACATCAGCTCTCTTTAGCTTGCCCTGGGTTTGCCAGGGAGCCATGTACCTTTCAGATGCCATGTACCTTTCAGATGCCTCAGGAAACACTGAAATAATACTTTTATTTGCAGTCAAGCGCTAAGCATACTTTCTCTCCTCAGTTGATAAGTTGTGTGGAGGGGTCTTATTTAGTATCCTGGACCAGCCTTGCTTCGGATGAGTTTGTGGGGTATCTCAGTGGTGAAGTGTGGGAGGATTACACGAGATTAGAGGGACCTTCAGCACTTTAGCAGGTTTCAGACATGTTTGGCCAAAAGCACTAGAGAAAAGCCCAACTTTTGTCCTTTCCTAAGGGAAAGGGCTATGTTGTAAACTACTTCTATTGCACTTTGTTTTTACTCTTTCTTAATAAGCTTCCAATTCACTATCTTTTTGCTTAGTGAATCAGAACAGATGAAGTTTGCAGCTATAAAACTAACATTAGGAGAGAAAGAGGAAGGCCTGGTTTTGCTTAAAATAGTCCCCAACTTCATTCTAGGAGACTTAAAGGCATAGTGGTGTCTGTGTCTCAGATGAGAATCCTGACTC
This sequence comes from Crypturellus undulatus, assembly GCA_013389825.1. Classification (NCBI taxonomy): domain Eukaryota; kingdom Metazoa; phylum Chordata; class Aves; order Tinamiformes; family Tinamidae; genus Crypturellus; species Crypturellus undulatus. The sequence continues at coordinate 63,098 of VWPW01030073.1, forward strand.
CATAGAGCATTGTGCGAACATGTTTTTTATTGTCTGTAGTGGTTTTCCAAAACTGCAACCCTCCTGTTTCCATGTAGGTGCGTTCAGTGCCTTGTTCTTAGGTATTAAGGAGCTCTTGTCTCAATAAAACTGAGAGAGGCCTTTTGACCTGACTCAGTTATCAATATTCAGAGGTTGATTGTCAGCTTCTGGTTTTACTGATATTTTCTAGTGTAATCTGAAATGCATATAATAAATATTTTGGCATGGAAGTATGAGAGCAAATATACTTAATCAGCTCTCTTCTGGCTTTCTGTTTGGCTGCACAAACACAAGATTTAAAGTGAGAATTAGATCCATTATGTGGGACTTGATCAATGTCTTGTGTGGTCAGGTTTTATAGAAGGTGCAGGTAGTTCTTCAGCAAGGTCTCTCTGCAGAGTGTTGAGTAACCCCGATTTTGTTGCAATCATGGCGAGTTAAGATTTCTTTGCAATTTGCTGGTTTAAGACTTGAGGCTTTAAAACCTCAACACTACCAGCATCTTGATGCAGGATGGAAAGTCCCAGCTGAACACGTACAGTTCTTGTGCAAATGTGTTATTAGGTAGGACCAGGAAAGGGATCTCGCTGTCTTATCAGCAACAAACACTAACTATAACTAGATATACTTTATTCCCAGCGTGGATGACTTCTCTGAGGTTTGGTTGCTGTCTGTGTTTCCACCCGTATGCTGTGCTTTTCTTAGCACGAGAGCTGCTCAGCAGCAGGTCATAGGGATAAACTGGTGGCAATGGGAATGGGTTTTGCAGCGGAGCTTACAGAGCATGCATGTTTGGTTTGTTTAGAGTTTTGTGTTAGATCCTTGAATTCTAGGAGGAGAAAGAAGACTTAAAATATTCAGAGTCCAGCTAGCCTATTTAAACATGTTCCGGTAAATGAATGAGTTAATACTTCTAGAAATAAGTTGGTGTTTTTTTCGCCCTCAGAGCATAACATTTTTTGACCCACTAGTTGGTGGCAAAGGTGTTTTTTTTTCTCTGTTTGTTTTTGTTTTGTTCTAGTCCTTTTTGTTTGTTTGTTTTTGCATCTTATGAACTACAGTGTAGAGCTTTCATACCTAATATCATTTAGCTGACTCTTTAATTACGTGATGTCAAAAGGTTTGAGTGAGACTGCTGTCAAAAAATAGTGCCCCAAAGGTAAAATATGTAAGGAATTATATGCAGAAGACATTGAGGACTATTAAAACTGTGTTGGTTTGCTATATAAAACCTCAGAAGGGTCAGCATCACACATGTTACATGGTAGTCTCCTTGTTGCGATCTGGGAAAGGTTGTATAGAATGGGAGAAGTTGCAAGAGGACACTTTTAAAAATTATTTTAATTACTTATTTTTTTCTTAAATTATTTACCCAGAGTTACTCCTCTGAAGTAGGAACTTAGGCAGATGATCCAGTGTTTGCTTTTGTGGTGTACCCTCAGTCACCCTTTGCTTGCTATTTAGGAAGCAGCATGTGGGATTCATGGACATGGGATGCTCTAACAAATGTGTCGCTTCATTTCTATTAAGTTTGGTCTTCGCTACATATTGGGGTATGTGTGGGGAGAGGAAGGTCTTCCTAGTGGATGATTGCAACTTACTAGAGAAATATAAATGTTGCCCATTAGCTTGCAGGACAGTAGTTATTCATAGCCAGTACACTTAAAAGGTAATATTTAGGTTTCCTGGATAACTAGAGTTGTTACATTTGCAGTTTATGGAGAGAAATAGGAATACAGGGTAATTTGGCAGGTGTTAGTGTAGCAGGGAGGCAGCATTGCAGTAATGTAGAAAATCATTCTTTGTACTGCCATGAGGATCTTGAGAAATGGAAGAAACTAAACATTTAAGCTGAATAGCTTTCATCACATTTGCAAGCTTTCTTGAAACACTCTCTCTGTTTTGCAGATCAAGGTTCTGAGAAACATGAAGGAGCAGGTACTTCATCTGGGATTACTGATCAGGAAAAGGAACTGTCAAGCAATGCATTACAAGCCTTTCAGGTAAGAAGAAGCTAAATTGTGAGACTTCTAATTCTATAAGATAGTTTAGCAGTTGTAGTAAATTGTAATAAGTGGTTGTAAGTTATTATTATTTTAATAATAATTAGTTGCAAATGTATTAACAGGATATTAGGTCAAAAACAATAGTACTTGTGTTATAAAGGCAGCACATAAATTTTCCGTGTATTGTAATATGAGGGGGTTGAAGGAGACTCTTACTTTGAGTGTGCAAGAGCATCTTCAAATCTTGGTTCTCAAAACTTATCAACCATAACAGCTATATAGTGAGTTAATTAACATTGACTTTTGACAGTATTTGACAGCTGAAAAAGTTTGCAGTTCTCTTTCCTTCTGCAGTGAAGGCATTTGCTTTTAATTCTACATTCAGCAAACTAGAACCACACTGTTCATAGAATCCTCTGTTGTCCTCTGACTACTCCGTTTATCTGTCTGCCATAGAATTCTTCCTGAAATTTGGGTTGGATCACAGTTTTTAGATTTACTTGTCCTACTTCATTACTAAGGCACATGTACCCATTTAGTTTTAGTTTACTTCCTGTTGATAATTATAATACTACTTTGCTCTGTAAACTTACAGAGGTATCCTCTTTCATTACAATTTATTAACCTGTTAATTTAGACTTTGTATCTTCTAATGCCCATTTCTGATACGTGTGCAATTTCCAGGCTGGGAATTACGATGCTTGTTTACAGCACCTGAATACCCTTCAAGACATAAACAAAGATGACTACAAGATAACTTTGAATACTGCTGTTGCAGAATTCTGTAAAAGTAACCAGACTACAACAGACAACTTGAGACAGACTCTTAACCAGCTGAAGAACCAGGTACTGCAAGCATATCAATGTTATTTGATTCCAAATCTCTGAGACTGTTTACTCATGTAGGATACTGCTTTTATATTTAAGTTATCTTTGAAATCGATCTAAAGCTGTTTTTTTTCTGACATTTAACAGCTGTAGGAAAAAATTGTTATTCTTTCAATAGAAAGGTTATTAACTCAAACTTTAAATCATTGTAACATGATTTAAATCCTTTTCTGAGCAATGCAAATGTTTATTAACTTATAACTAATGAATGGAATGCTTTATTGACCTACCTTTAGACTAATTTCTACCTATAGGTTATTTAAAGGAAAAAAATCACTCATTTCACTTAATTTTTTTTCTTTTTCTTCTTCTTTCTTTTAAAAGGTTCACTCTGCTGTTGAAGAAATGGATGGTTTAGATGATGTTGAAAATAGCATGCTTTACTACAATCAGGCTGTTATTTTGTATCACCTGCGGCAGTATACGGAAGCTATATCAGTTGGAGAGAAGCTCTATCAATTTATAGAACCTTTTGGTATGTAGTCTGAAATTTTGTTCGTATGAAAACTACGGAAAGATTACTGGTATTTTTATTATTCTCTTGTAACTGTCTGCCTAATACTGTTATAAAGCAATGACTAAACTTAGAAACTAAGAATATGCTTTATACCAGGGAGTGTATTTAATTTGAGGTGATGAAACTTCAGAGGTGTTTAGCAGAGAAGTATTATGATTCTGAAATAGGTACTCGTCAACTTTCTGTATTTATGAAAGTAATATTTGAAAAATGATTAAGTGATCTAAATTTTGATATTGATCATATAACTACACTGTGGGTGCTAATTAATCAGTGGGCTTATATTTTCAAATGCTTGTGTTAGGTTCCTAGGTTGCGCATAATTGTATGTGATCATATTTTATTTTGGTGCTTTTATCTTTTATTTGCTGTGGCACCCTGTGTAATAGAGTTGTTATCTTCTTAAACACCTTCATCATCTTCAAGTTTTAGAAGCAACAGCACTGCAGCACTGTTTAACAAAGCATGCTTGTTACCCACAGCATAAATCCAATACATCTTGCTGTAGGTTTTATTTTTCTTGTAATTCCTCCCCTTTTATTTTTTTTCCTCATAATGTTGTGTAGAATTTCTTCCCTGCTTTGGTTGGGTTTGGAAATACTAAAACTGCAAAATCATTTTTCCCTTCTTAACTTTATTCAGAAGAGAAGTTTGCCCAGGCTGTATGCTTCTTGCTGGTAGACTTATACCTGTTAACTTACCAAGCTGAGAAGGCCTTACATCTACTTGCTGTCTTAGAAAAAATGATTTCACAAGGCAACAATAACAGCAAGAATGGAAAAAATGAGGTAAGCGGAAAATCCTAGAAATATATTGAGGTCTTTACAGTGGTATGTTTTAACTTGATTCTAAGTTACTCATTTTAGATAGCTCTGAATTACAAATCTATATTGCCACTTAAGTGTAAGTAATTGAGTTAATTATATATGGCAGGAGTATATTCCCTCCTTTCCACCCTGTCTAAATATATAGTAGATAATTCTACTGAAGAAAATCTTAGTGAGTTAGCCTAGAGTGTGCATAGTGTCTTCCCAGGTTAAAGAATTCTTAAAATATCTCATTGCTAGAGTGGTACAGCATAATACTAGTGTTAATGTAGGGAACTTCATTCTTCATAGATTGGTGTGGTCGTTCCTGGATTTTGATTGTTAACTTCAAATTGCAATATTTGATGGGTAGGTGCTCATCCGGACTGTTCTGTTAGATAGTTATTTTTCTTCCTCATAGTCTAAAAAAAAATCTGTAAGTCAAATTTAAAGAGATAATAACTTTTTTTTTCTTTTCTTTTTTTACTTCAGTCGGGTAATAATACAAATAAAGATTCCTCCAACCAGAAAGCTGAAAGTGGAGCCTTAATAGAAGCAGCCAAATCTAAGATACATCAGGTAGGTGTCTGCATGTGATTTATACAAGAACAATAGTTCAGTCTTTCTTAAAACCAAATACAACCTGCCTCCAGTATAGTTCAGCATGGATTGGGCTATTGCCTGTTCTTGAACTCCATTTTGTAAAACAAATCAAAAAATGACTCATCTCTTCTGTAATATCCACATACAGAAGAAACTGTCTGAAGATAGAAAAAAAAAAAAAGTTAAATCCTTGCAGTCTATTGTAATATAGGTAAATTTCAGTTAGTTCTACTCTTTTGTCTGCTACATCTCCAACCACTTAAATCAACTGAGGTTTTATTTCACATTAAAAATCAATGACATTTCTGATTTGTGGAAACATCCTTCCCTATCATCTTTCACTTACTGGTATTGTCAGATTAGTAGGCAAATGTATGGGAGTAGGATATTAGATTAACTCATTTGTGATTTTTAGGTACAAGTAATTTGGGTTTAAATACAGAATTACTGTTGGTTATTGCATGAAATGTTATATGAATAGAATTTCCTCTTTAGATTGTTAAAGAAAATGCAGCTGTTTAACTTCTTTTTAAGAAATGTGTATAATCTTTAGTAAGTCTAACTGTGGTTTTATCTTAGAGCTGAAAAATTAGTTTTTATTTAACAGCCTTATTTTTTTCCTCAGTATAAGGTGAGAGCCTATATCCAGATGAAGTCTCTAAAAGCATGCAAAAGGGAGATCAAGTCTGTTATGAATACAGCTGGGAATGTAGGTATTCTTAAAGATACTGTTTTTATAATCTAGTTCTGATAACGAGTTTTCTAACTTTGAAAAGAAGTATTGTCTTAAGGATGGATGTCTCAAGAGTGCTTTATATGTTCAGTTGAGATTGTAATCTTTCTTCTGTGAGTGTAAATAATAGAGAATTTTATGTGTACTTTTTGCAGTTGGTCTGCAAATTGCACTTCACTGTTAATTGTTTTAAAGTAACAGTGATTACTATACTAAGCAGATCACATTTGCTTTACAGTGTAAAAATAACCACATTGTAGTTTTTTAGAAATTTTAAACTTTTGAGAATTAAAATCTTCTGGTATAATTAGTGCTTTAAACCACTTCATAGAAGACATATTTTAGGATGTACTTTTTTTTTTTTTTTTTTTTTTTTTTTTTTTTTTTTTTTTTTTTTTTTTTTTCTTTTCTTCTTGTTCAAGTGTTTTGGAGGCCTGCCTCTTGCTGGAAAGCAGTTTTTTTTATATATGTGAAAGTTCTCAACTCAGAATTGTACTCACCATTCCAGACATATCCTGCCTTAACTGAGGAGCAGGGAATGCGAGGAGAGCACTTCCTTTTTGATGGCAGTCTCAACAGCTGCTAGTTTGACAGAAATCCTTCTGGATCGTGAGGTCTCTGTGGGCAGACAAGGAAGATCACAGTCCAGGAGGAAGCTGTTGAACTCCACAGGCAGGGAAGCACGGGAAAGAGTGTACTAGAAGGCAGGTTGGAGAAAGATCCTGTGAAGGAAAAAAAGAGATCCTTTGCAGTCAGCCATTGCCATGTCAGTTCTCTAGCATTTTAGAGCAATAACAAAAATACAGTTTGTGGAACTCAAGGGAGATGTGTTCAACAAAGAAATGCTGCTTCATGAAATGTTTTGGTCCTAAACGGTTTGGTCTATTTTTTTTAAATGGCAGCAGGGGCCAAGTTGACTATGGAGTGATTTGATGCTAACAATGGAAATCACAAAGTAAGAGAGTTTGTTTGTTTGTTTGTTTTCTCCATCGCAGTCAGCTCCTTCTCTCTTTCTAAAGAGCAATTTTGAATATTTGAGAGGCAACTATCGGAAAGCAGTGAAACTTTTGAACAGTGCGAACATTGCTGAACACCCAGGCTTCATGAAAACAGGTAAAATGAGAGAACCTTCATCTGCAGGCATGTGAAAGTGTGGTGCAAAGGGGACTACTCACTGATATCAGTGTTAGACATGTTAATAATTACTTAATGAAATAGAACTGGTGTGTCGTGGTTTTATATTCTATGTGTTTTCTTCATTCTTACGTTCTTCAGTGATGTGATTGTGTCATGGATTTTCTTTGGTGTTTTTTTTTTTGATAACCTAAAGACTGTCTAGGAAAATGACTTTACAAGTTGTAAATGTAATATCTGCAGGACTTCTTGCTTAGGTTAGTAAATGAAGTGAAAAAAGGTAACCTAGATTTAGGAATGAGATTTCAAGTTGTACCCATAGAGGATTATGGCAGTCATAATGATTATGAAGAAGCTCAGCGCTTCATGAAGTGCTAAGGCTTGTCTTCTACCGTGCACCACTTGAATTTATTTTCTTATGCACAAGATGTGTGCGGTAGGGGTTATATTTCTACATACTCTGGTGTAAAAACTTTTGAGACTTGACTAAAAACATCAGTGGAAAAATACTGAAACATCTAGAGAGAAAGTTGTGTCTTGGGTTAGCAGAGAGCTAAGCTTTCTAAAAATACACTGTGAAACTGTTGAATTCCTTTACTTCAGTTGCTCATTGCTTACAGTTTTAGAGATAGTTCTCTTGGATTTCATATGCTGTGAGAACTTTTTATCTTAACAGACACAGGTGCAAGGTCTATAACTAGATGATGACAGCTGTAGAATTTGCTCTGGGAATATTGCAAGATTGAGTAAATATTTTAAGAAATTTCTGTGCTTACAGATTAATCTCTTTGATTTAAAAATATTAATTCAAAATATTTGCCATAATGATAGTTAACGCTGTATTTTGAAACTGCTTTTAGAATGTTCTGTAACTTATCTCTCTGATAATATTTTATGTTTAAAAAGTCATCTTTAGAAGAAAGTGCCCACAGTTACCTCCATATGGTATATTTAAGGAGGAGAATGCATTTTCAATCTCAAGGCTAATTCTTTCCTGCTTGTATGCTTGGAGTAGCATATTGACTTATTTTATAGAACTTGAGTAGCTAATTTAAGAGCTTCCTTTCTAAGGAATTTTCCTCTTAATTTCCTTTTTACAAGTGTCATAAAACTGGAAGTGTTTGCAGGTGAAATGCTACAAAATATTCCAGATAAATTTACTTCAACTTGTAGTCTTTCCAATTCACGTTGTAACTTGGCTCTTCTGGAATGTGGTGCTTAAGACCTGAAAATCTCTGGCTGCTTACCTACTGAGTCATTTCAAGTGACCTGTCCAAGAGAAATAGATAAATATACAGAAATGTAGATCATTAAAATATTTGTAAGATAGTAGCTTCATAATCCTTCATTATTTTGCCAAAGATGTTGTTTAATTAGATATTGTAATACGCTAGCCCGTGACGGAATGGAGGGGGTGTTTTCTGTTTTCAGTGGCGTTTTTCCAGTTCAGTGTATGAAAACGATCTTTTACTCTTCTCTCAGGTGAATGCTTAAGGTGCATGTTCTGGAACAATCTTGGCTGCATCCACTTTGCTATGGGAAAACACAACTTAGGAATTTTTTACTTTAAAAAAGCTTTGCAAGAAAATGATAATGCGTGTGCACAGCTAGGAACGGGTAGTCCAGACCCAGGTAAGAGTTTGTAAGAGGTGAAACAGGTGGTAGAAGAGGGGTGGGCAAATCAATAGATAACATAAGCATTCAGGAATTACCAGGAAAAATCTTGTTCCATTTCCTTGCAGAACAGGATAAAGAGGATAGTGTAACTTGATTTCAGTGCATAGTTGTTACGAAAAACAGATAATGATAAAATGTGTCCCTTTTGCGCTCTCTGGTGTGCTGTGGGCTGGAGCAATTACTTCTGTCTTGTTTATAACCTATGGTTCTCAGTCAGGGAGATCTGACCAAAAGAAAGTTTCTGAGACCTGTCAATACACCATTAAAGACATTATTTACAGTCCTGTTTACAGTAGATAGAATCACTAGATCAGGAATCTTGAGGGACATGTTAAACTTGGATGTAGAAAATTTGATGAGCAGTTTTGTAAAATTAGTACTTGGAACGCTATATATTATAAAAAACTTTCTTACTGAGCAATTCACAGACTTGCAAGCTAAAAGTTTACCCAATGTTTAGTTATCCATGTAGTATCTGGTTTTATCTGTCTATTTTTGTTCCTAGATATAACAAAGCCAAGAAAATAAGCATTATAAAAAGTTTTTTATGCTTTGTTTAGTGATACTTTTTTTTTTCTTTGCCCCCAAGTAAAGGATTTCATGATGAAGTGATAATTTGCTCACTCTTCATTTTCTTTAAAATCCAGTTCCTATCACACTGCTTTGTTTTTGTTGTTTCCCAACCACCTACCCTGCTCTTACAGTGCAATCTTAGAAACTGGTGCAAAGACAGAAGGTGATTTATACTTATTAATGGAAAACAAAAACAAAGCAAAACAGATTTCTTATAAGAGTAACAAAAATGCATATTCAATTCCAGATTCATAGTATAGTATTTACATCACTTAGCTTGACTGGAAAGGCACACAAGTAGTTATTCATAAAAGTTAAATTAAATACTAATATGATGAATATGTCTTGGATCAGCTTGGATATGGAAGGAATGTATTTACAGAGGGAAGCTATTGAGTTTCTCTAAAGAAAGAAAGGGCTATGTAGTTCTGGGATGTATTATGCTTTCAGCCCTCCTGAGCTGCATGTCAAAAACTATCTGTTCTTTTTCCACAGGTAAAAAGTTTTCAGGCAGACCTATGTGTACTCTGCTGACTAACAAACGCTATGAGTTGCTCTACAACTGTGGAATACAACTGCTACATATCGGGAGGCCCTTGGCTGCCTTTGAGTGCTTGATAGAGGCAGTCCAAGTTTATCACTCGAACCCGCGTCTCTGGCTGCGAATAGCAGAATGCTGCATTGCTGCCAACAAAGGGGTAAGTAGATTTGTAAATTCCTTTTGTGAATACTACAGTGGTTTTGAAATACATGTGATAGCAAAGGAGAAGAAACAATACCTTGAGTTGATTTCTATGTTTTATAGACCTGATGCTGCCACACCTCTGCGTAAGTCCGGATTAATTATTTTTGTGCGTGTGTGTGTCTGTTTAATTGGAAGATCCAACAGAGGTGGAAGAAAAACACTGTCTCTTTGTTCCATAGAAATAGTGACTTGAAGCCCAGTGCTTAATCGACTTTTCTAAGATCAGAAGAATTTGAGGGACTATTCTAAAGATTAGCATGAGATAAAACAAAAGCACGTAAGTGGCTATTACAGCTCTTCCTCTAAGTTACAGGGTGGCTTTTTTTTTTTTTTTCTTTTTCTGGAGAGACTGGTTTAACATGATTTTTCTTTAACCATTTACCATCACTTCCTTTAGGCTATTACAACTCCTAATTTGAATGAGTAGTCCTAAGCAAGTTTTAAGCATGTTAGATTTTTCCAAGTCATCTGAGTTTTTAACTTCTGTCTTGAAATAATTTTAAGACAGATACTATTTAGAGACAAACCTGTATTATTCTCTACTGAGACTTCATCTGTTATCAGGAAGTAACATGTTCTTTTTCTACAGAGAATACTATCTACTTAAAAATATAATAACATTGTGCAACTTATTATTTATGGGTATTTAATAATATCTTGACTTCCTGCACTTATTTTAAATATGTAACAAAGTTCTGTGATGAATTAAACTTGTATGAGATCCCTTCCTTGTACTAAGTTCTGTTCTTCCAAGCATTTCTGTTATTGGACTGCAGAGATAGCAAGATGAAATTGGAGTTGGGGACCAACTTAACTAATACCCAAAGAAAGAAATTTTTTTTTGTGGCTGCACTTGCAGGATTGATGTTCTTTTGAAGGTCTGATGCACACAAACAGCTGTAATAGCTTTACTTGCTGCTGCTATTCTGACAAGGAAGGGTTTTTTTTCTTATTTCTTGGAAAATATTTGACTGAAGAATCTTAGATTTTGTGTTTAGTCTCCAGAAATTGCATTACAGCTTCTGCAATGATGAGTTTCTTGAAATGTAGCCATTATACGTAGCTTGAGGCAGGATACTCGAGGGTAAGGTGTGACTGAAAATGTACTGTTACTGTTCTGGCACTCATTCAGATTAAATTCTTAGCTTAAAGTTTATTCAGTAATGGTTGAGTTAAAGTTTTCATGATGTGCAAGTGATACAAACTTCTCATTTAATTTTGTCTACAGTAAATACACCATGCAAATTCAATTATAGCTTCATTTTATAGGACTGGATGTAAATAACAAGATGCAGTCTGATTTCCATTGTGATCTTTTCTGTGATCTTCCTTCTCTTCATGCAGCCAAGTCTGTCAGTCAGGCTTTCATTATTTCTTCTCTGTTGCTGCTGGAAATGGAGAGTGAATAGCCTGTAATGTGTCCAGCCCAAAGAGCAGAGGCTTAGAAAGGAACTAGAGTTCATCTCCCTTGTGTGTGGGTGTAACGACGTAGTCCATATGGTCCATGCTCCCTTGCACTTTCTCCACAGTGTGCCCATCTCAGTGCTCAGAATGTGTGGGATTAATTGACCCAACAGCCATATTCACTCCATTTTTCCTCCAGATTCACTGTTTCCCTCTGGGTGGCTCCCGTGCCTGTATTTACTGTGCACTACACAGTCCTAAGAAAAACAAAATTTGTAATTCTTGCAATATTCAGTGGTGCTCATTATTTGGGAGAATCTGTGCATTTGAGAAATGCTAAGCTATTCGTAACAACTGTGTGGATAAGGATTGCTGTTGCCTCTGCTTTGCAGAGGACTCATTGAAGCTTTAGAAAAATACACTAGCTTAAGTTGTGTTATTTGTTACCTGTTGCGTCCTAGATTTGGGTGCTTAGTTTTATAGACCAGAGAGAATGCATGGAGAATAGCTTTTTTCCTGGCCACTTTGCATTTTTTGGTGTATATTCCACTGACTACAAAGTACATGGTGATAAAGGATACACAACTGATCATCTCTACTGGAAAACTGGGTATGGAGGGTTGTTTAGCGTACGGCTTATGATGAAAGAGCTGGGATCCTCTTCTCGAGGACAGTGTTAAACAGTCTGGAAAAGAGAAGGACAAAGCCTCTTGCAGATGATGTCAGGCTCATATAACCTAGCTTGCATTATACTGCAGTCATAATACTGATGGAATACCAAGGTGCTTCAGTTTTGCATTTCCCTAACTTTGTAATCCTAAAAGGAGAGGAAAAAAAAGAATGCTGTTAATATTAAAGAACAGGTGAAGTTAAACATAAATTTACAACTTGACAAATGAGATCCTAAAATCAATAAGGTATTTAATTTCCCCCTGCAACTCAATTTGCTATAATGCTTCTATATATCTAAATATGGATTTTTTTGTTTGTTTGTTTTCTGGACCTCATACAGAAAAGTAATTTCACTGAAGTAAATTTTGATTTGCTATAGTATTTTAGTGTATAAAATATATAGATGGGATTCCCTTTCTGCAGGTTTTAATATTATTTTCTGCAAATATATGCTTTATATCTGAGCTTATTCTGTTTTGTCAGTTAATGTCATTATCATGTCAGTATTCTTCTTCCCAATAGATTGTGATAAACTATCTGGAAAGTGATACCCATTTAACATATAAAAATGGTTTTTATCTTACAACTGTGGCTTTTCTTCACTTCCTTTGCTTGCAAGGCATGTTGTTAAGATCACTTTTGTCAAAAATCAGGATAAATATGGTGTTGAGATGATTCGTGGGACTGATAGGAGTTTTTAAGTTTGTGTGACTTCTAGCTTATCTATTTACCAAAAGCATTTTGTTAATAACATAATGTAAAGTTGAATATGTTACAGTTTGTTCTGCATGGAATAGTTAGAGAGATTTTTCCCAGGGCATTTCTGAATGCTGTCTAAGAATGCAGGGAAGATGCTGAGTTACCTTACCAGTTCTGAACATTATCTGGCTGATCATCCAGTATCTCTGCAGATATATTCTGCAATGCAGGACTCGTTTCATTGTCCTGTCTCCTTTGAAACAGCAAAAACTAGGTCAGTAGGCTATCAGACAAGCTCTCAGAAATAATCTGTGACTTAAGGCACAAAGTGGAACTGAGGTTAAAATCCTTTTGCAATGCAAAGACAATAGAAGGTGCCTCATATCTTTCATGGTACCCAAGAGCTAAACCAGTACCCATATAAACTACTAATTCTTACAGTTTAGCTGCATTCAAAGTACTCTTCCAACTTTACAGTAATTTTGTCGATCTCTCATTCAGGCTGCTTTACATTTTAATCCTCCTTTTTTTTTTCTTTTCTTTTTCTTTTTTATTTGAGACATCAGAACAAGAAACTAAAGGTCTTCCCAGCAAAAAGGGAATAGTGCAATCTATAGTAGGTCAAGGCTACCACCGTAAGATAGTCCTCGCATCCCAATCAATACAGAATGTCGTTTATAAGTAAGTATGTTTTCCCTGGGCTGTTCGATTCATTATCAGAGACTTGTTAATTCCTTGGGCTGTTTAATTCATTATCACAGACTTTTTAAGGATATGTATCTAGAATCTTCTGTTATGGGAAAAAAAAAAAAAGTCATGGAAAAACTGCTTGTTTTATTTTTTTTTTCTTATAGTATAGATACATATTAAAATGCTTGGTGACTTTTATTTAAGCATCATTTGGATGTCTCCTTTATAATGGCCAGCAGAGGGCTTAACTGTGTGTTCATTGAAACTGAGTACCATTAAAACTTAAAATTGATTTCTCTGAAATACAAGTTTCAGAGAATTGTAATTCTCTTCTCATTTAAAAATACATTTCCAGTTATCCATTCAGAAAAGTGAAGGAAGAATCTAATTGTTCATCTGTAAGACTTCAAGAAGTGAAGTCAGGGGAAAAAAAAAAAAAAAAGTCAAGTAGTTCTCAGGTAGCTGAATCTACCCATTTTACTAGGGGCCTCCTATTGTTGTTTTCTGGAGATCTGCTTTTATTGTTTAGCTTAGCAGGATTGTTACTCACTTGCTAACTTCTGTGTCCCATTTCAGTGATGGGCAGTCCTCGGCAATTCCCGTAGCCAGTATGGAATTTGCAGCCATCTGTCTACGAAATGCCTTGCTCTTGCTGCCAGAAGATCAGCAGGAGCCAAAGCAGGAAAATGGGTCTAAAGCTAGTAACCAGCTGGGGGGAAATGCAGAAAACAGTGAAAGCAGTGAAGCCTGCAGGTAAACAGAACCATATAGTTTGAATTGTGTGTAAACTTCTTTTTCTTTTAGTAACTCTAGACTGTGTCTGCTACCTACAGGGAGTCTGTGTCTGCTACGTATTCTGTGTGGCCAGGAGAAAAAGTAAAGGATGCAAAGGTTGTCTCAGCAGTGTGGTGGTATCCAAGGAAATTGTTAAACTGATTGCTGCTATGCTCATTTAAGGAGAAAAGAAAATACTAAATTGATCAATCCCATTAATACAAGGGAGACCACTTTAATATATGAGACAGTGAAATTCATTTTTTTCACTGGCCGTGCTTGTCTGTGCTGTTGTCTTGTTTTTCATCACATCTCTGCAGAGCATATTGGTGTTTCTCCAATTCTAAGTGAAGTTTCACTTAGTAAGTTGTATTTGTGTGTGTGTTTGTGTGTGTGTGTGTGTGTGTGCGTGATGTAGTTGATCCAATGTATGGTTCTAGCAAATCAGCTGTAAATCCTTCCCCATGATGAGCACTGGTATTCTGCCTTAGTGTGCTTTGTTTGCTAGGGTTGCTTTAGAGTAAAAATGGAAAGCTAGGTTTAGTAGATATGAAAGACAGTAGTCTAGAGATGTTTTCTTTTTGCCAAAAGGAACTTGAAGGGAGAAAATTTCCCTGTTTTTCTCTGATTTTAGTGAAGAAAAAAAAAACAATTCATGTGAAATATTAAATATCAAGAAGGTGTTTAGTTGTGGTTTTTTTTTTTTTTTTTTTCCCTTGGGCTTACAGAGACTATTCTGACCTCCTTTATCAGAGGAGCTTTGGTTGTTGTGTGCACTTTCATGAATGACTGTTTTGAGAAGAAAATAGTTGCTGTAACTAATCTGGGAAAAGTGAGCATGCTCAAACTTGAACTACTTAAGAAGAAGAATAATGAGGGAAAAAACGTAACACTTTGGTGAGACCCAAATTCAGGTAGCCTTTTAAGAAGCTAGTAGAACCATTTGTCACATGGCAGGATTTACTGCACATATGCTACACTGGGACAAGGGACCCCGTGTTGGGGGCAGAGCAGTAAAAGATACAAGATGTTTGAAGAAAATCGCACTAATTGAACAAGGTAGTCTTGGAGCAAATCCCACTAATTGAACAGGCTGACTTGGAAGTAGATTCCTCTGTTATTCACAAGAAACAGTGAACAGTGCAAGTGACTTAGGCTATTTTTTGATCTGATTTTTTGGCAAAGGCATGAGCTATATATGTTGCAACAGTGTCAATAACAGGTTTTGTAGATTCTCCTACTGTCTGACTGGACAATCTAAGTTGAAATTACCTTCACTGTAGAAATGAAACTCTGCTTTGGAAATGTTCGATGATGGTTTAAATGGGGGGAAAAATAGGTTTTTTGATTGTTTGTTTTGGTTTATTGTTTCTAGTAGATCTCAGTTGTTCACACTGTCAGGGTGTTACTTCTTTTCTTTTTTTTTGTTTTTAAAGAACAAAGCATTTTTTAATGGAAATAACAATAACGTGTGTATCGAATTCTAAAGGAAGCTATAGCACAATGCGGGTTAGATGCATCTATATCTTTCTAGAGAATTTATGTACTTTATTGCTGAGAAGTCTAAGGAGAGCAACTAGTTTCCTGGTTTCCATGCAGGAAGGGAGGCTGAACTCTCAGTATCTCTTGAATTTTTAGCACTTGTCCTACATGAAACTCTTCAAAAATAGCTTAAGGCCATGAGAAGTAGAAGATTGTTTGCTGGGAAGGATTTAAGTGACAAACCAATGTCCCCATTTTTCCCTCTTGGATAGAATGGTTAGGACAAGGGCATTAGCTTCAGTTTTTACAGAGCTTCAGTTCCCTCTTTCTCAATAGAGTTTTTGTTGCCCTTTTAAATGAATTAAATTAATACTGATGGCTATTACACTGAGTTTTTTTATCAAGTCTTCATAGTTGCTCCTTATAACTAACATATTATTATTATTCTAGCAATAAAAGTCATGAAGGGGATAAATTCATTGCAGCTCCACCTTCTTCGCCTTTGAAGAAACAGGAATTAGAAAATTTAAGGCAAGTAAATAATATGTATAAAAGTAAATGAACCTCTCAAACTGCAGTACTTTGAAATCAATGTTCTCTTTCTGTTCCTGCCTTTCTTAATGGGTGATACTTTCAAAGCAGTAGCTGTTAATCTAAGGACAAGTTACTTTTGCATGTATGTGCTCTGTTTTCTCTAGGCTTTGAATTAGAAGAAGTAGGAATTTCTTAGAATCTTAATTTCGATGGTAGATCAGTCTGTGTTTGGTCCCACTGTTACACAGAAAATTGAGTCCCATAAATGATAAAGCTAAAAGCAATGATCGCTGTGGTAATTGGGAGAAGGGATGGAAATTACAGTATGGCACCTTTTCCATTTAAAGCCTTGGTATGGGTAGTTTGGACACTTGTCCCTGTCACTTGCTTCCCACATGGAACAAAAATCAGAAGTGGTAAAAGCAGCTGTGCTGCTTTCACATCAGAATGGTGCTCGCAAAGACATGGAATCAAAAGCCAACATTTTTTTTTCATTACTTAGAACTGCCACAGTATTTAACAAAATAAAAAATAAGCTGAGACAACTAAAACCTATTAAAATAATCTCATTGATGAGTATTTTTTCCACTTTACTATGTCTATTAAGGTTTCTAAAACCTTGTCTAGACTAGGATTTAAATATGGTGTTAGCACATGTGTCAGGGAAAGGAAGATGGGTATATGTGGGAGAAGGTGTTTTTATTTTGTGCCTGTGTGTGGGGATGGTGTTTGTGGGTTTTTTCTTCCTCTCTTCCCCTTCTCCCTCCCTCATCAGTAGTTCTCACTTTGACAAGGCACATATTCTTTAACAATTTCTTCTCCCTCTCCATCTCTGTTTATTCCCTTATTTTCTTCCTTCTCACCAGCCTTTCCAGGATTAAGAGATTTATTAATTGTCATTGTGAATTCTTCATATGTTCCTTGGATATTAGGATAGTTTATGCTCTAGGAATGCTACAGTACTGTCTTAGCTAATGAATAGGAAGTGATGGCAGCTTTTAGGTGTGTCTTGTAGTGTTTTAGTTCTCAATATAGTTCTGTGTGTATGAGGTACTATAAGGTGGAAGAGGAGACAAGCTGTGCTCAATTTGTCATATGTCATGAATTCTCGCTTATGATTTTGCATTTTGAGAGAGATCCTTAGAGTAAGGAAGCTTGCAGTGAGTGCGTTAAAGTTACGGGTTTTTTCTTCACCTAATCAGCCTAATTTGTCCGAGTCTCATTAGTTTGTTATTGATTCATTAATTTTAGTCTTGGAAAAAATGCCTTTTTGCCTCAAGAACCCTAAGTTACTATGGAGTCTTCACCGTTGTTGCATTGTTCTTGGTTTGCTGCAAAGACAACTCAAAGCAGGTCTAAAACAAATGTGAACGTGACAACAGATGATGAGGCTTATTAGAAAAATGGGACTGAGCTGGTAATTTTGGGCTTGCTTTTGTAGCAGCCAGTGTACACAGATAGTTACACTGAGCATGGTCTGAGATACCATGTGCTGCAGCTTGGTTGTGCCTTCAAACTTAAACTTTCTTGGCACCGCGTAATGTAAACATCTGCTCTGTAGCTTGATTTCTGTTTCTCTTCACCCTTTAAACTCTTAATTCCACACAAAATACATAATTTCTTCTAGAACGGGTGACGTGGGACAATGGTGTCAAAATAGAAATATTCCTTTCAGCAGGCGGCTCTTGTACTTGAAACAAGTTGTAATTTTCATAGAAGAAAAGGAAAAAACGCTTAATTGCCTCTGTCCTGGTACTTGGATTTCCTTCCATGGTAAAAGACTGGTAAAAGGCACTTCCATAAAATGTCTTTTTCCTGTTCCCAGAGATCCTTGGGCTACTTGTTCAGCAATCTAAGTGCTCTCCAAACAGAACAGTCCCCATGTATGCAAACGAGCATCGTGTTATCTTGAACCTCTTTACTTTTCTTCAACAAGATTATCACTTGCTGGCAGTGTTGATGGTTTCAGGCAGCTGCCAGGCTGTTGCAAACCTCTGTTACTATAAACCAGTACCTCTTACAAAAGAAATCTGCCTTAAGCTTCCATTCTGCCAAAGCATCCAGCAATTTCCCACTTAAACTCTGTTCCAGCCAAACCCCAGATAACCTGTGTTTTATCATGACCATCTTAACCTTTACTTTGTGCCCATGTGGGTAGCAGATTTACTTGTTTTCTGGTAAGGGCAGTTGAGCAGGAATCAGTAAGGAGATTTTTTTTTCTGAGATCCTGATTATTTCTTCTAAAGTGCTGCAAAGGTCTGGTCTCCGAAATGGCATTGGGTTAAAAACAGTAGGTTGTTTTTTCTGATTGTTGAAATGTGGTTGCCACATGTCAAAATTACATGGTGTCACAGTTGTGAGGGTTTTTTTTTTTTTTTTTTTTTTTNTTTTTTTTTTTTTAAGCATGTAATCTTTTCTTTCACAATTGGCTATTGTTATCTACTGATGAAATCTGACAACGTGTCAGGAAAAACTTGTCGGTTTAGTGAGAATTACACTGCTTCTGGTAAAGAACATCATGAAAGGAAAGGAAAAACATTGATTTATATTTTGCAATACTTGCTTTGACCAGTGTTTAAATCCACAGGACTAGGCATCCCTGGAGAGAATGACTTCAATGTTGGACTAGCTGATCCTCTAGAGGTCCTTTCCAACCTTATCAATTCTATGATTCTGTGTATCTAGATTTCTCTACACAGCTATGGAAAACAGTATTTGCTAAACTCAAATGTTTGGGTGTTTTCTCCAGTCTTGCTCACTGAGGAGCTAAGCGAGATGAAAACTCTTGTCCAGGCAGGCAAAATGAAAAGAAATTTCTGAATATTGACAGGGATTATCCTGAGGGATAAGTGTCCATACAATTCAGATTCTTATCCTAGTGGCAGTAACTGGACTAAAATCTCTCTTGTTGCCAGTACTGGTATGGGGAATTTAAATGCTCTTTTAAAATGTTATTGTACAGTTTTGTGGAGTACAGAGAGTTTAACATGGCAGATTTTACTTAGCCCAAGATGGTTCTTAAAAATACCATCTGGATGGGTTCTGCATGTCCGCTCTCGTGCCAGAGCTACTTGGTAGCTGCCCACCTTTGCGTGCCCTTCGTTCGGTGCTGGCACACAAATTCGCTGAGCCAACTCTTCTCATGGTACAAAGTACTGCAACTGAAGGGTTTTCAAGGGAGGACACAAACAGGTTTGTATAACACGTTAATCTTCCTCTCCGAGACGGGTAGAGGCAAAGGAGTAGCTCGGAGTAGCTCGGCAAGTCTCTTGTCCCGCAATAGGCTGAAGTCTCCGCCCTTGCTCTACTGGCAGCCTCCCTGCGTACCGGCCTCCCCTGCCCGCTTAGCGGCTGCCGCGGCCCTCGGGCCCTGGCATGGGCAGCGAGTGCCGTCTGTCCCCGCTCCTCTCTCGTGCTCCTCCAGCTCCCCTTCCGCGAGGCAGAGGTTCCCCCGCCAAAGGCTCCTTCCACCACCTTCGGCTTCCAAACATTTTTGGTTTGCGAGCCTGTCAAACCAGGGAAAGCTTATAAACTTTGTATCAACTGCTCTGTTTAAGTAGCTATTCTAAATTTGTTTCATCTTAGCGATACTGTCCCAATGGTTTAGAAATACTACCTGTGGTATCTTTCCTGTAGTAAATTTCAGGGAACTGGATTTGCCCTGGTTAGCCCTTTCCCTGTTGCTTAAGCTAATTCAAATGTCTAGTTTAGGTTCTGTAAACTTGCAGTCAGTGTGGGCTGACAAATCTCATTGCCTGGACCTGTACAAGAGGTGGATTGACATAATCTGGCAGTTAAAAAAAACATTTTTCTTTTTCCTAGGGCAAAGGCAGTTTTATTTAGGGACCGTCGAGGCTCAGTAATGCTGGAAGTCTCCCGTGCTTAAAGGCAACCTGTGGAGTTTTGTCAGAATCCTGATGGGAGCGAAAAGCTCGTTTGTCTTTCCCCTTGTGGTGCAATTCTTCTGCTCTGCTTAACTGTCGCATCGCCTGAGCGTCCGGCCCGGCTGCTGCCGCCGCTGCTCCGAGCACAACGCGACGGGGAAACGGGGCCCTTCTCCTCTTCGTCAGCTCCCCACACCCAGACGCTCTCCGGGGGTCTCACGGGATGAGACCCCTCTCCCTGGAGGGGAGGAATGGCCTTCAGTCCCACTGGAGTGTTTCTTGTCTCATTCCGGCGGGTCTTTTTGTTTCGTGTTGGAAAACACAAGATCAGAAATGGGCTTTAGAAAAGTGGTGATAAACAGAAGGCAGATGCTGGCTTAGAGGGCAGTGTCAACCATCTCTCTAGGCCTGGGCTTGTGAAGAAGGTGTTTGGCAGAGGAAATTTAGCATNCTCTTCGTCCGCTCCCCGCACCCAGACGCTCTCCGAGGGTCTCACGGGACCCCGGAGGGGAGGAATGGCCTTCAGTCCCACTGGAGTGTTTCTTGTCTCATTCCGGCGGGTCTTTTTGTTTCGTGTTGGAAAACACAAGATCAGAAATGGGCTTTAGAAAAGTGGTGATAAACAGAAGGCAGATGCTGGCTTAGAGGGCAGTGTCAACCATCTCTCTAGGCCTGGGCTTGTGAAGAAGGTGTTTGGCAGAGGAAATTTAGCATCTCTGCTTGTTTAGAAGTTGTATTTCCTTGAGGCAGAGAAGAAAGGAGGCTGGTTGGAATCAGCCCGTTATACTGATTTTTATTTTATTTTTTCACCCCCCTTTTTCTTTCTCCCTCTTTTCCCTCCCCCTCTCTGCAGCCGCAACCTTTCAGAAGTGCGTTAGGTTCCGGGCCCGGGCTGGGGGGAAGCCGTGTCCCTCACCGGCTTTTGTGTGTGCTCAGATCTGATGTGACATCTGGGCACGGCGAGGAGGAAGCGGGGGCCGGGGCGAAGCCCTGGAGAGGTTTCTGAGGCGGCTTGTGCGCAATTAAAGCGCCTGCCTCCTGGGAAACGGGAATAAAGGCTCCCCAGGCCCTGCCATGAACTACACGACTTACCCGCGGGACCAAAAGTGGCCTTGACAGCCGCCAGAAGGCGGCGGGGGGGGGCGCAGCGAGTGCCCCGGCGCGGGAGCTCGCCGGCAGGGTCCCCCGCGCGCCCCCCGCGAGGAGGCGGCCGGCGCCCCGGGAGCGCGCGGCCCGCGGGAGCCCTGTCCTGCCGAGGGGAAAGCGGCCCCCGGCGCTTTGTTACGGGGTACGGAGGGGAAGTTATTACGAGCGGCAAAGCTCGGCCTAATGATGGCATCCCGAGGTGGGGTTATTGTTCCAAGAGTGAGGATGTGAGCAGCCGGGATTTCATTACGAGAGCTGTCAAAGAGTTTGTGCCTTTGGAAACGTACAGGAGTGTGTGACAGCAGCCAAATGTCACCGATCCATCAGGCTCTTGGCAGAGCATTACAGCTCTCAGTTTGCCACAGAATTGGAAACCTCTGATTCCAGCTACAGCTCTGTAAGGCTTTATTGTCTCCCTGTGTACAAACATTGTAAAGATATTAGTGAGAAGTGTGTTACACTGCAACAATAATCACATTGTATCTGCAGTTCAGGGAGACCTTTAGGATCGTGCGTCGCCAGAGTCCTGTCAGTTACCCTTAGCTGGGCCCGAACAGCAGAGACAAACACCAAAGAAAAAGCAAAAAACGAGTCGGTCAGGGAAACAGCCCATGGGGAAAGATGGGGCATTTATGGTAAAACCCAGCTTTATCCCACTTAGTGGCCCTTTGTCATCCCATTCAGTGGCCTGAATGTCAAAGTCTTGCTGAGCACGCACTGCCAGTCCTTGGGTTGCACCTGTGTAACATACTGTGTTATCTCCCAGTTCAGAACAGGACATACGCGTAGGGAAAGACTAGCTCCTTCCTCTTCCTTTATGGTTTGATATAAAGACATTAAAGGTTTATCATTTATTACTTTAGCACTTAAATGTCTTTTATTTTCACAAAACCACAGTGGAGTGGTGTGAGTGAGTTTCTTCTACTGAGGAATGGAGATATTTGCATTTTATTGTAGCAAAAACTTGTGTTCTGTTCAGTGGCTGCTTTTAGAGTGAAATGCAAATGTGTTTTAAACCTAACTATTTTTTTGCTTGTTTGTCGTTACTAGCTCATGGAGAATAGTTCAAGGGGAGCTATTTGCTTAGTTTCCTCTGAGAGGTATAATTCAGTAATACAAAATACTTCTCTCTTTGAATGTAGGATAACTTCCATTGAAAACTAAATGTTAATGTAGTGATGCTGTGTGCATTTTATATTTGTAGGTGGATATTCCTTCCATTTAGTTAACATATTAATGTGGATATTATTTCCATTTGCTCAACATATTAACTTCATATTAACTTCTTATATAAGGGGAACAGCATTTTTATTGCTTGCATTCTGCATAAATCAAGTGTGAAATGTTGCTATATGAAAATGAAATCGAGTCTTTAAAATTATTTGAGTCACAGCAAAAAAGTAGTGGAGTGTGGAGTTTGCTCTTGCTTTTATTCTATTTGTACTCTATACTTAAATGCCATTAGTGTGGCTTTATCTGAATTTGCTGGACACATATTAAAAAATAAAATGTCCAGCTGCATTTGGATCACCACAGAATTCCTCATGTAACTTGTTGCTGCTTTTCTCCCTTTCCCTGTTGTGTGTTCCTCTCTCCCTGTTGCTCCAGGTGCTCAATCCTTGCCTGCAGCGCGTACGTGGCTCTGGCTTTGGGCGACAACCTCATGGCACTGAATCACGCGGATAAGCTGCTCCAGCAACCCAAGCTGTCAGGGTCTCTCAAGTAAGTCTGGCAGGACTGTTTCCTCTCGGCCCTGGATTCTGCTCCTGTGCCTGCCTGTGGCCCTGCAGCCGGCTCTGGCCTGCCTTGCCGTGGGGCCAGGGTGCAGCTCAGAGCAGGAATTGGCTGCGGAGGCAGCGCTGCTGGAGCCCTGCACAGGCTCAGGCAGTCGGGCTCCCAATTCTGCGGCTCCTGGTTGCTGCTGCAGCTTTTGCTCTTCTGTTTCCCTCTTGCAGTCCTCAGTTGGCACTCCAGATTTTTGACACTCGAAACTTATTCAGCTTCTGCCCACCAGTCCCCAGACGTCTTTCAAAATACCCCAAGGGGAACTGTGGCCCCATTCTTTTGACCTTGTTTGTGCATTCACATCTCAGGTCATGCACAGGATAAAGTATCTGGTAGGGTTTTGTGCTCTAAAATGACCTGTGATGACTAATTTCTGTGACTCCCATGCTTATGAGTGCTGCAGGAGATGATCTTTTTGCACAGTCATTCTTTAAGCAAGATTTTAGAGAAGCTTGGACGGTAACAACCGATTCTGGAAGGCAGGCGGTATTAGAGCTGTGTAATCTCATTTGTCACACCAGGGTGCTGCTGTCTTTCTGGAGTGGCAGCTCCTGTCTATGAGATAATTGCCAGTTTGCAGGTGCACAACTCTTGCAAAATTGGGATCTAAAATCAGCAAATGGCAGAACTGGGTATCAGGGCAACACTTTGGTGGGTGAGCCAAGCTCCATGCAGCATTACTTTGGTACCACAGTCTGTGGTTTAGGTTTAAGCTTAGAAACAACAATTGCATGCAGGGTCTGCCCTGCAGCAGTGCGTGGGGGCCGTTGCACTGACGTGTGTACCCTTTGGCCCTTTGGCCTTGCAGGTTTCTTGGGCACCTGTACGCTGCAGAAGCTCTCATCTCTCTAGACAGAATCTCTGATGCCATCACCCACTTGAACCCGGAGAACGTCACCGATGTTTCCCTGGGGGTCTCCTCGAACGAGCAAGACCAAGGTGAGTGAATCCCCGCTTGTTTATAAGCGGTTGTGCTTTCAGCTGCCTTCCTGCTCTTTCTGTAGGCAAATATAATGATTTTAAAGAAAACTATAGAACAACTGATAGATTCTTCTCCTTCCTTGTCAGACCCGAAAGGGAGAATCAACTTTGTACCTGCTGTCCTGAAACTATCATGTTTGTAATAAACTTTACACAAAGAAGCTCACGAAATTTTTCTTTATTTGCATGTTTTTTTAGGGTCTGACAAAGGAGAAAACGAGGCGATGGAGTCTTGTAAGTACCAGCCATCCTGCTCAGCCGAGCACTGAGAGCAAAGCCTTGGCCAGCTCGGGATGCAAGTGTGGGATTTATTTATGCATTTGTTCATTTTCAAACGCAGCTGGCAAGCAGACCCCGCAGTGCTACCCCAGCTCGGTCACGTCTGCGCGGACGATGATGCTCTTCAACCTGGGCAGCGCCTACTGCCTGCGCAGCGAGTACGACAAGGCGCGCAAGTGCCTGCAGCAGGTACTGCCTGGGCACCAGGCTGGGCCGAGAAACGCTGGAGGTTCTCCTGGCTTCCCAGGAGGCAGGAAAATTGCCAAAGAATGCATGGCTGAGAAGCCATTTGGCCTTTCTTAACCTATATTTTTAAAGACCACAAGGTCATCATTATATTTTAGGGGAGAAAGTTCTTGAGGGCTGTGAGTGAGCTTTCATCAGCCTGTCAAAGCTGTAGCTGGTTAACATTAGGACTATGGGAACAAACTGCAGCAGGTCAGGTCCTGGATGCCTGCAGATGTTTGTTAACCTTTGCATGAAAATTGCCAAAGTTTCCAGAACTTTTTTGCCCTTTTTTTTTGTTTGTTTGTTTTGGTTTTTGTTGCCCGAGGTGTAGGAGACGCTTTGGATTCCAGTTTCCCTAGTTCTTGCATTCTGATGGTTCCTGGATTATCAGTGTCAGTTTGTGTCCCCAGTAAGACCCGCTGAGCTGGGGTCTGTCAGGAGCTGCGTGCTTTCTTGCTCTCTCTGAGTGCAGCTGTGTCCACAGGGGCTAAAGCTCAAAGTGCTAGATACGAAGGAGTACTGAGACCAAACAGTTTTCCCTGACAAGGTGTGAGGGGCCAGATCAGCTGGTAGTTATTGAGCTTGTTAACTAATGGTTTCTCTTGGTTCACAAATGTGAGCAGCTGCACCATCAGCTTCATTTAGAAACATGTGGGTACACGTCTGAGAGCCCTGTAGCAAATCTTGGACTTTTTCTTTTCTTTATTTCTTTTCTTTTTTCTTTTCCATTCCCTTTTCTTGCTATTGGCTGATCCGAAACATGCGGGTACAAGTCTGAGAGCCCTGTAGCAAATCATGATCTTGGAATTTTTTTTTTTTTCTTTTCCTTTCCCTTTTCTTGCTATTGGCTGATCCTTGTTAGCTTTGAATCTTGACCTTCCGAGGAGGAGAGTTTGTGTCCTAAGTGCTTGTCCTCCCTGGCCCCTTCTTCTTTTGCTATAGGCGGCTTCGCTGATCCATCCCAAAGAGATCCCTCCAGAGGCTATTCTGCTGGCCGTGTATCTTGAGTTACAGAATGGTAAAGAACTCACCTTTCCCCAACATTATAAAACTTCAATGTATGCAAACTGCTATGTTGAATGTAACTTCAGGCACTTTTAATGGTGAAGACCTTTTTTCCTTTGAAGTTTACAACTAATATTCATAGGAGAAAATATAAGAACAAAGTCTTAAATTTTGAAATGTTCCATAGACTCAGATTGGGGATTTATGAGGAAGAGGGCTGTGTTATAGTGTGTAGTTATTTACATGGTGCCAGTATTTTGAACCCCATCTATGGGGGCAAGGCCGTAGGCCTTGCCTGTAGCAGCAGCCTGTTGTTCTGCTGCTGAACCCGCACAGCTCTGCTCGGCACACGCCTCACGCAGCCCTGGCTGTCCCCTGAGAGCAGCAGCCTCGGCCGGTGCCGCTGCTGTGGGTGCTCCTTGGTGCCGGCTGTTTGACGCTTGTGTCAGCATTTCCTGGAGCAGGGAGAGGGCTGGCACAGAGGGACCGGCCCCCGGCAGGGAGCAGAGCCCCCAGCCCCTCAGCTGGGGTCTGAGCACCACGGGAGCAGCGGGGTCATTTTCTGCCTCTGTGTCCTGCAGGGAACACACAGCTGGCCCTGCAGATCATCAAGAGGAACCAGCTCCTGCCCTCGGTGAAGACGCTCTCGGAGCTGCGCAAGAAGCCCGTGTTCCAGCCCGTCCACTCCATCCAGCCCATCCAGATGCCGCCCTTCACCACAGTGCAGAGGAAGTGAGGGCTGTGGGAAGCTGCTGCCACCCCTCCGCCTTTTGTATATTTTTTTAAACGTAGGAACCTGGATCCCAGGATTGCTGGAGTGTGTTCATTTGTGTAAATTTTTAATAAAATACTTGAACAAAAGGGCATGCTTGGAGGTGAGTGCAGAAGTTATTTTTAAAAGGAAGAGTGGTCAGTGCCTGTTTGTAGAAATGACTGACACTTAATCTCCCTTGTTCCTTAACAAAAATGTTAAGTTCCCTCCTTTCTGCGGGGCAGAGGAAACATGGGGTGTGGGAGGCCGAGGCCGTGTGGGGCACTAGCAGTGGTGGCTCTCAGGGGTGGCTTTAAGGGGCCCCTCGTCCCCACTTGCCCCTGGGCAGGAGGGGGAAGGTCGCCTCCCTGCGCGCAGGGTCCTGGCTCTGGGAACATCGCCCTCGCTCGGACGCAGGGGAGGGTGTAAAAGTGCAGCACTAAGGGGCACCCTCGGCTTCCTTGGGGTGCGCAGCGAGCTGAGCTGATGCTATCGGTCACTCAGGGACTTGGGCACTCCTCACCCTGTCCTCAGGCATGAAGAAGAAATTCACTCTGCATTTCAACGCTGAGAGCTGGGAGGAATCGATACATTTTCCTTTCTGAAAGAAAGGGGAGCAGAGAGCTGATACATCTCCAGTCAAAAGCAGATTGACTGATTAAATACAAAAAGGTTAAGGAGATGCTTGCTGTGTGGTCTGGGCGCTGAATAGGGAAGATTCCTCTGCCTCTCTCCAGCCCCCCAGGAATGCGGGGCATTCACATGCAAAAAGTGCCCCTGCCTCCTCTGGGCAGCGCCAGGCCAGCCGCAGAGCCCCAGCACCACGGCTCCCATGGCCGCAGGGAGCGGGACCCCTCCTCACCCGCGCCAGGGCACGAGGCTGTGTCTCGGGGGGGCCCCGATCCCCTGCCTGGAAGAGCTGCAGGTCCTGGGTGCTCAGCAGGGCTGGGGAGAGGGGGGCTGGGAGAGCAGCAGTAGGACCCAGACAGGGGCTCAATGAGTGTGAGGCAGCCCAGGCTCAGCCTGCCTGTGTGCAAGGGACCAGTTTCCTTCAGGGAGGGCAGAGGAAGGGGAGAGCCCCCCATGCCGCAGTGCCACGGAGTTAACTCGCCTCAACAGCCGTTTCCTCCTCTGGCCTTCTCCATCCCTTCCTCCCCAGAGCTGAGGCTGCTGCTGAGCTGGAGGGCTCTGCTCGAGAGCGTGGCCGCAAGCAGAGCGTGTGGGCACGACGGGCTCTCCGCGGCTCTTGCTGTCTGCCCCAAGCACCAGTGCAGCTACCACGTCTGGAGGAGTGTTTTACCCCCAACCCCTCTGCCCTTGCACTGCAGGTAGTGGCCTTAACTCAGTCCTTATTTGCAGAGCAGCATCTCACCCCTCTCCTCCCTTCTTTTCAAACATGTTTTCCAAAAGGGTGGTAGCACCAGGAGCACCTCTCCTGCCCACCCCGGCGGTGGGTTGTAACCAGCGCTCGCAGCAGCCCAGGCCACAAGATGGCCGACGCACTTGGGCAAGTAGCAGACAAGCCACATTGACCCTGCAGCAAAATCATTACTTTTAAGCTGCTCTGTCGTACTTAACCCCACTCCTCCAGGCCCCCAACTCAAAGCAAAAGCCTCGCCGTGTTTAGGAGCGACATTAGCAGCAGCCCCCCTGTTAAGACTCCTGAGAGGTTTTTCTCCTCCTTATGCGCTGGGGGAGGTGCGCTGGGGGAGATGACATTGGCTGGGTAACACACACACACAGAAACGCAAACACAGGCTTGCCATGAAAAAACTCCTCACATTTATTTGATTAAACAAAAATAAAATAAACTGCATAGGAACATTTTAAAGTCCAGAGAGACACTGACTTTGTTTTAAGGCTGGCAGTAGCTGATACATCATCTCCTTGCTACATCCTTCAGCCTTCCCTATGGACCACAAAGATACATTCAGAAGCCTCCATTAACACAAGAGTTCTAACATTTTTGCTCACTTATCCTACATAAAAGTTTGCACGTAACCTGCCATGCTTTCTTCTCTGTGGTAGAACCCCACAGGTTAAAAACGTCACTTTTTTGTCCAAGCAGAAACGCGCCGCCCTTTTTGGCGTGCGGAAGCTCTTGTCGGAGCGTGTTTCAGTATCAATTAGTTATAAATGCCCCGAGCAGCTCATTAAAAGCCGAGCACTGTCTGTCCTGCTGAGACCCTTTTATTATTATGAGGAGAGCAGCATGATTAATCACCAAAGTAGAAGAGAAATTCAGCTGCAGCAGAACAGGAAAATATGAAACTCACAGGCTCGAGATGCCCAACAGCACATAAAAAAATCCTTCTGTCTCCAGATGCCAACCGGCACCAAGACAGCAACGCTTTATAGAACGGAATAACCCGCCTGCGCGAGATGGAGCCGCACAGCTACAGCCCCTCGGCGAGGCGAGGAGAGGAGCCGCGCGGCGCCGCTGCTCCCCTTGGGCAGCCCTGCGGGCTCTGCGGGCCTCAGGGCTCGGACAAGAAGGACCAGGCGGAAATGTCCGGGCATGGCAGGTAACGCGCAGCACACACAGAGCCACCAAGAGCAAGACCCCCCCACACCAGCGCCGGCGCCCCGGCCCACCTCACAAACTAGTTAAAAACTCCTTAGTCATTTTAGGAAAGAAACTAAAAACAAAACCCAGGAACAGACACCGCTCCCTCTGGGGGAAAAGCTACTACGCGGTCTGAAAAGTACTCTACAATAACCTAATAAAAGGACTTCTTTTTTTTTTTTAATTTTATTTTTAAACTAGTCTGGTAGTTCAAAAGGAAGATACTTAACTACGTCACTACACAGACACTTAACATTCAGTCAGTAAGGCTCTATGAAAAAGAGCTTAAAAAAATTATCTACCTGAGTTTGTAGGTTGATACAATCATTAAGAGAAGGTCTAAGACCATGCAGGTACACAAAGCATTTTTAGAACCATTATTGGTTAAACAATGATGGAAAAAGACGCCAGTCTGGCTCGTTAACCCGTAAGATCACTTAGAGACATCAATGTACTTTTTCCACCACAACATTTACCAAACCCAACTCAGTCTGTTGTTACTAGGGATCTCCTGTACCCACTTCTGTCAGCGCCCCCCCCACAATAATAGGGGGAAAAGAGATTTTTCTCCCAGTAGTATTGTGATAAATGTGCTCTGCAACGTTACTCCATGGGTGAAACACGGGGCATGGTGCACGTCGCTACTGAAGTCTCATAAAAACCCCAACGTACTGGTTTTAAACTGCCTCTCCGAAAAAAAATATCGGAACCTAAACTGCTCTCCAGGAATAGGAACTTGGTTGCTCTGTCATGGTGGAAAAGATCACATTGTGTCAAGCAAATTACAAATACAATCACCAAGTCATTAAAAAAAAAAAAAAAATCAGTATCTTATTCCCTTCAAGCATTTGGTATCGCGTCACGTTTACAGAAATCATAACCTTTGTCTCTCCAAGCAGGACATAGTTGTAGGCATGCATAAAAGTAAATTTTTCTCTTGTAGAGAGGAGACCTAAAGGTCTAAAGGACGTAAGAACTCTGCAAATAAGGACAAGCATGTCGTGTCAGCCGGCAGTGTCTAATACTGAGAAGAGCTGACAGTCCCATGCTTTGTAGTGAAAGCAGAACAAACTCCAAAGTGTTTCTATTATTTGCTCTGTCCAGTGTGCCTGAATAGATGAACATTTGGTTTTATTTACAGTTTCTCTAGCAAGAACAGGTTAATATTTCCATGGGCAGGCAGCAGAAAACTAAAACAAAAAATAATAAGCAAGAAGCCACCACATTGGACACACTCAGCATCTCTGCTTCGATTAAAACGTGTGTTCAACGGGCAGGATGAATCCTTCTCCCAGGCAGATTCTCAATTATTTCTCAAACCTGTCTGATGATTGAGGTAGATGATTTAGTTCTGCAAAGTGAGGTAGAACTTCAAGAGGAAAAAAAAAAGTGGCATCTCAAGTTGTGCATTTTGTACCACAGCAAACTGGGTTTCAAACTCCCAAGGACTCAAAGACCAAAGGTACACTATTTGTCTAAAGCAAGTACCAGTGTTCATTTTTTATACAGCTCCAAACTGTTTGTCTAAACATCTATATTTTTAAATACCCTATTTTCTTTTGGCACCATTTGGCTTACACTCCTTAAAGAAAAAGGAAAAAAATAAGAAAACAAAAACACCCATGAAACAAAACACTTTGGCACTTCCTTTTTTTTTTTTTTTTCTTTTTTTAAACCAGAACTGAACACAGAAATCTCATGATCATTGGCCAGATAAGCCTGTAACCTGCTGTCTTCAGAGACTGATTAATTTTGGTTGAAGTTTAGCTAAACAGACTGGGCCCATTTTCCAGCAATTCCAGGGAATGCCGTGCCCAAACACCTTGTTCTTCTGTCTCCCAACCTGGTTATATCTAGCCCTAATCCGCACTACATTTTGTGTATTGTCCTACCCTCATCTTTTCCTACCTATCCTACCTCATGTTACTTAGAATTTAGGCTTACGGGCTTCCCAACTAAGTGGTACTTAACTTTACTCCTTTTCTTTAGCATCCTTTGGCCCCTGGTTAGCACCTGGAACTGCTGCTCCCGCAGCGCTGGGCAAGGGTGGGATCCGGAACAACCAGGATTTCACCACGGACAGTTTCACAAAGCAGAGAGCTTCCCGAGAGCCACGGGTTTCACCTGGCAGAGCTGGATCCCGTCGGGAGGCCGAGGCAGACAAGTCGAACCCAAACCCGCGGATCCCCAGCACCGGAGGCAAGGGGGACCCGGCGCTTCGGGGACCTCTCTCCATGCGTTCGGACTGTGCCAAGCGATCCAGCCCCAAACTCGTGCTCTTCCTCTCTGCACTCCTTCTCCCCTGCTTTGTGACACTGTGGCGCTAGCCTGAGAACACGCATAGCCTGAGAACGCACAAGGAATAAATCAGAGCCAGGTTTGAACCTCGTTTATAAACCATGTATTACTTCTTAAAAGCCCCTATGGGGCATTTGATGTTGGCATTAAGCTTGTATAGTATTTTTGCTACTTATTTTCATTGCATATAAAACACTCCATTTTATAAGCTACACTACTTTTCAATGAGACCAAGTGTGCTTAGCACTATCTATGACCAACAGATTAGAAATTATTTTGGGCAGCCAAGTAGTAGTGTTTTTAAAACCAGAAGCTCCCCAGCACGTGAGGTCAAAAACTTGAGGCATAATCATTTGGTTTGTAGGCAAATCCCCCAAAATTAAACAGACTGCAACTTAAGGATCAAGTCATTCCTCCTCCTGATGAAAGGACGGGACTGCTGGTTTGGGCAACGGCTCCACACAAAACAGCCAAGGGCAACTTCAGTGCCTGCCCCCATCCAAGCACCTCCGGCTGCAGAAAGACAAGGATGTTACTGCAGCTCAGCACGAAGGTGCCAAGCAGATGCTTAACCCTCTCTCACAAAAAACCTCCCTTCCTTTAGCCCCGGAGGAAGAAGGGGGGAACCCGAAAAGCGTTAACGCGCACGAGCGTTTCCAGACGTCCTCCAGCACCGACAGCCACGCGGCTCAGGACACCGAGACCAGGCGCTTCTCTTAAGACATGTTAGCATCAACGCAAGGACACTGCAAACTAAACATTAAAGCTTTTAAACCAATTTTCTTTGGTATTTAGGTCTTGCAGGCTGATCAAGTTTTCCCAGCCCAAGTTAGGAGCAGGTCTCGGGCTGAGGAAGACAAGACGAAGAGGGATGTTTGTCTCGGCCGTCGGCCGCCGCGAGGGCAGGCGCGCGTGGCAGAACTCGCAAGAATTAAATGGAAATCATCTTTCCCTCATAGCCACACTTCGAGTGGTCACACAAGTTTAATGACAGACATCTCTCTCAAAGATTATCCTTTAAAACACTATTTTTAAACCATGCTATCCTAGGATTAAGCCTAGCTGAAACACACTGCTTTGAAGAGTTTGCTTCTGGGAGGCTTTGGCTAAAAGGCTGCACAGTTGTCTTACCTCGTTTCATTTAGGTGTTTTTCTCACCCTTCTTTTAAAAGAGGTTTTGCCCTCTCATAGCATCTCTGCCTCTCTCTGGCCCCTTAGTTTAAGCCTCCTTGCAAGCAGCAGCTCCCTGACTGCAAACGGCGCCAGGATTCCTGCAGAAAATTGGGACATCCACATGCCTTGCGGGAAGGCAGCAGCAAGGAAAGGGCAGCACCTTGAGATTCCTCCCTGGCCTGCCGAGAGCCTCCCAACACCAGGCCACTGTTCTGCGCAGCGGCTGGCAAAGAGGCAACCCCTTTCCTTGGAGGGCCCTAAGGCACTTCAGCCCTGCTCGTGTGTCGGAAACCTCCCCTGGCACAGAGCAACGCCAGCGATCACAGCTTTTGCAAGGAGAAGAGCACGGATGTGCAAATTCCCCCATTGCCGTGGGGTGGAAAGACCCTCTGCTCCCTACTTTAAACCATCCCGTTTGCCACCAAAGGTTGTGAAGCAGCAGCTCTCTGGAGATCACATCAGTACTAAGGGCTAAACAGGAAGGCAAGAAACCGCAGTGTCAACTAAAGACTTCCAGGGACTCTCAGTCACACGGTTTGAACTAAGACGATCTCCCATTCTCCCAAACTTTTCCAAAAAGTCTGCTTTTCAGGAAAAAAAAAAAAACAACAAAGAAAGTTTATTTATATCCCTGAAAGGGCTAATTCTCCCCTCAACTCCCAAACTCTGAAGAATCAGATTAACGTATTTTACACAGAATTCTTTGGTAGTGCCCTGCAATACAGCAGCAAAGCTTCGCACGGATCTAGTTGTTTGCCTTACACTGGTAACTTTTATTCAGATCTGTAACAACACAGTCCGTAAGGCCACAGCCCTGGTCCACCCTAAAACCAGACTAAAGCTTCCTTACCACTTGTGCACAGCTCTGTAGGGAAGCAGAGGCTGCACTGAGTTACATTCTGTCACCGATGGAGGTATTGCAATCCCCTTTGAAACACAAACGCTGTGGACGTCTCTGAAACGCACCCTGAATCTCCAAAGCTGTGCTTATTCTTACTTTTGGAAAAAGGTACCACTTTGTTTTAACAAATTTATTCAACTTTATTCCCTTAAAGTCTCTCTACAGGGAGGGGAAGAAAAAAAAAAACTTAAAAAAAAAAAAACTTTTAAAAAAAAAAAAAAGCTAGTCATTTCACAAGAAACCACCTTAAATTAAAGGTTAGATTTTGCCTGTTTGATGCTCCTTGTAACCTCTGCTGCTGTCCAAATTACTTGCACATACAGATTAAAAAAACAAAAAACAGCAACTTTCTGAAACAAAAACAAACAACCAACCTAACTTAGCTTTCAAAGAAATACTCAAAAGGACAGGATACGTTAAAGGGAGCCTTGCTTTTCATCTAAACTTTATGATGACTGTACTAAGCCACTAAAATGAATAATTTGGTTTAAACTTAAAGAAGTATTGTGCATTTTTATCAGGTTTGCTTTGTGCTGTTTGATTACTGCACTTTTTTTAGAAAAAAAATACACAGAAATGTGTCCCCTCCCTCCCCAAAAAAAGATGCAAACTTTGCTCTTTCTGGCAAGTGAATCCACTCGCTTTCACAAATCATTTAGTCTTCTGGAAAGGAGACACTGTGCTCACCAGTAAATCAAACACACTGAGGTATAAAAAGGAGAACAGGAAAAAGTTCTCTGCTGCAGCAGCAATTCAAAAAAAAAAAAAAAAAAAAAAAAAAAAAAATACTAAAAAAAAAAAAAAAAAAAAAAAAAAAAAAAAAAAAAAAAAAATCCCCCCTCCCACATCCCCAACCCACAGAACTGCAGTATAATGAAGAACACAAATTCTCTACAAATACCTATTACTTTTTTTTTCTCCCTCCATTAAAAAGAAAAAAAAAAAAACAAAAAAAACAAAACACTATATAGAGCCTTTCTGGCTTATTCTACAGAATTCACCACACAAATCACCTAATGTGCACAGCAACACGTTTGTGCATGAAACCCCATCTGGGGGAGAGGTAAAACTTTCTGAACTGTGAGTATGTGGGGACGGGAAGGGGGAAAAAACACAGGGGAGGGAAGGGAGGACAATGAGGTAGATAGAATTTAACTTTACAGGCTCACTCCCTGCAGAAAAGATAAGTACATTCATCTGTAAAAAAATTAAAGATGAGGTAGGTTTGAATTAACGTTGTATTTTTCTTTCATTTTCTCTTAGAAGAATTTCCCTGAGACAGTTTCTTCCCAATTGAGACACCGATTAGAATACGAGGATTCGATTGTTTCCGAAGTCGACCACCACAATCATGCCGTCGGGGGTGACGGCGATACCTGAAGGACGGTCCATCTGACCAAAGCCGCTTCCCTGAGTGCCAAACTTGCATAAAAAGCTACCGTTGGACTCGAATATCTGCACCCGGTGGTTCCTGGAATCGGCCACGATGATGCGCCCCTCCTGATCCACGGCCACCCCTTGCGGGCGCAGGAACTGCCCGTTGCCGGTGCCCTCGGAGCCCAGGAAGCGTGCGGACTGGCAATCCGGGTGGATGACCAGGAGGCGATGGTTGTTGAAGTCTGTCACTACCAAGTGGCCCTCGTGGTTGAAAGTCACACCTCTGGGGGAGTCAAAGTGCTTCCAGAGCGCCCCTTCGAAGCCGTACTTGTTGAGGAACACGCCATCGGGCCCAAACAGCTGCACGCGGTGATTCCTTGTGTCGGAGACCAGGATTTTGCCCTCCGAGTTGACAGCCACATCCCATGGGTAGTTGAATTGCCCGTTCTTGGTTCCTTTCTCCCCAAACTTCAGAATGAACTGGCCCTCAAACGTGAAGATCTGGATACGATGATTGTCCTTGTCGGCCACAACGATTCTCCGCGAGATGTCACAGGCCACGCCGGCGGGACGGTCGAACTGGCCGGGCCGCGAGCCCAGCGTGCCGAACTTGTGGTGGAAGGTCCCGCAGGGCTTGAACACCTGGATGCGGTTGTTGCTGCGGTCTGCGACAATGATGTAGCCTTCCTTGTCGACGCTAACGCCCCAGGGGCGGCAGAGCTTCCCGTCGCTGTCCCCCTCGCTGCCGAACGAGAGCCCGGGGAGCCCGATGCCAATGTAGCTGCGGCCGGATTTCACCATGACCTTGAAGGGGCTGTTCTCGATGTGCTGGTTGCACATCATCACAGACACCAGGTGCTCTCCCTCCAGCTGTGGACGGTAGCTGACCAGATAGGTTCCGTTCTGCTGATCGCTAACATCTGCCCCGAAGAGGTTTCCATCCGGGCCCATCACCACTGCGGAGATCATGTCGCCCCCGGAAAGACGAGGCTCGCCATCGTGGTCATAGCCGATCACTGTGAAAGAGGCTACTTTGCCCTGCAGCGCACGCTTGAGGCCTTCCCCAGTGGCTTTGGTGAGAGGAGCGAAAGCCCCGCTGCTGACAAAGCCCATCGATTTAATGGCCATATACAGTGCCTGATCAGGCGGGGTAAACATGATCCTGTCATCCTCCTGGGGCTGCAGGAGGCCTCTCACGTTCTTCAGCTCCTGCACCTGAGCCAGCATACGGTCCCGAGCCAGAAGAATATCCATGGTACGGCCCTCCTCCAGCACCTGCTGCACGGCACTGATAGTGTTGTCCAGCTTATTCAGGTTCTGACGGAGCTTCTCAACTTGCAAGTAGAGCGACTTCGCCTTGACTTGACGGATCTTTTCCACCTTTTGGGAACAGGAGGGAGGGGAGAAGAGGAGAGCAAACAGAGAAACGTGGAACGCTTGTATCAGGAAAGACAGCGGTGTTTCCTAATATGACTTTTAACGCATTAAAAAGTTATGCAGTTGTCATAGAATATGATAACCAAACAGAACTGTGGAACAGCCATGATGGGGAGAGAGAAATGAGCAAAACCGTCTGTGTCCAGATCAACATCTGGGGTGGTGGGGGAAGGGAGAGAGGAAATCATTGCTCTGGGAGCTGCACTGTTCTACCATTGGCAAGGGAGAGGTGCTTGTTTATTAGCTAATAATGATCTCCTTCCTCAATTGCTACTCTACCTTCTAGTCTGCAAGTCCTCAGAAGGCACATCTTATTTAAATGCTGGAAAGTGGAGAAATTTCTGTGAGTTCAAGATGACGGTCCCTATCTCATTCCTCCCTCTCCCAAACACCGAGCAGATGCTGACCCTACTCTGAAAGGAAACTGGAGGCCAATTTGCATTTCAGAAGCTGGCTGCTATTGCATTAGACTGGGGCTAGGAGTTAGCATCATCTGGAAGCGGCTTCTCCCGACTTCCCAGTCTGCCAGGATTGTGTTTTCAGTTCAGGCTATTTGTATGCGACTGGGTAATACCAGATATCTCACTCCAGGACTCCTGAGGTGAATTGTTTGGTTATTTTCCTTATTGCAAATACTGGCAATCACACTAAGCTACTGCTTTACACAGGACAGCTTAAAATGTCAGTTAAAAGGACACAGGAGGCTGCTGCTTTGACTGAAGCTCAAACAATACTGCTTGTTTACAACTATTTTACATATGCCTGTGGTTCTTTCCTTCTGAAAAAGATTTTAGAGTATTTGGCAAAGACACTTCTTTTGTAAAAGTAAATGAAAGAGGTAATTACTTTGTTGCTGCAAAAATGCATTTCATTACTGCGCTGCAACCACGTAAATATTCAGACCCACCTGCAAAGTACTGTAGTGAAAAAAACACTTGCTGCCTAAAGGCTCCTGTCAGAGCAGTGCGCAGATGACAGAAATTCACTGCAGACACAAACATGCTGTTTCACTACAGTTACAATATATATATGTTTCCTCCAAGAGCTCATTATTTTTTTTTTTTTTTGCCAGCACAGGCAGCAACTACACAGGGTCTGGTCTCCTATTGCACTTAGTCTGGTGCAAATGAAGATTGCAGGAAAAATTAATCTCACAAGATTCCTACTAGTCTGTTCCAAGGACAGAAAAAAAAATGTTTCCTCTACGTGCAAAGGAAAGAAGCAAAGTGCAGCATATAAGCTGTACATAAGTCTGCAGTGGTGTATAGTGGTGTATTGAAGACCTTTTAAAGGATAATTTCTTGTGAGCACAAGACACTTCCCCACGCTCTTGGTACTGGACTTTTCTGGGACTGAATGTTGCAGCAGAGCCAGCAGAGGGAGCGCCTGCCTTTCCTGTGGCATTGTGTGAGCAGATGGGAATCTCTATTTTAAAAAAACAAACCCACAAACAACCCCCTTCTGCCCCTGCCCAGTTCCTAATGCTAAGGGACACCTTCCTTCCAAGGCCATCTCCGCCCAGCCTCCAGCATCCTGCTTCCCACCGGAGAGCAGCTCAGGTCCTGGAACCGCAGCCTGAACTCACCGAGCCTGCGTTCCTTAGATGGGTATCAGCCTGACCCCGTGCCAGTTGCAGAGCATGTTTCCAGTTTAAAAGGTTACCTGCCGGCAATTAAAGTGTGCAAAACACAGATGCTGGGCGCATACCTTCCAGAGCAGCTCGCACTCCCGCTCCTCCAGGGCCTTCTTGTGCCTCGTTGTCACTGCTTTGACTTCAGACTGAACCACCTTCGCCTTCATCTCAACCTGCTCTGCCACGGCCTGGGCCTGTTCGATGCTCAGCTGGAGGGAGAGGGGGTAAAAAAAAGAATAAAATAAATCCCATAGTTAAAGCTCAGCCAAGCCAATTAAAACTGCATTAGAGAACTCTCAGGGTTAACCCTACGGCCGCAGCAGAAGGCACAGAGTGACTCACCAGAATTTAACAAGCCTTCACCCATTTCATATATCAAACTCTGGAAGCTGATATAATTTCAGAAATCCACTATATGGGTGTGTGCCCTGAGGGTACCCCACGTCAACACCACAGACAAAGTTTTTGCTGCAATTCCAGCAAGTAGTTGATATGTACTCAAATGTAGAGGCCATATAGATGTATAGACCGAGCTGCTAATTTTATTATTAACATTCTACAGTACTAGCATTGAAATGCACTTGGTGGTAGTGCTCTGAAAACACAAGGAATGCATTAGAAAGGGACATGTACACTAACTAAACCTCTCTTCTCACCTAAAAGAGAAAAAAAAAAAGCAGTTTTGTAAAATTTTCCTCTCAAGTTGCTCCCAGTTTCACAAGCTTTTACAGAAAAGAGCATAAAAACAAACATGGTAAGAGCAGGCAAATTGAGAGAGATCAATGCTACTAAAAAGGAAAAAGTTTGATAACAAGAATTAACTGGTTCTTTACATGTAAAAGTCATGCAGTGAATCTGCACTAGGTGTGCAGATGAGGTAGTGAATCCTTAAAAAGAAAAAGATCAACAGAAGGCATAAGGTTTTAGTTACTGAATCCTAGGGGAAAAGGTTGTGTTAACCAACTGTAGTAACCAATATTTGCTTCTCCTTTCCTCCTATTGTAAGGAAAGCAGAGCACGGCATCTTTTTACTTTCAGAATTTTAGGAATTCTGGAGCTTCTTATATCAACACACGGTAAATAATTATCTAACTCCCTCCAAACCGCCACCAGCTTGACTGGCAAGAATTTAGTTTGTCAATGGCTGAGAAAGGAACTCAGGAAATCACCTCTTTGCTCTCCTCATTACATACTGAGAGCCATGGAGACATCCAGGGGTATTTGTTTTCCAAATACAGCATTTCTATATACGCTTTACAATGTTCTTCCCTCATCCCGGTCTGAGAGATTGGCCCAGTTCTCCATTTTTGACCTGCCTGAGCCTAGATGGCAAGGGAATGCTGTGGCCAAGAGCATTTTCAGGAAGCTGTGCTTCACGCACAATGTTGTCCAAGATACTGTTCCTCAGAAATGCTGTCTTGATAATCAGAAGGCAAGAGAGTAAATTGCTAAGGGGTTTACAGTAGTACATTTAGGGCCTTCTGGCAAATATCCTCAGTTTAACTCTGTACTAATCAACGAGCCACCTGATGCGACAATCTAACTATCTGATATGATCCAGCTTCGGGCAGGAAGTCAGACAAGGGCTTTTTTGTTATCTTTTATGGAAGTTAGTCATTGGTATTTCCAGAATCTGATCTGGCAAATGTAACAGTAGCTAATCTGTACTAATAATGGGAATGTTACCACTCAATAGAACATCCTCGTGAAAGCAGAGCTATACTGACATTTGGATATTTTTCATGTCATGTACTTATTCTCAATCAGCTAAGCTAAATTAAATGTACTTTTCTCAGGTCACATGAGACTAGAGAACTGAAAGGGAAGTGAAAGACCATGCAAATCGGTCAGAGGACTGGAGACTTGGAAAACTTTCCTCAGAGCTGTCTTTCATCTCAAGGACACAGGCAGCATTTCTGGCTTTAATACCAGGAAGCCAACAGCAAACTAGTAAAGAAAACGGGATGGCTGCCTTAAGACTCCTCTGTAGAACAAGGGTGTTGAGAGGAGCCCGTTCCTCCTTCACATAGCTCCCAGCTCTGTCACCTTTGCTGCAGTTTTAACAACGCTTTAGATTCAGGGACAGTTCAGTTACCCACTCCCACTGGGGACAGATCTGACTTGTCTTCACACAAAGCTTCTGATAGACAAATCCGACTCAAGGTTTCAAAATCACGGAAAGTAAAAAACCCATTACAACAATTAGCAAAGCACAGATGAAGTCACAACTGCCCACAGACAGAGACTTTTAATCCAACAGTCCTTTCAAGAAAAGGTCTAAGTGCAAGAATTATCGTGTTTCTATTTCATCTGTGTCTCACGATTCAAATATAGAAACAACTTCTATTTATTGCAAGGAAAAAGCATGCACTTCTTCAAAACAGATCTGGAGGAGTCTTATCAAGTGCAGCAAAACACTCTCCTGCTTTTGCAAAGGGAAGCAAACATCTCCTTAAATATTTAGGTGGTAGGAAAACTACACTGTCCATGCATATTCCAAGTCTAGCAAGGATCCCTGTAGAGGCAGAAAGATGCTGGCTTACTTGTTTGAGCTTTCTGAACAGCAGTATTTATTAGGACCATGGTCTGTGTGTTTCCTCATACCTTACAGCTAAGGGCAATCCCAAATGCCCTCACAGTATTTTATTCAAACCAGGATCTACCCTCAAGAAATCCAAGAGGTATTAATCCCTACAGATCATGATCTTCCAGCTGTAGGAAGCCCAGGTATGGCAGGGTAAGTAACTGTGTTGTGAATGCATCCCCACCTGCTAGTTCCTGGAAGCAGCATGAGGGTGTCTCCAGCAACCCATGATGCCATCCTGACCTACTCCACAGATCTGAGGCAGGAACAGCTCACCAAAGGGCAGTGAAGGACACCTGAAACACTAAAGCTCCAATAAACAGGCTATTTTTGGATTGCCAAGATACTGACAAAGCTTTGGACAAGATCACACTACCCCTCGTTATGCCAAAACAAACTAGAGCAGCCCAGGAAGGGAGGACAGGCAAGATAGCTATATAAAGCAGCAACATTTCTTCATCTGATCTGGCACAATCTACAGCAAACCCTTATTAAAAGAAAGCACTACATATTGATTAGTTCAAGTACTGGAATATTTATCATCTGCCACTAATGAATGAGATTGCTGGCCAGTTCACACGCTTGGGAAACACAAGATAAGGGCTGGGTTTAACAGAGCACCTGGTTCAGTTATTCAAGATGAGAGTGGTGGCAGTTACGCTGGCCCTTGCTTTTGGTTGCTATAGTAAATTCCTTGT
Organism: Crypturellus undulatus; assembly: GCA_013389825.1. NCBI lineage: Eukaryota > Metazoa > Chordata > Aves > Tinamiformes > Tinamidae > Crypturellus > Crypturellus undulatus. The sequence continues at coordinate 103,782 of VWPW01030073.1, forward strand.
TTACAGTTAAGATCTATTCACTTGCACGACTTCACTGTGACCAATGATGGCCAAGACGCTCCTCCTCCTATGGAGGAGGTCAGCATGGGCACACACGTGTGCACTCTTCCACCCAGGCTGTTATTAAAGGACGATCAACTTGCACCCGTTTTGCTTGCTAAGCTGCCTTTCAGATTCCCAGAGCAGCACAGACTGCCTGCAAAGCCACGCACCCCAAAACGACTGCTTCCACCCACTTTGGAAGGTGAAGCGACAGGCCCAGAAGCGGCACAGCAGTGCCATCCTGCCCGGGCAGCGGCCTCCCAGCAGCGCGGACTCTGTGTGGAAACCGCCCAAGGAAGCTCCACTGATCCAACCCATCCACTTCCTTCTTGGGGTGACCCCGTTTCTGACAGGATCCCCCTCCTCCTCCAACATTGACATGTTCAGGCTCCGACTCATCTGCTTCCCACCACCTCCCCACTGGGACTCCCTCCATGTAATGCAAGGCCAAGAGGCTGCACAGTTGAGCAGCTCTCCGTACCACCAACTCAAAGGCCTAAGATGTTGGAAGGTAACAGAGCTGCTTCCTCCATGTCCTGCTTCCTCCAGACCTGCTGCAAGCTGCAGCTTTCAAATTAATACACTGCCAAACACCCCAGGGAAAGCAAAAGTTTGGCTGACATCGGAGTTCAATTTTTATTATTATTATTACTTTTAAATACAAGTAGCATACAAGCATCAAATTAAATTTTAACTTGCTCACCTGGAAATCAACCCTAAATGGGAGCACTCAGTGCTTCCCTGTTACGCAAGTGCGTTAGATTACATGCACGTACATATATATATAACATGTATATATACAATTACACATGTATAGATGTATTTTAAGAACATGACATTTTGAAGAAGCCATCTATCTTTCATCATAAGAGATTTACGTTCTGTTTGTGACCCAGTCCTTGGGAAACGCCTGAAAGAAGCCAGCCACGTATGCGGTTTCCTGAGGTAGAACAAGGCAGCCCGACAGGCTCCTGTGTCAAAAGGGAAGGGGCCTTCCCCTACCTGTCTCTGCATTAATCTGGTATCAACTCTGGCTTTCAGACCCTTCCGTGAGTCAGTTCAAGTCTCTGAAAATGCCAGAAAACCATCCTGGCTGGGAGGATAGCTTTCCACCACCCACAAAGAAGTCCTCCAAGGCCCAGAGATGGTTATTCCCATCCCGCTGCCTGCCACCACAAACGGTGTTCACAGCAGAGCGCTCTACCAACCTAGGGAGTTGATACAGCCCAAGAGTAATATTATGGAAAGGCTGGAGTAAAGTAATCCTTTCAGCTGGATCAGCTCGCTGCTCAGTTGCACGAGAATGAGGTCTCAGGTTAGGGACAGGCTTAGAAAGGCCCGAGCCCAGCCAGGAGCAGAGCAGCACGGGTGGGCAGGAGCCCCTCGAGGGAAGCGAGGCCCTTCTCACGGCCACAGTACAGGGAGCTTGCTCAATCCACAAAAGCCTGATCTAGTCTGTCACTCCTGAAATGGATCCCAACTCACAGCTTCTCTCTTTTTCCCTTTTTTCTCCCCCCTCTCTCCTTTCAGACTGAAAAACAATCTCCTCCAAAACCACAGGAAGAGTTTAAATAAACATTTCATCCTAAAAGCCTTCAACTTTGGTTAACCAGATACTCTCCAGCAAGCTGACCCGTGGCTTGACTTCCTCCCTCCTGCAAAGCCCTTCAGCAGAGCCCACCTTTCCTTTCGACGAGCCAAGCATCGTGGACTGGGAGAAACCCTCCACCCAAGGAGGGCTCTCCTTGCCCATCCTCAACAGCTCACGTCAGAGAGCTCTTGCTTTCAGAGCCTACTAAAAAAGAGAGTTACTAGTAAAGCAGTTTGATTCTGTCGCATCAAGAACTGCTACTGTACCATACTTCTTTTCAGTCCTCTTAGAACTGAAGTTTTCTACATTCCCTGCATGACAGTTTGTGACTGTCATTATGTTAAGTTTCTACCTCCAACAAAAGCCCTCAGCCAAATTTCTTTTAATTTAGAATCTAATCACTTTAGTATGTATCTTAAGTCCACATTGACACACTCTTCTTCCTTATATAAACATATAGCTTCACAGCACAGATTTTGTATGGCAGGCTCACTGCGTTGCTTCTTGACTGGAACGACTGGAACACCTTTCAGTTGTGTCCCAAGTTCAGCTACTTTTTGCTGACATTGCTTATGTACCATCTGCCTGAAGTTGTAAAAGGAATTATTCTCAAGGATACACACACAGGTTACCACCTCCTCAGCTCTATCATCTGTGTTTGCTCATTAGGCCTATTTTAAATGGTGATTCTGGGGAAAAATATCCAGTTACTAATAAATGTTTTTGTTTTGTTTGTAAAATGAACCAAGTTTTTATAAATAAATAAATCTTGCACCTACTTTTTACTATTTGGCAAACCTACTGAGTACACCCAAGACCGCCTCTTAGCCTGCATGGGCAATACCCAGCTAGACCAGGGCCACGTGGGAGGCAGTAGCTAGCTCAACTAGGCCGGGACAGACAAGTAAATCTATTTGAGCTATTTCTTTCAATTGCATGAACAAGGTCTTTACCACCCACCCTGGAGCTGAACCATCACTAATGGCAGCCCACTGCAACGGTAGGATCCTGCGGTGTAAAAAGCAGAGAACTGGAAGAAAGCAGAGTAAACCCAGTAGGACGCACGCAGTACAAAAGCGCTCATGCCAGTACTAGCAGAGTGATCCTCTATGTCATTCTGCTACTTTCTGCTCCGAGAGACAGTCACTACTTAGATGATTTATCTGCACCAGTTAGATGATTAAGAGCCCTGGAGGTCAAAAGCAGTAATTTAATTACTAACAGACAAGCCCTTGTTTAGGCCAGCTTGGAGAAATTCAAAACACTGCTCTGGTGAGGTTCTTTTAAACTAGTATAATCCCTTCCTTCTTGCTCATTCTGAGGACATGCTAAATGCTTCAGTATGGCTTGCACTGAAGAGCCTTATGATCCATGCTGACAATTTAAAAACACATCTTGGAAGGAGCTGAGGTTTGCCGAATCCTACGTAAGCACGAGGCTTTAAAATAGCCATTCAGCTCCAAAAACTTACGCTGTTCTGACGTACATGGCTAACAAGTTAACATCAAAAGCTAAAGGGTGACCTCAACAACAGTTTAGTGTCTATTAGCATCACACTGATTATTTCATGATGCAGGTGCAGAGACTTGAAGAGAAATAAGCTGCTCCTATCCCACTCTTGCAAACTATTTTATTCTCACTAATCAGTGAGGCAGGAAATTGTCACCCATATTGAAGAAAGGGATTCAGCTTTAAAACAGGAAAATCTCTCCTTCCCACACCGGCACCGCCACACACACCCACCAAGACACACAAACCTTATCCCAAGTAACCTGCCCTGAGCACACAGAAATGCTGTCGTGCAGCAGGGAAGTAAGCTAGGAGAAACTAAAAGGAGAGATCACTTCCAAAAGCAGTGCAGGAAGAGACCTAATACATTATTTAGTAAGGAAAAAAGAGGTAAAAAAAACACTGAAATCCTTATGTGCTAAAGATAAGCAGTGATGGGATGACAGTAGTTTTCATTTGTAGTATGAATGTTTGTCAGTAAAGGGAAGAATAAAAAAAGTGGGGGTACGTGCAGACACTTCTGAGCAAGCTTACATCATGTACTTCATGTTTTGCTAATATATACGCAAAATAACGTGTTATTGAACCCGTTTCACACAGAAATGCACAGTGTTGAGTTTCAGCCAAGTGTCCAGCTCAAATCTGAAACAGCTGAGGATGACATAGCTAGGTTCAGCGGAGAGTCTTTGCAGAAGCCTGGAAGTGGCAGTACTGTTTGCACACTAAGTGCTAACTTGCCCTGAGAGACTACTCAAAAGCTTTGAAGAATGTGTTAGTTCAGGGCCTAGCTTCCCATTACACTTTTCCAATCAAAAATCGCTGTAGAGAAAGTTATGGCTAGTATCATATAATAGTTAAGTTCATTTTCTACACAAAGTCCTTCTGCAGTTTGAAGCACTGTGCTTTTTTCCTTCCCTCCCTCATGCTTCCATTTGAAGACTGTACATCCTGCCTTAGCTATAACAAACAGCTAGAACTGCATCTGTGTATGCAGAGTAATATTTAAATAGAGAGGGGCTACATAACCCGTTCTGGCTTTTTTTTTTTTTTTGCGNGTAACAAGCAGCTAAAACTGCATCTGTGTATGCAGAGTAACATTTAAATAGAGAGGGGCTACACAACCGGTTCTGGCTGGTTTTTTTTTGCAGGTTAGAAATTTCACACTAACCCAAACAGCTGATTAAGTACATTTAGTGGCAATACTGAAGCTAGGAGCACAGGCTCCTAGCGCGGCCCATGCTTTTAGTGCTAGTAGACATGAAAGTTGAAATTAAGCCTCAGTTGTAAAAACAAAAATGGGCTTGGTACTACTGTACAAGATCAGAATTTTGTTTAAAATGCTTCATGCTCAAGTTAATTTGCACAGAGCTTTAGACATATTGCTATTTACAAGACAGGACGACGCAGCAAGAATGCAAAATTCACAAAACAGCATTTTGTTTTCAGCTATGCAGACACTTCTGTCAAAAATCTCCGAGAGAACAGAAGGAGCGGGAAGGCTGGCAGCAGAAGCAGAGTGAGCTTTCTGCCTGACACCTTGCCCTGTAACAGACACAGCTTGGGGTGGGTGGGCGTGGGTGTCTGGAAGAGACAGAAAAGGGATAAAAATAAAATACTCGAGTGTATCTTACTTGAATAGCCTGCCGTCCTTGCTGAGCATCTGCCAGGAGCTGGATGGTGAGAGTCCTGGAATCCTGCAGGGCATCTTGGAGGTAGATAAAGCTGTGACCCACATGTCGTCCCATGGTACATTCCCGACATATGGGGACAGAACAGGTATCACAGTAGAAATGCAACACCTAGAAGAGAAAAATCTGTATCATTACCTATAGTAAAGAATTAAAAGGGTCAGGAAGGAAAAGAGCCCAAGCAAGTAACTATAAAAGGAGATGTTATAGGTTATAGTGATAGGCAAAGACTTCACAATAGTTTAGGCAAAGACTTCACAATAGTTTCTCCGCAGAGGAAGAGCCATCCCTCCTAGCAAGCTCCGGATCATACCCCAACAGTTGGATGAAAGTGTCCTTGTTTTCTTTGCAATACAATACAAGGAAGAATGTCCCCATCAGCCTTCTCTCAAGAACGGAAGCCATCTGCCAACACTTGCAGATTGGAGATGTCACCTATAGCAAGTTTCAGAGGAAGACTCTTCCTGCCTACACAAACACTGCATTCTCTTAGGTGGGTTGTGTATTGAAGTGTCCCATCCCATCTCCTCCACCTGGGAAGGCAAGTTACTCATGCTTAGAACCATCTTCTCTACTTTCACAAAACATCACGACCCTTGCCTTCAGGGCAGGGACACTATTAGGCACAACTCCCTTCTACAATCTCCCAAGAAAGCAGGTCTTCGCTAAGTGCCACAGTGTTTCATGGGCTTTGGATATTTGGAGACACTGAAGTTGGCGACCAAAACTGCACGTTAACTTGTCCATCCTAACATTTTAATATCACAGCAAACTCCGGGTAACGACTAAAAACAGTCTTCAATTCACAAAGTACTTGGACAAAAACTCGAAACCCTCTATATTCAATTTGCTGTATCTTACACGACATGCCATCCTAGAAAAAGAAAGCAGGATCCATTCATCAGCTGTAACTATTTTCATTCCTCCCAGCAGAGGGAAGTGGTACGCAGAAATAACCTCTCTCATGGAACTGTGTTTTCATAAGAGTCAAAATCATCTGTGTGGCCTTTTTTAAAGATGCAAGTGAAAGAGTACAAAAATGATGAACAAGAGACTTTGTTGAATTAAATTCTCTCTTAGCTATGTAACCTTAAAGCATATTATAGGGAGAAAGTCTCAGATTACCATGAAAGATTTAAAAATCCACTACAGGATTAGACCAAGTAAGAGTTTCCACACTACAAGTAGTTTTTTTTCCATCATCAGCTGTTTGATCCCTACCTCATGGAAAACAGCAAAAGCAGAACAGGCTGTACAAGCACTCGGTATCTGGCTTGTCTCATGGTTGCCACCCAGCATCTCCCAGGTCCACTGCATAGTTCACGGCACAACGTGTGACATCCGCTCTGCCCTCCTCCCCCAGAAGGAAGGGGGGAGGAAGACAGGTGATCCCATCAAATTTCCTGTATCGCAGGATCCCTGCTCAAAACTCCTGCGAGTGCAACAGCTGAAGCGCTACACGGATTAGTTCCTCAAAGGGGTGTGTGTCTGAATGCGTGCGCACACGTGCCAGAGAGGTTTTACTGAAATCCCTTCTTTTGCAAGTTAGGTTTTGCTGTAGGGAAATCTGAACTGAGCTCCTTTTATTTCTGTTCAAATACCAAATCCCCGTGTAGTATCTCAGATTCTCCTAGTCTTCTGGAAGGATGTGCTGCCTTGGTTCCTAAATGCATTAGTCAAATAAAACAGCATCTTCAACTACAGGGTTCCTGTCTTTATGCTGCAGTTGCCTAAATCTGAATATAGTGTTTACTTTTTTTTTTTTGGTGCAGCTCTGTAATTGCACTGTTGAAATTACAGGGAACATTTATTACATGTTGCTGAATGACTCCACTTAAACAACTGAGAAGTTTAGAGAGGATGAAAACCAAGACAGGGTATCAAGTTAAGTCATATGAATCCGATGTACTTTAAAAACCTACAGTAGGGATTTGGGGCCTCAATCAAGTGGAGCAGCTGAACGGAAAATGGTGACCATATGAGCAGAAGCTCCCAAGCAAGCTAAACCTGACTTCAGTTGTCCCCTTCCACCCCCGCAAAAATAGCTAACACCAAAAGTAGGGGAAACACCAGCAAACAGTCCCGTTACGTAGGCCCAGGTGCTCCTGCTGCAAGGTGACTGCGTGGAGTGGTTGAGAGTTACTCAATTGCTCAAGCCGAAGGGAAACTAGATCTAAGGTGTTCAGTTGCCTCTTGCCTCCCAAAAAAAACGCACAGTGGAAAAGATCAGCCTTGAATTCACAAGAACAGGACACTTCAGAAGTGCAGATTACAACAAAACAAAAAACTTCCCCAAAACACCAGACAATCACAACCCAAAACACAGCTCTTGAGCAGGCACTAGAAACCATCGGCAAGGCAAAGGCTCCCCGAAGGTTTCTTAGTAATGAGAAAATGGTGAAGACAAAGTTCACAACCTAGATGTAAATCTGAGAGCAAAGAGGAGTTAATGAGCCTGGGGGAGGGAAGGGCGGAGGAAGCAAATACGGGCGATCCTGCATACTCTATCATTACCCTGTTATTTCAAAGTTATCTTAAATACACACGTGAGAAAGCCCTGTGCATAACCCCCGCGGCGGCGGGCGCTCGCTGGGGAAGGGAGCCAGTCACCAGAGCAAACTGCAGGCGTGAGTCAGCCTCGAGACGGCCGCGGAACCTTCCAGAAGGGCCTTCCCGGCCGCGAACGGGGCAGCGGAGCAAGCGGAACCTCTGGAGTAAGCGCCAGGAGGGCAGGTCTGCGGCCGAGAGCGGCCCCGCGTCCTCCCGGCCGCGCAGGCAGAGCACCGGGAGACCCAGCTCCCATCCCCGGGGTCGCCTGCTGTCAGGGACACATTGCGACGCCGGCTTCCTCACAGGAGGAGGGAGAAGATAAGCACAGTGGACAAGGCGAGCGACTGCTCCCCCTGCACCCATTCTCCGTGGTTTTATTAAAAAAAAAAAAAAAAGGAGAAAAAAAAAAAAAAAAAAAAAAAAAAAAAAAAAAAAAAAAAAAAAAAAAAAAAAAAAAAAAAAAAAAAAAAAAAAAAAAAAAAAAAAAAAAAAAAAAGACCAGTCCTGAACTGTGGATGTGAGGGCAGTGTGGAGGAAGGGCAAGCAATTCCAAGTCTCCCCTAAAAAAGCTTGTCTGCTAATGCCAAACTCTAATACTTGGAAGAAAAGTCCTGAAACAAATTTATTTATTTATTTATATAAATCCTCTCTTGCCTGAAGGGAGGGCAATGGGGGTGGAAGGGACAGAAGTCAGCTACAATTTAAGCCACCACCCAGGTAATTCACATGCTTCCCAAATGTTTGAGCAAGTGTTTTATGAACAAAGTCTTCAAATGGGCTGGTTTTCCCAAACAGCATGAATGTTCCCATAGAGGAGGAGGAAGGGGAGAGAAGTGGAGGGAGGGACAGGACAGCAGAGCCATTTCTTCTTTCCAAGAACTTCAGAATTTTGTAAGCTCTATTTAAATGATTGTTTTCTCTATAGTAATTAATCTATAAGTAATTACAGAAAGATAGGATTCTTCTATAACAAAACAAAGGGATCCTACATCAAAATACATTTTGCTAAAAGTCAATATTGTTCTAGTGCGGGGGAGAGAATAATTCATAAGTTATTTTTTAAACTACTTTATTACATTAATTAATATATTATCAGTTTCCACCAAAACTGAAAGAAGATGGGAAAACGCAGAAGCGAAAGGGGGAATTGCTTTGGAGATAGTTGATAGTGATTTATTTTAAAATAAATCAGCTATGGGTTGATTATTTCCTAAACAGGAAATATTTCCTGAATTGGTGGCATACAATTTTCGACACAAAACAATAAAGGGAGCCCACTCCAATTTAAACAGAATCAGTGAACCATATTACAGGGCTATTCATCTTTTACAGCCGCAGCAGCCCCAGAAATACAACAGCAAGGCCATAAATGTGATTGCTTCAGGAAAGGCTGTACAGTGTACCGTAAAAAACATTTTACAACAGCGGGAATTCCTGGGTGTCGCTCTCCCCATTTTTTGGTCCATCTGCTTTCAAAGGGGGCCGGGGGAGGGGTGGCCACGTTGTTAAACGTCCCCCGGGCCGGCGCGGCCATCAATCATCATCTGATGAATGGCCGCGAGAGCTAAACCCTGACCCCGCGCCACAATTCCCACACCAGCCGGACCGCTGACCGCCTTCCCGCACCCCCTCCCGCCTCCCGGCCCTCGCCAGAATCGCCCAAATACCAAGGGCAGACAAAAGCAGTGGAATGTAGCGGGCACCGCAGACCCGGCGAGCTTATCCTTAACCTACGGCTAAATAACCCGCTCTCGGCAGCATTAAGGGTGCCCTTTTCTCCTCGCGGCTCACGCCCGCCTCCCCTCGCGCTGGAACACCTTTAAGAGCACATACGCGTGCACATGCCCATTAACAGACGCCACCCAACTGCATCGCTGCGTTTCGTTTCTGCCATGGCATTTCAGTATCTTGTAAGGATTTTATTTAAGCCTACAGCGCTAACAGTTTGTAGAGCAAGGACAGATTTTAAGGCGTCCAGTTCTCTGAAAGCTACCCAATAGCCTTGGATAAACCAAACAATGAGAAATACAGGCAAAAAAGTAGCCTCCTACGTTTCTGAAAGAAAATAATGTCAATTTGTCTTTTGTAACTTATCTTGAGTTTATGAAAAAAAATGAACACACACCATACCTTGCCCGTCTACATATTTTTTCCCACTGCTAAAGGTATTTTATTATCTAGCTGCCTTGATTGTAACACATGCTACCAAAGTCACTGGTGTTTGAAAAGCTTGTGCTGTTACGATTCATTATAAATTCACTTTCTCGTGATTTTCGCCCGTTTTGCCCCGCTGTCTTCCGAAACACTGGAAGAAAAACCTGCTTCCCTGCATCATTCATGCAGCACTTCTTCCCCCCCTCCCTCTTTGTACACACACCACTCAAGACACTGGTTCAGTGTTTGGTGCAGATGGTCACTGTGGAGTTTAATTGGAAAGAGGTAATTTTTACTCTGTAGGAAGCTGGCCCTGATTTCCACTTTGAGGACAACTTGTGACAATTAACTTAGTTGTCACCGTGATTAGAGCAGCATTTTAAGAACTTTAACTCCTACAGAGATGTTATATATATACTCTAAGCTTAAACTCTAAATATAGATCTTTAGGACTGGAGCAAATCATATGCTACACACTGGAACTACAGGCTATTTCCCCCTATACCCGGAACATTGTTTTATCTTAAAAACCTAGAATTCCAGCCCCCTGACTTTCCCAGTTAATGAACAAATTACTCTTTTTGAATGCCTACATGAATGAAAAGCTCTGGTGTAGAAGAGACCGGCTTAATGCAAAGTGTTCACGGCAGCACGCAGCAGCAGTGTAAGCTGGTGCACATGCTGCAAAGAATTCACTCTGAAATTGGGGTCAATACCCGTCCAATAAGATTCCTACAATAATGTGGACACCCCTAAGTATCAGGGCCCTTTGCTGTAGGGCATGAGGGTGCACAGAGCAAGGTTTACCAAAGGGATTCAGGGGCACCACTTTGCTATTTATCCCCTCCCCAGCTGGGGGAGCTTGGAGGAACCAAGAAGGTTTCTGGTCCATTCATAAACTCAAGGGCAAGAGGATCATTCAGCCCTATTAGGCTCAGCTTCATTTCCTTAGTCCATACTGAATGATAAAAGGCTGGATAATGGAAGCATTCAGGACTCATGCAAGCCTGCAGCTTACAGCAAATAAAAGCTGTAATGCACTGCACCTTTTCTTTAAGCACTAATGCTCTTGTCCTTCCTTCCCCAGATGTTCCAGAGGGAACTGTCCTACTTCTCAGATACACAGGTAGTTTTGCTGGCCTAGCACTGCCAGTACAGGTGGTAACATAGGTGGTAAGTGAGAGACGCGGGTGAGCAGGCGTGCTTACCAAACCTCAACGTGAGCAGCACTGCTCCAAATGTGAATCCACAGCTCAAGACTGTGATCTCACCTTGCACCCAAACTAACCTGGTTGCTGCTCTGAAGGGAAGGATGAAAGCAGGAAGCCCATTCCCCCTTCCTCTCCTGGAACACACCTCACTGTTCCTGCAAACAGACTGGGGAGGTGAAACCACTGCAAACAGCAGGAGTCTAACCTTAGAAAAGGAGTTAACTCAACCAGCTGACCCTGGCATCAGAGGAGCAGTCAAGCCAGGTACAAGAGAAGAGGTAAAAACCCACAACTAAGGTTAGAGTGAGAGAGTTTCAGATGTGGGCTACCTATTAGATCAGCTGAGCTACAACATAAAGCTACATGGTTCAGATCTGATGCTTGGCCAACTTCACGGTAACAATTTTTTATCTTATTTCCAGTTGATGGTGTCTGCCTCAAAATCCAGCTGTGAGAACACAGACCTGGCTCGAGTTAAACTAAACAAGCTGCTGATCTAGAGTACTGTACCCTCAAGATCCTTGACTTTTACCTTCTAATCTAAGAAAGCTGCATTGCTAGAGTTCAGAAAAGCCCCTTGGTAATAACAGCTGGGAGAGGAGCAAACACCATTTCAATCAAAGTTTGCATTGGCAAAAGGAGCGTCAATTCTAACCCAAATCCTTTGAGATCCCCTTTGCTGTGAAGACCACCCAGTCTCACTCTGTTGTCACTGGTGTGGCAACATGCTGTGAACTGGCTAGAAGGTAGGAAATCACAACTTGGACAAAGCTGGTTTAAGGAGCTGCTAACTGCAATGTTATGAAATGACATCCACTGTGCTTTGGGTTGAAATCTCAAGAGGGGATGAGATGTCGGCAGCTCCTGGTTACAGCCACCCACTAAAGCCCTGCAGCTGCAGCACCCCAGGGTTTCTTCAGCAGCATCTCCAGCAGCTCAAGTTTATCCATTGCAGATATGGAGAAAGGTCTAACAGCACCCCATACATCTCGAGTTTACCTGGCATTTGAAGTTTAACATCTCATCAGCTTGCTTACTTAATATTATCTCAAAGATTCTGGTTACTGGTGGACTGAAAAACATATTTCACATCCTCTTCTTAAAAGCTCATTGCTCCACTTCTTCCCAAATATGGATAAGCAGGATTTAATACACTTCTTGGGCTAACGCTGAGGCAGTGTGGGCATAATTATCCCACAGCGGGCTATCACTTAGGTACTGCACACTTAAGTCTACATTTAGTGATTTTCTTTCAAACAAATACTTTAGGGGAAAAGAAATCCATATTCCTTTTTCTTTCTTAAAAAATGGCATCTATTTCAGCACTGAGGCAGGTAAATTACCTATCTATAGATACATGCAATAATATCAGTAGCTACTAGGGCCAGTGGTGATAAGAAATCAGCTCTTTTTTGGAGCTTTCAACAGGGGAGACCCAGTGCTTCAGAACACAAGTCATCAGCTGTTTAAATGCAGCTCCTGTGCCAAATCTACGCGACACAGATAGCAGCAGGGTGGTCTTGGCAGAAAGGTTTGCGGGTCAATCCAAGCATTCAACAGTTCAAGGAAGCACATCAGCCTGCTGTAGAGGCAGATATTAGACTTCATCAGGACCCAGATTTACTTTCAAGTGAATCTGTCCAGACTGCTGCTAAACTGAGGCAAACTATCCCCTGGGCTCCCCAGCCTTCAGCTCTCTCCAAAGCAGAGAGTATCTTGTGATTCTTGGCAATGAGTTAATGGACTGGACGACAGGTTTGTTATTGTACATAGTGGAGTTTTATGTGGAGCACACACTAAATCTCAACATCCCTACAAACTCCTTGTAACATATTCTTCCTTTTCTGAACAGCTGTCAACATGGGAGCTATTGACATTTTCTCTCTACTCACAGGAAGAGTTAGCAGACGAATCAGGACACTTGAGGCTCCTGCTTCCCACTCTGTGGCTAACATCAGCTCTCAGTTGGAGATGCCCCAGCTCTGTGCCGTTCCTATACCACCTCAAAGAACCTGTTTGCTCAGGGCCTGGGCAACTGCTGACCTTAATGCAGAAAGCTGGGAGCTGGGATGCTGTTGCATACCTTGCAAACAAGTATCTAGAAAACAGCTTTGTCTCCAATGTATTTGAGCTGAACCTTATACCTTTGGACCTGATAAAGGTGGCAGGGAAAAGGACTGACACAGGACCTCAACCAAAACAAGCTACTACTCCAAAGTTCCCAAGTTTGGTTCAAGGCCCAGGTAGCCTTTGGAACAGCCGGAGATGTTGTTTCACAGCAGAGTTAAACTGAAGGACAGCGTGCAGCCTTGATCAGCTCTGCTGGTCCCAGCACAAACAACTCTTTTGTGGCATTAATTTACTTCTAGAACTGGTCTATAGCCAAACCACCACTACCTCCAAAATGGACCTTGGCAAATTAAGTCTACTTATGCAGTAAACTGCCGTTAATATTTTTAGAAAATATTAGAACCTAAACACTTCCCCTGGCTGGGGGTGTGCGTGCAGAGAGCATGTGGACTACATATCTTGAACATTATACAAATTCATTTGTTAGGGAAGAAAAAGTGATTAAGCAGAGAAATAACACTTTTTTTCCCTCCTCCCTCTTCAGGGAAACACCAAGCTTCCTTTATCTCACAAGTTTGTCCAGAGAAACCGCAGTCTCCTGGATTTCTGCTCCCAACAGATTCCACCCCAGGTCTTTGTTTTTGACAGAATAGCAGAAATCTTTGTTCGCAAGAATTCTTTAGTACACAAACTGTTTCCTGTTTGTGCACTAGCCCTTACACCCTTTCACACTGTGCAATGCTTCGTTTACAGCATCTAACACTTGTTTGTTGCAAGACAAGAGAGGATAATAAACATTTCCACATCTGGGAGAAAAAAAAAAAAAGTTATAAACACTGTATTAAGTTTAACTTGTATTGTATTAAGTGCATCAATGAGAGAACATTGGAAAATGAAGAAGTTTAATTCCCACTCCTGTTTGCCTTCCTAGTGCACTTTGTGACTATATCATATAGTTTTTCTCCTTGCTTGCCTGGTCTCGCCTGCAGTAACAGCAGCAGAGGACAAACAGTACAGAATAACACTTGAAAGAACTTTTTGTTGGTGGTGGTGGTTTTAATCAACCGCATTTCCATATGAAAATCTCCTTTAAACTCTAAATTACAGGCTAGTTTAAAATCTTAATTTCTACCTAGAAAGCTCATACTCTACTTGCGGGAAGATTTGCCTCTATTCCAGTTTCTTTATTGAGACTAAAATGGTTCTAATGATGTTGCATAATCCTTACAGAATAAAAGGGCATCCCTATGCGTTTTCAAAGGATCTGTCTTAGGAACTAAATACAGGCAGCTTGACAGCTAACCAGTCTCAAAGCCCTTGCCAGATGAGAACTACTGATAATACCCTTGGCAGAACTACGCGTGCAAGGCTCTGCTCGTTCAGCATCAGTTCCTCGGTGCAGGTTTTCCCTAGCGCCGCACGCGCTAATACCCCGTGCACACCAATAACTGAGGGGATCAGGCTGCTTGCAATGACGCCTTGTGGCAAGACTTGTAAGTACTTGCACATAAAAACAATAACAAACCTCTATCAATTTAAAATTAGAAACAGAACCTTACTACGGTCCTGTGACAGCTGCACCTCCGTAGGATAAAGAGCAAGGAACAGCACTGTAACGTTATGCTTTATGGCATAAGGTGGGCACTGGGACTGAGCTATGAGGAAGCAATTCCTGACAGGAAGAAACTGCCTGGGGGGCACTTGGTTTAAGTGTGTGAGGAGTTAGTGACAAATCCAACCCCGAGCATTGAATAGTGGCTACCACTGTGCACTGGGCACCAGGCAGGGAACAGAATCCAGGCGCTCTCCCTGCTTCTGCCTTTCACCTTTTCTGCTCTTTAAAGTGCAATAAGAACAGCCATGATGCTGTACCCCAACGCAGGAGTTGCTTAATAAAAGAAATAGTGAAACAGCCCGTGCCTGTTAAACGCCACTGATGCCATATGCGCACCAAACTCGGGTCACAGCAACTACGACCAACTACAAGTTTTTATTAGGAAAGGAGCAAGCCAGTTGTCTGGAAAAGCTGACGTATAAATCCATACCAAGTGTTTTACACTGCAGTATTTCTCCTTACTTCTCGTGTGGAAAGCACAAGGCAGCACTGGAGGCGCCTGCTCTTTTGCGACGTGGTGCCCATCACTATTTTGTCAAGTTACATTCCCACGTACAGGCTCCGTACTGGATAAGGTCTTTGAAGGAATTTTAGCTTCTCTGCTAAACCCGAGAGTGGCCAACATCTGGAAGAAATAAGTATTCTATACTATATTCTGTAAGTATTCAAGGGCTGCCTCCACACCAAGTCAGTGTGCACACACTTGAAGGGCAAGTGTACAAGTCTACTAGCTTAACTATATGTATTTCAGAGTAGGAGTAAAAATTATGACACGTTGAAGGATCAGTAAGGATTCATCATTAATAATGAAATCTTATCAACAGCAACCAAAATTAAAAAAAAAGAAAGATTTTACTGCAAGAAAAGAAGTGATACGTTCTGGAGTAAGACAGTAGTCTCCAAAGGCCTCCAATAGAGATACTGTATCGGAGGCCCTTGGCTATCACCATCAAATTATACCATATCAAATAACAACTATTTACTCTTAGCCTATGACTCAGCACCCATCCCCAAGTACGTTTTTCCACAGAAACAAAAATCAAAGCTTTACTGCTTGTAACAGAGCATCAGGACCAAACTTCTCAGGCTATTTAATAGGCCTGTTGCAATTCCTTTCAGTTTTGAGGATTACACCATCATGTTTCATGAAAGACGCCTCATGGAAGTGTTTTCCTATTGGCGCTAGTGCACCATTACTTCTAACTGAACTCTAATATTTAATGTTTGTTTTGGAAGACCTAGCTGTCTTAACAGCCACAGGGCATTTCAATAATCATACAACAAACATCACTGCAGGTTACTCTTTAATCCCTTGTGAGTCAATGAGTAAATTCTTGTCCATCTATCATATGGTGACACACTCTGCAACGACTGCCAAAAAAGATACTGTAAATCATAAAAGAAAAACAGATCTAAGAATAAGGAGATCTGTTCCTGGAAGTCAGAAATGTTTACTCAGAAGAAGTTTATCACCATCATTACATAAGACTAAGAACAACAGATAAATCTTTGTTATACACAATTAACACAGAAATAGAGAAATTCATATTTCTCTGAAGATATGGGACAAGTCTGTAGTATTTGCCCCTGATACAGACACTTCTGTTTCGGCGGTCACAGAGCACAAGCAGGACCTCCAAAGTTTCAGAGTGCTACATTAAATGCTCACTACATTCTGCATTTGTTCCCAAACTCCTGGAAACAGTTACTAAATTTCAAGTCCTATGACTTTTCCTGAGCCGGTATTTTGTACCCAGAAGACATTTTCTTTCACGGGTTTAATTACTGTGAAGTACACTGTTGGCAAACAATATCTTTTAAGGCCCCACCTTTTCTTTTAACAACTCTTTTCCTGATGGACCATTAGGATCCTTTCTGGTATCTGAATTAGAAAAAGGAGGGAAGAGATAAGAGCTCCAGGATGAATAGTTATTCAATTAAATGACAGCTGAAAGAGGGCAAAGTAATTCCTTCAAGCTATAGAGCAGACTTGAAACAAAGAACCTACAAGAAACACTAAAAACTGCATTTTCTTCTTGTGACCGGAGGTAGGTTCAGTTTGGAGTGAGTAATGGTGTCAATAATTCATATACATATATGCATCATGTTAACCTGTTCTACCCACTTCCATGGGCTGCATGCACAGCACCAGTACTCACGCTGCCCCGGAAAACTTTTCTTGTATAGCGTCATGGCTTTGGCCTAACCAAACTAAAACTGGCTGGGTGCCACCCTGCCCTGCTTCTGCAACATAATGCAAAGATTTTTTTAAAGATATGAAAGTGTCTCGGGCTTCAAATGGTCACATACCTTATACGCTTAGGTGAAAGGGCCAGCTTTCCCACAGCATCATCACTTGTCCTAAATAACATTTAGTAACTTCAGGATTGCTTCTGTATTGTGCAGGGAAGATGGTGTTACCCTAACAGTAGCCTTTTCTGAGCTTTTAAGACCTGACAAATTAAAATATATGGAAGCTTTGTGCAATTGTGAACAGTAAGGGCAAATCAAAAGCTATCCAGGAGGAGGGGTAGAGTCAAATGCAACTCGTGTTACCAAAGAGAGAAGGGGAAGAGATGGCCAAAACATAAATCCTTCCCTCAAATCCTTGGGGACATGGTGATGCACCAGTTTTGCTCCTCCTCCAAACAAACAAACAAAAAATAAACAAACAAGCTATTCCATGACAAGAATCTTCTTTTGGTCCACCTTGTTGTGCATACATTACAAAACCTTTGTCATAGCAAGGGAAGAGACCTTCCTAGCAGCGAAAATGCACCCCAAGCACGTGCGTTAGAAATGAGTCGCTTTTTTGACGAACTGCAGTTGAACTCGTGCCTGTGCTTAGGTACACAGTTTCCCCCAGAAGATGAGGTTTACACAAGGCCGGGATTTCCCCCGCAGGGAGGAAGCAGGTAGGCAAGGCAGAGCTTTTACTACCTCAGCACAGCCGGCAGGAATTTTTTATGAATGCTCCTGTGTACACACACGGCTTGCATTTCAGCCATGCATAATTGGCATTCGGTTACCAGCATTTTGACAAATGCAGCTATCTCTGACACAGAAGCTGAACAGAAGTTAAGCCATGAGCATTTATTTTTATGTATTGCTATGCTCACTGCACATTTCCCCTGCTTGCCAAGAAGTTTCTGAAAACACTATAGGGTTTTATTATTATTTAATGAGATGGTGGACAGATTATTTTCTGCAACCCAGGCAGGGATATTAAAAAAAATAATAATAATAAAAAAAGTTTAACCAAATTCTGAAACGTGAAAATATAAACCTACTAGTCTTCCTCCACTTCTAGGTAGCTTCACCCTGCACCGCAAGTTTCCCTGGCTTCTTCCCTTCCTATCGGAGTACTTAAAGAACCACACACAGGCAGGGACCTCTGGTAGCTCCATACCAATATGGACTTACTGCACAGCGAACATCGCTTCCTGTGACTCCCCTTTCAAGTAATAACCAGACCCACTGATTCACTTAGGATTTAATGAGATTACAGCTTGAGGTGATTTGACTGGAGACCATAAAAGTTTTAGGAGCCCATCTGCTCTGCAAAACTAACCTCTCGCACAGGAGACCGGCTATGGACTGACCTTTCAGAGCCACACTAGTTCAGGCAAAGAAGTCAGATGGGTCCTTGATAGGACACAGCAGACAAAAAACAAGAGATTTGCACATTCAGGCTGAGGATTTTCCATATGTATATGAGTACTCAAGGGGGATCTTTACAGATCATCAGGAAACTTTTTTCAGCAAAGGATGCTCACCTCAGGGTACTTACCCCACCATTACCGCACCATTACTAGCAAATTTAAAGCATGGCCCCTGCAATGGTTCTAGAGAAATGTGATGCACTTTTCAATTTGCAGATACATCAGAAACCCAGGGGAGAGAACTCTGCCCCTTGATCAAATGTTGTAAAAAGCACCCCACACCTTCCTCATCACACACAAGTCTAGGTCAGCCCCTGCCTTGCATGCATTTTCAAAACCAACCATGGCATTTTTCTCTCATGTTTCTAGTATCAAATGAAATATTACCAACTTCCCCCCTCCAAATCATATATTAAAAACAAATAAACAAACAAACAAAACGATTTGAATCGATTGGGGGCACAGGGGGGAAGAGCTACTTTTTTTTTTTTAATCAGTTACTTAGTTACTTTTGCATAGTCCTGTGAAGAGGGGTATTTTGGAAGGATAGGCCAGGCAAAAATTCAAGTTTTGCCCTTACAAACCAGACACCATTGCCTTTTGGGGGGGAAACAAAAAACCCCACACATGCACACAACTGGACAGCTGCATTTTGTAGCTTAAAATTTGGGTGCTGTTTTTTTCCTTCCCCTTTTAGGCCAAGATGTTTTGTTCTCACTTCAGTAACAGGCTCCAATATGCAAGTTACATCTGGAAACAGACAAAAGCCAACTGCCCAGCAGTATTGGAAAATTAAAACATTGGGTCAGGCTCAAACGGACTAGGAAGGCAAAGGTCAAAGCAGCATTAAATCATTAGTTTCCCAGCTGCCACCAAGGCATGGAGTTGACCTTTGATTTTGTAAGAAGTGGTCCAAGCAATTTTCTGGTGGCAATATGGGCAATCTGGCACAGTGGAATATTATCCTCGAGTTTGCGGGGGAGGAGGGTGTTAGGTCTTGCAAGCAAAAATTAAACTAGCCTTTCAGTCTCTCCACACCAAGACCAGCACAAGGAAGCTGAAGGTGTAATTAGTGAATATAAAGTTATCAGGCTTTAAAGCAAAAGATGCTAAAGCATTTGAATCACTCAAGTAACTTTTATCACCTAGCGGGGAGAGCAAGTTGAGTTTAAGAACACAATGAATGTGCTGTAGAGAATACTGAAACACTGTATTTCCTCCCTGGATTAAGTTTTCAGTAGATTACACTTAAAAACAGTTTTAGTTGTGCATTTTTAAATGCTACATTTGCTGTAGAGGTCGTACTCCTCAGAACGGGGAAGACCACAACACTATTTAGTCTGTGGCAAAGATGCTCTGCAATAGGTCACGAGCTGGTCCTTGCACACAGCTCTGCTGAGCACCAGTTGAACATGCCAAGTTCTGGCCTGTCACCAGGTTGTTTCAGAGTCAGGATTTTCACGACCATGGGCAGAATCATTTCTTTGCACACCCTTTCCAGCAAAGGTTCAAGATTAGACAGCCCAATAAGACACGTTCTGAATACAGAAATTGGCGCAACTGAGCTGATCACTGCAAATATGATGTCTTCCTCCGAAGGGCCTATGTCATAACGCTCAAATCATCAGAAGAATATTGCTTAAAGCTGTTTTTAATACTGAATGCTACCAGAACAGAATGCTGAAGGGCAATACAGATATTATGTCTCAGAGGAATCAACTTTAAATTTGTGCAGTTAGCAAGCAGTGGAAGATACAGATGGGCAGTTTATTTTAAATAATCTTTTTTTTTTTTTTTTCTCTGTACTCAATTTGGGTAGCACTGGAAAAGCTCAACAACACGCCCAAAATCTTGGGTTGCAGATGCTTAACAACTCATACTTCCTCATCATGGCCCTTCAGATAAAAATTAAGTGCTCTTTGCTTTTTTAGAATTCTAGTTTAACTAGATCAGCACAAGTTCAAATTCATTAACACACCATGAAGTGTCACATTCGCTTCGTGTGAGCTAGTCGAGCCCACTGGCTCCTAGATGTAGGAGTTCTGCCACTGCATGCTGCTTTGAGGAGGAGAGGTTCCAGGTTTGCATCAGATCTGAAAGCTACAACTTAAAGTGAATGCTTATGGCTGCTGCTGCTCTGCCCTTCCTTTTTTGCAGTCCCGAGGAGGGTGCAAGAGGTGCAAAGCCTTAAAGCTAGAAATAGGCCTCGCTAAAAATAGCCATTCTCCACATTCCTGTTTTCTAAACTTGGGAGTCCCGTTAGTGGTTTTCTCACACAAACAAATCAGACACCAACTCATATTAGTTTAGGAGTGAATAATAAGGCTATTTCTGGACTTGAGTATCACACTGACCCAACTTCTGCCATGAAAACCTTTCAAATCCAGCTACATCATCACCTTCTTTCCTGAAAGCACAGTCCTGTTTATCATTCAAAGTAGAAACAGGACAAGACTATGCTCTAAAGCTCTGTGGGGCTCAGAAGTACCTCCTGGACCAAAACCAGCATCCCAACCCTCACCAGCGCTGCAGATGGCTGTTTACTGCCAACACGGACCTTGCTTGGGAGGGATGATTCCTGGCAGGACTGAGTAGCCCTGTTCTTGCCTTAACACTACACTGGCTGCCACATGAAAAATATCCTCTGCTTGTACTAGGAAAAAGAATGTGTTTTCCATATGACCTCCATTCTCATCACTAGGAGCTGATCACATTCAAAGGGGTCAGGATTCTTAATTCACAGTGAAGAGAGAGAGAGAGAAGGAAAAAAAAAAAAGAAAAAAAAAAAAAACCACAACTTTGTCCCAAATTTTGAATTACTCAGAAAAAGCCTCCAGAGAATCCAAGATGGAAAACACAATGTGTGTATTTGTACACACAGAAAGACAAGTTTAGGGAGGCGGTGGGCAAAGGGATTTGTGGACTGAGGAAGGCGATAACTGCCAATACAGTCCAATCAAGGTAACTCATGAAAGGGGCACAGAATGTTATGTCCGTCCCCTTCCCCACCCCAACTGAAGGGTTCACTTGCTATCACCTAATGACAGTAAGGGAGCTCGCAGCCCTCTAAATGGATGTTGGAGAGGGGAAGGGCAGACCTTTGGCAGCTGGATCACGGATGACCAAGAGGCCTCCTTCGTGACTGCTTGTTGTTCCGCGTCTTTGCCCCTGCACCTCTTATCACTGGAGCCAGATGTGAGGGGAGCTGCTGGGGAGCACAACAGGCAGCAGCAGAGCCCTGGACGGGAGGGCGGGTGTGGTGGCCCCGAGCAGCAAAAACAACCCATTAGCGCAGGGTCTTGGGCAGGGCTGCCCCACGCTACTCCACACACTCCCACACTGAGGTGTGGCAACACCTCAGGACAGCAAGCAGGACACTTGGCTCCCATATCATAGCCCTGGGCCTTGTGCTGAAACCATGGGCTTGAGCTCTCCTTTGGAGCAGGTAGATTTTGTTTCACTTGTTCTATAACCAAGCCTGCAGCAGGCCCGCTTCCTCCTCCACAGAGGAGCTTTTGTGCAGGGCTCTGTCGTCCCCTTCCTTTGGGTGCGCTCACAAAGCAACATGTGTCTCTGTAACGTGGTCTTCTTGCTTGGGTCGAACATACTGTTCTGTGGTCTGCACGGTGGTAGTCTCCACACCAGAAGGATGATGCCATAACCCTACCTTTGGGCAGGGAGCAAAACAGAATTTGGAGATTGCCCTAAAACAAGTAACCAACAAAAGCCAATAACCCCCACGGCTTCCAGAACACAGAGCTATTGTCGTCTCAGCCACAGCCGACGCCAGGAGCTTAGGAGACAGTCAGGCTGCCTCCTCCTGCCTCATGAAACTAACATTTCCCCTAGCAAATAGTGATTGGAAACCGTGCTTCTAGGGGAATTGCATCTCATGCTTTCCAGCTCCTCATCCATTTCTAGCACTGCCATTTCTGCCATCCCAGAAATGTATGTCCAGGTCTGCTTCGTCAATCATGTACCTAATCCTCTTCGGAGTTATTTCTCTAGGGAGTCTAAATGTGGCTACCAAAAAAAAAAGGGAACAGTGCTGGACACCTGTGTCTAAGTGATAAGTTCTTTATTTTAGTTTTATCAGTTGCCATCAGTGTTCAGTGATGCAAGGCAGATTAATACCCCCTGCAAGTGAACCTTTTAAAGCCTACCATGCTTTCCTTCCTGCTTGGTAGAAAGCAAGTGCCAAGATGCTTTCATTTTAAAGGGCTGGGAACTACCACCTGTGACACTGCAGCCCACTGGAAAGAAGTTGGACAAGGGGAGGAGGACAGAGACCTCCAACTTTACCCCACTGGCTTTCTGCAGCTCTTAACACTTTAGAAGAGGAAGCACAGCTGCAGCAAACACCTTCTCAAACACTAGGGCATCCTAGGACATGGTGGATCAGCAGGACACGCTCCTAGACAGAAGTCACTTTGAAGTGTCACAAGGAAGTCTGCTCTCAGGAGGTTTGGCTGGGCTGTCAGCTGATGACAGTATGGGAAGGACAGGGTCCCTTGGGTGCTCCAGGTATAACTAAGTTTTCCTCTGCCAGTGGTAGTGCCCAGGGCTGGCTGGCTGGCAGCAGATCTTTGCACCTTAACACATACAGCTCCCTTAAAAGAGCAACAGAGATGCTGTCAGCAAAATAAAACATGACTTTCCTCTACCAAAAGGTGTCTTATACAATCTCATAAATGCCTTTCTCTACTAGCATTTAAAAAACGGCAAAAAAAAACAACACTAGATAAGAGTTACATGCAGTATTCTTGATAATGGCTTACCTATACTGTAAGTGCTGTGAACAGAAGATGAATATAGTGCTCTACAATCTAGTAGATCAGTAGCTAAAGCCCTGTCTAGCTGAGGCTTTCAAATGTGACCTTTATAAGCAAAGCTGATCTTGCAGGAAGTTGCATGCTCAAAAAAAAAAAAAAAAAAAGTAATTTCAGTGAAACAGGCGCTCAAGATGCTCGAGATCTGGAGCTAATACAGACCAGGAAGGGATTTCTTTTCTAGGGGGAAGAGGGGAGGAGTCAAAAAAGAAAAAGAAAAAGCTTACTAAGAATGTTAACAGCAGACATTATATCCAATTTCTTTGCATTCCTTCCCTTCCCCCCCCCCTTTTTTTTTTAAACAGGAGCAAACTTGCAAGTTAAGGATTCTGATCAATGCAACATGTTAGGAAAAGAGAGCAGGAGGTCAAGAGGAAATGATTAATCCTGTGCAGAAGACTGGCAGGATGGGCCCTGGAATGGCTTACCAGAACAATGCCCCCACTAATAAGCAGGTCAAAAGACCCTTACAGTGAACAGAAGCCCCAGTTACACTGTACATTAATATTCTCCCCTTACTCCAAAGTCACATTTGTTCACTAAAGCCAGATTTGGAAAGAAAAAAAAAAAAAGGGAGTTGAATTAGAAGACAGGTGAAAGAACTTGTGGGGCCAAACACAAGCAAAAAATCCTGAAAGATACAGGATACAATAAAGCATACTGGCAAATCAATTGGCTCAGAGGATTTGTCCGTTTATAAAGATTTCAACCAACCTACCAAAGCTAAAAATGCACAAGATCTGCATTTTTGCTGTTTACAGAAGCTCTCAGTAAACTCACAAAGGAGGAAGAGCCCATCACGACCAGTTTCACTTGCAACACTGACTGTTCTCGGTCCATACAGTGTGCCAATGCTCCCCCTGGACAGCGGTAGGTTGTATGAGGCTTGAGGTTTACTTGTAAAAATATCTTGAATGGTGTGGTTTCATTATATCAAACAGAGCAGCAATACGGTCTTGAGTGATTACTCCAAGGGATCATCCCAAACCCCCGCTGTTTCTCCCCCCCAGTTTATCCAGCATTACAGTCATGAGGGTGGCCTTGTGGAAGCGGCCGGGGAAGGTGAGCTCGACTGGAAGAGATTACAAAAACTTTAACAAAACACTTACCTACCTGCGATGCAGCACACAGAATGCCCTCACAAGGACGTGCTTGCAAAGATGAGGGTTCAGAGAGGAAAACTACCCATACTAACCCTTAACGAGAGCACTTTGACCCTCAGGGTCCCCTTCTCCAGCATGCAGGGCGCTGAACCTGGCCTGGCCACGGAGCCAAGGCCTAGCCCCGTGCACGCTTTTGCACCAGCGCCTCATTAAAGGAGGCCAAATCCTCGTGGCACCATCTCAGCAAGCCATAAACTCCAAATAAAAATCTCTTAATTCCTATTACATTGAAAGTGGAAGCACAGTGCCAGTCGCTTTAATAGGCACAATTCTAATTTGCACTCTTTTCCTGCTCTGCTGTTTTTCTGCAGGGGAAAGCAGAGTGTGCTCGTGTTCAAAACTAGGGAGGTCTTTGGCATTAACAGCTCATTTCGGCTAGGAAAATTCACACCTCTTGGGAATCAGTGTCAAGTCAAAAACTACAGTTTATTTACAAGCAAGTTTGGACGCAGTGGGCTTCACAGCTCTTTTGGTTAAGACATAAACATCCAACTAGCACACAGGGCAGGGTTTATGCCTGCACTTAAATCCCACCAGCACAGGCACAGAATGATCTGCCTTGTGATCTCTTCTGGGTCCTGCTGAGACTCAGCAGATAATTTGCCCCTTCAAGTCAGGAGGCTATTGAGTCAAAAGTATTAATCTCACCTTTTGTGAATCCAGTTGCCTACTTAGACCATGTTTTCCTAGGGAAACTGATAATAATATAACACTCTTTCAGCATTAGGCTAAGCCACCCATTCCACAACAAATTCTGCAGTATGTGTCAAAAAAGAAATGGAAAGAATACATATACACAAACACACACACTTCAGGCAGTGTTTCCTTAGCGTGCAGTCTATTTTAATACGTTCTGGTCACTATTTTATCAATTTTTGTTCCCAAAAAGCAAGCCGCCGAGAGCTGGGTTATGCCCTGCTGCAACACATGGTTAATGAAAGCTAAAGCACCTGAGTACTGAGCAGGTAATGACGACTCCCCAGCCCTTACCTCACATGCAGTGCCCTAACGCACAGGGCAGCCCTGTCAAGCTGATTCAACATGCCAAATACAAGGATGTTTTAAAAGCCAAATAATTGTTATCTGGAACCCAGCGCACGTGCTGAGGTAAGTGCAAACATCCATTCTGCTCTGCCACCCTACACAAAAGCGGGGAAAGTGGATTCCAAAGTTCAGGCGCCGTTCCTGCAGGCGAAGCGCTAACACGAAACCGGGCAGGATCGTGCTAGCAATGGTTTCCACAACACCCAGGGTAGTGAATTCGTGGGCAGCAGTCAGACCAGAAAGACACAAGCTTTTAGTTCACGCTGCATCTCCTAATCCTATGTACCTATACTGTACTTACTCCAGGAAGCTTTAAAACACTACAATGAACACGGCAACATGGTTCAAACATCTACAACCATATTTTATGAGCCTACTGAAAAATGAGGTCAGCTGACAAGTTCTTGAATATATGAAATTTGTACAGCAGCAGTACAGCGGACCCTTCCACGTGTGAACATTTTTTTAAGCAAGAGGAAAGTAGTATAAGTTCTTATACAAAAACCGCTGCTATTTGTTTCTTCTGTTCTCTGCAATCTGTTACAATACACATCACAGGGAAGGGAAAACAAAGAAAAAAAAAGGGAAAAAGGTGAAGTGACTGCTAAATAAATGCTAATACCTCAGAAGAGCCACAGAAATACAGGCAGGGATGCCAATGCGTGAAACAGACTCCCTTGGGACAGCTTCTTTCCATTTTGCAAGCCACAAGATGACTTTCAGACTTTCAGGTGAGCAAATTAATCTGTAACTTGAGTTTTACAAACAGGATTGAGCCCTGCCACCACTCTGACAAACTCAAGCAGATTACCTTTGAAAAACAGCCACCACCCCTCTTTCAAGATTACAACACCATTCCTGATGGTTCAGATTATCATTGTCCCAGATTTTATTCCTACACTTAAAACTCAAAGCCAGAAAACTCACCTTCCCAAACAGGAACTACTGTCCTCTATCAGCCTCACATAGTTACTCTTTCCTTGACAGTCACTATCTTCCTTACACCACGGTCCCCACAAAACATCAAGCGCTGCTCAGACCAGAATCGGTTTTTAATCCTCAACTTCTGTGCTCACATTAGGAAGCCCAGCTTGCTCTCAGGACAAGGGCTTCCCAGAGCCTCTGAATTTTATCCAGAGCAATGCTTTATTCGGCTGGCAATTTCTCCTAGGGGTTTTCTTCAAGCAAGAGCCTGTAAAAGGAGTTTATTTCATACTTCTCCAGATTAAAAGTTGTTGTTTGGCCTTTCAAATGAGACCACCTATTTAGGAGAGGGGGAATCAGGAGGGGGGCAGGGAGGCACTTCCCAGCTCTGGCCATGATTGATTAAAAATGGTTTAGGGAAACAGGCAGAAGCAAGTGCGGGGCTTCCTTTCACGTTTGAGAAGAAACATGTTGCTGGCCCCTCCGGTCACATTCTGAGTCGTTTTCCCCCCTTGGACCATCGAAACAAGACAGATGCAGCCAGTATCCAGGCAGCAGCTGAAGGCCGAGCACGAGAAAGGCACTCGTGGGTGGGGGATGGAAGGGAAAAGAGGGAGAAGAGAAGAGGAAGCCATTTGGCTATAAAAAGGATCTTTCTTTCCTGTTGAAATGCAATGGCAAAGAGTGTCAAAATGGCTTAAGGGTGGGGAGGTCAAACATGTTTTGAGATGTTAAAAACTCTTTAAGCTTTGTCAGAGAGGGGAAAAAAAAAAAAGAAAGAAAGAAAGACCAAAAAACCCTTAAGGTAGGAGTTTTGTTTTGTTTATCCCTTCATTCAAAATACTTAACCATCATAATAGCTGCAAACAATTTTGAAGTTTGTAGTCTGTTCATTTTCAGCAAAAAAGAAACAGAATTATTCAGTTAATATTTATCCTAATGAATCCTTCACTGCAAAAACGCTTCAAGAAGGAGAAAATTTCAGACATCTCTGATGCACTCTATTTGCCAATTCCTTCCTTTCCAGCAAACCTCCATTTTAAAAGCAATCACTACTGCTTACACAGTACGATGGATTCAGCAATAATACTTAAAAGACCCTGGAAAATAGACATTAAATAGCATTTGCATTGAGGACAAAGCATCAGTGCTCTACATAATATCCCTTTAATATATATGCCAAAACTAAAAAATATGTATATATATTTTTGCACTGTTTCATGTAACTATTGCAATTTCGATCCAAGGAAATCTCAGAGCTCTTTGGAGCCTTGTATGATTATCAAGCTGGGCAATTAACAGTGCTTCCAAAAAGCCAAGGTGTGAGAGCAGCACTAGTAAAACTTGTAACATCTTTCAGCCCTTCCCACTTCCTCACTTTCAGAAGAAAAAAACCCTGCAAAATCATTACTGCAATGTGCACTTGAGAAGCCCCCTTTGCGTTGTGCAATGGTATGTTTTTAAGCAATTTCAGATTTTTTTAAAAATTTTTTTCTTAATTGGAGTTATACCCAAATCCTCAGTTTCTCGTCCTCACAACACAAAGTAGCAGCCACTAGGCNCTTTTTTTTTATTTTTTTTCTTAATTGGAGTTATACCCGAATCCTTGGTTTCTCCTCCTCAGGGCACAATTTCACAACACAAAGTAGCAGCCACTAGGCAGTTGGGCTTCCCAGAGCTCCTTTTTCCTTACGGAAGGGAGGCCAGGCTCATCCTGCCTCTCCTGGGTCATTAGTCAGGGCCTGCTCTACTGTGGCTCTTATGCCACCACCAACCTGCGAGGTACAGGCTTCCACATCCCGAGGAACAAGCAGCTGGATTTATGCCTGCCTTGGCTTTGCAAGTGCCTATACCAGGGATGCGCATACGGCACAACAAAGCTGCTTTCCACCCAAACTGCCACCCCCCATAGCCCATACCTTTTTTGGGTGGAAGGGGGAGGTTTGGGGCTGGTGGCGGGGAAGAGGAAGGGAGGAGGGGAGACCAGTGCTTCTGGGAGAGGGTTTCTGAGCTACAGTTTCTGAACAGATGCTTTATTCTCATCGTGGAGCTTAAGTTACAAATCAAGAAATTAATTCCATTAGCTAATTTAGAGGTCAGGATGTTTTAGTCGGCATCCTGGGCAATTCAATTCCCCAGCCACTGATGTCCTTTAATATTCTCTTAAGCACTTAGTTTCTTTCTCAAGTTTCCAGAGTCCACTAAACAAAATTTCTACTGGAGGACAAGTCAAATGTCCCCCTTGCTTGGGCAGATTTTAATCACAAAGTCTTTTCAACTGCCACCCAAATTAGTTTGTTACGGTAAGAGGGAGCATCAGGATTGTTCCAAGACCGGCTTCGTGTTTGGCATGTTGTCGGGGCTGAAGAAGTCACCGTTCTCTCTCCCACTCTCAGAAATCAGGTTCACAGCACAGCCCAACACCATGTGCGCACAGGAACAGACACGGCGCCTGCAGCAATTAAGGTGTTCAGGTAGGAGCAAAATTTTAGTCAGGAAGCCTTGCTGGAATTAGGGCTTGATCGTCGTTATCCCGCAAAGCTGGCATGAATCCTCACCACAAATACACCGGTAGGGTAACTTGATCCTCTTTTCCTCATCTCAAAGAATTCAACGCTATCAGCTTTTGTTTATTTGAATTTTGTCAAAACTAAGAGCAGGGGCTCTGTTCTGCCAGTCGCCTCTGAGGCAACAGGGTTGTGAATTCCCTCCTACCAGGCATAGTTACTGGTCCCAGGGCTGCTGTACATGACGTGTTTGATATCGAGACTGATCATTTCACCGTGCACGCCCTCCCGACTACACAGAAATACAAGATAAGCACCCATCACAGGGATGGAAAAGAGTAAGAGACAAGGACAGAGATGGCAACGCTTCTATCCAGTAAATAAGAAAAACACTGTGTTGTTTACAGTATTCTCATAAAGGTAGGGAGTCCAGCTACATCAGGCAGTGCTATAATGCCAGAGAGGCAGACTTTCAACTGCTTTAATCCACCCTTCAACTGAGCCCTGTTATCCAAAATCACCATATAGTACCTGGGTAGGCAACTCTGCTTAAAGCAATTGCTTTAAGTAGTAGAAGTGTATGACTGCAAGGTCATATACTTGTTTCAGGTTTGTAGTAATTCAGGTTTATAGTAATTTGGTACCTCTACACAAGAAGATGGCAATACTCAAGAGTGTAGGCCCTGAGAACAAAGTGCCGCAAAAAGATTGTCCACTCAATTTTTGTTGGACGAAATTCTCAATTCACAGTACGTTAGTATTTAATACTTGTGTAATTATGCAGTTAAGTCTTTTCATTCTGACTTAGATTTACAATAAAAAAGGAAGAGTAGCTGTATAAATCAGTACTTGAATTTCACTCAGCATTTAAGCTACCCTAAGGAAATCCCAAGGCTGCCTCACCTCTGAATTTTTAACATGGTTATTGAACACTAGAAGATGAAGTTTCAGTTCACATGTTCAGTGCAAAGGTCACAAGCTCTGCAAGACCATGATCAGAAACATTCCAGGGCAGTGTTGCTTAATTCATGGCAACAGCTTTATTTAACAAAAGCACTCAAGGAATGGTTTCCCTCCGTAACTCCATATGGGATCAAACATGAAACAAGTTAGCTTACTCCAAGAAGTGGCTTCTTTGACCACATGAGTGCTGGATGTTTGGAGAATTTGTTTTATTTTATTTTTTTGTTTAAACTTTTGATTTTAGAGACCTTTGATTTTGAAAGCATTTCTACCTTATTGTAGTGGAAAAAAGAGCCATGCTACACACATTTTGCAGGAATTTCTCCCCCACTTGGAGCAAAACAGACGGATAAAATGGGACGGAAAGAAAACAACCCACACACCAGGACACTGGCACTCACTTATTTAGGAGAGTATCTTTCAACAACAACCATTTGCTCCTAGTGAGCTGGTGGCAGCAGTTTGCCTAGGTCAGGCAGGGGTCTCTGAAGAGATGAATTTCCTTTTCAAGATCACAAATTTAGCATTCTACATCTTTCTGCATCATGCTGTGCAAGGTCCATGTGCTAGTTCATTAAGACTTGTGCATCCTCAAACAAGTTACTAGATCCATTACTGTGGAAATGCCCTGGATTTTTAACTCCACTTCTATGCTTATGGCAAGCAACTAACTACACAATGGTAAAAGACACTCTGCCACAGGAACCAAATGGAAAAATTGTCAATCTCTATCCAAAATGAGAATCTACTAACTACACCTGGCAACTATTTCTTTATACACACCTTAAAATAAAATATCAGCAAGCTTTGAATGAAACCACAAGCTACAACATGGAATAAGATGCTAGTTTGCAAAGCAAGGAATACACTAAACACTGTCAATTCCCCCAAAGCCTTTCTTACCTATTCTTGTTTCAAATTTGAGTGTTTCAACCAGAATCAAATTCTTACAATTATATTACTTACAATTATAAGTAGTTGAGCAGATTCTCATCCCAATATAAGCCCTACACAAATGCACATTCATTTCTGAAAGGTGGCAACTGCTCTTCAAGGAACATCTGAAGCAAACAGGATTTCCAAGGCAGCACATCAAGCTAGTGGATCTCCCTTGTCTGGTATTTGGATATTTGAATAGCACACAGTAACCTGTGTTGACAAGTATCACTATCCTCATTTTTAATTGCAGTGTTTGTTTTCACTTGTTATGTACAATACTTCATTTCCCATCTACTCCCAGTTTATTAAAAGTTTTTCCACCCTTTGTATGTCATTGAAAGACATTTAAGCTTGAGTCACCATTTCACCTACAGTTTTGGCTTTTCTTCTCTTGTCATGTTGATATTAGAAAAAAAATAAAGGAGTTTAAGATAGCATACAGAAGCCAGAAAGAGGTCCTAATTCAGGATATAAATAACTTAACATGGAAGGATACCTCGCGCTCAGCTAGAACCACGTATCACAGCTTTCTGTATTTTTTTCTGATACAGCTACATTAAACAAAACAGCAGTTCTGATGTCATTCAATATAATTCACCTGTCCAGAAACAATATACTATCAAGCATTTATTTTCATTTGGAAGAAAAAAAAAAAGAAGTCAGCAGCTTCTTACTGTGTTAGTCAAATTCAAATACTACAAAATTGCCGGGATACCCATAAGCAGCATTAGATAGTGATGACAAATAAATAGAGAAATGCCTTTTAGTACATATCTGGAAGGTGAGAACATGTGCTCTGTGTTTATACAGCAACTAGCACTAGAAATAACTAAAGTGTAATTTAACAGTTCAGGTATTTTAGCCACAAGAATACTTTATAACAAAAAGCAAACTATGGCTTTTAATAAAAATCCTCTCAAAAAGCATCCAAGTGTAATTCCTTTTCAAAGTTTGCACAGTTAGATTTCAGGGCAGACTGGCAAAGTGGAAGAGAAAAGTAGATTTGAACAAGAGACAGAACTTCCGGACCTTTTCTCATTTCTTCCATACAGTAATTTGAGCTGTGGGATTTTACCACCTCCACTGTCCAGTGAGTTCATTTAGCCTGGTATTTGTGTCCTTCCTTTAAGTTTGAGCCAGTTCATTCTGGTAATGAACAGCCAGGCACAGAATGGGTAGGTTTAGACTAAGGCTGAAGGAAAGGAAATGCAGATCTGGATGACAGGAGACGTCCATGCTAAGGGTACAGATGCTGGGGCTGTTTAAGCCATCTCCGTCTTGCTTTGCCTGCACAAAGACTTGTGTTACCCATTTCCCCTAACGAATCCACCCACTCAAATGATGTGTGGGGCCCAGGTGAGGTCAAGGTAGAGCGCGCCGCCTTCAGCAGCTAGAGCTCCTTAGCAGCAGCCTCATTCTCCTCATGACATAGCCTGACCTTATGAAATAAATAAATAAATGTTTCGGAAGTGACACCATTTACAGAATGAAGACACTAACTTTGGATTGTATTTACTACAGAAAAGCTAAGCAGTAGTTTAAACAACCTAAACGATACATGTAAAGGATAACGGACAAAGAAGGACAGTTGCTGTTCAGCATCTAAGGACTGAAATACGAAAATAAATTATTAACTGAGAGCACAGTCAAAAATGAAATTACTCCAGGGCAAAGCAAGCCTCATGCCAACACGAGCACTTCTGAACAGAGGCTCTCCCATTCCTACTACGCTTCTTCAGCACTGTGTTGCCACGAGACCGAGACAGGAACACTCGTAAATACCACAAGTGCTCACGTTCCGCTTGCTTCACCGGCTCACGCAGGCTCAGCAGGAGCGGTGCAAGAGCTGACAAGGCAGCACTCAGGTGTAAGAAGAGCCGCCGGCACTAATCCAGGTTGCAGTGGATCATATGCCACGACCAGCCGACGGGCAGTCGAACCACTCTTCAGGCCTTTCCAAGACTTGTTGACTTCACCTATACCCAAGTCAAAGCCAGCCACTCATGCAAGGGGAAACGCATGCGTACTGTGTTAAAGTTACCTGCGCTGCCACAGACCTCCCAACCAAATCCTGTAGCTCTTCCAAGGAGCAGCTATCTCCCTAAAGCATAAGGAATGTGCCCATTACAAATAGCACTGTCTGCAATCAATGCCTGCCACTGCTCCTCAGAAGCATTACTCTGAGCCTAAAACCACCCCCGTGCACTTGAGCACACTGTTCAGCTCTGAAGCTTGATGACAATAATGCAAGATGTCAATGCTGGCAACTCTCAGGTTGCTAGATGTTTTGTGGACAGTTAATTAAAAGGTCCTAATTAAAGGGAGTCAAGAAGAGCTAAATCAGGAGAACAGAAGATGGCTACAGTCAATACTGGTTTAAATAGGTATTCTGCAAGTAATCTTTAAAGATTCAGTCACCTTACATCACCCTAAGAGCAGAGCAGTCCCTCCAAGGGGGAGTTGGAGAAGCTCCTGCTATACAGGCTGACAGGAACGTGGCCTGGAGGGCTTTCTTCTTCTTTGCTACAAGTACACGCGGAACCAAGCATGCTCTATTAAGTTGGGCTGGCTTGACACACAACGCATTTGGATTTTCAAAGGTATTTGCTGAACCAATTTTTGATAAAATAAAGACAGGAGGATAGCATCCACCTTACCAGAGGGCAGTAACATGAAAATGAAATACTGTTTGGTTTGCCTGGTCACAATTGCTTACGAATTCTCCCATCAGGCATAGCAAGTCATACGTTTGCAGGCTGTTCCTGGAAAGAATACCACCCGGAAGGTGGCCTTCCAGGACCAAGCACTGGACATGCTGTAGAAATCTGCTGCCGAGACCTTCCACAGCCTTGCTTCCACTGACAGAAGCCTGCTCCAATCGCCCACAAACCTCCACATCCACAGTCCCGTGGCAAAGGATCCAGCAACAGGTAACTCAAGGGTCTTGGGTTGGTCATCTCTACTCTATTCAGAGGCTCAATGTCAATTTGAGAAAATAGATAATGCCAAGAGACAGATTTGATATTAAAAAAAAAAAAGTAAAGTTAAAAGCAGCCCTGGAAAGACTCTGGGACTTCACTGTTCTGTAGTTCTTTTGCATTACCTTTCCTGCAGATCTTTTGCTAATTAACAGTATTTTGGTTATTTCTTTCTGGCTAGAATCTACTTTAGACCTGCCTGACATCTCTAGCTCTAGAGAGGGAAAAACAAAACAAAAGCAACAACAACAAAAGAAAAAAAAAAAATCACACATCCAAAATCCAAAGGAAAAGCCCGCAGTCCCTCATTCCACTCAAAAGGTATGTCTCTCTCCACTTGAAAAGTCTTCAACAGAAGCTGACGCTAAAAAAACATCGTGTTGGGACACCCTGGTTTCATCTTGCATTACATTAACTAAAGGGGGTGGAAAAAAAATAGTATTTGCCATTTGTTCATCCTTATATCCAGTTCAATACAGAATTTAGTCATCTGCACAACAGTTTCCAGAGCTTGAACACCCTTCAATGCGAGAAGCAGAATTTACTCTTCCCTACAAATGGTTTCATTGTTCTCTGCAGAGAGATGGATGTGGCAGCAGCTTTGGCTGGCCTGCCTATCAGTTATCAATTAAAGAAACTCTAGTTTCTCATTTGCTCATCTAACCACAAAAAACCTACGGTTTTAGGACACATTCGTGCGGCTCATTCGGCAAGCAGTTCCTTACGGAGAAGTCCTGCCTTTCTCAAGTAACATCCTTGTATGGATCAAGTATTCCTGAAATCCGAGTGACTTTGTGTAGCGGCCTGCAGACCCCCTTCACGCTCCAGCTTCAATGTATTAAATCTCCAGCGCCTCTGGGCACACTGCGAACGGCGGTGGGGGGCGGGGAGGGCGGCAGCGCGGAGCTTAACTCTTTACCCACGTCAGGAGCAGGACGGCTCCTGTGGCGCTGCAAGGAGCCCTTCCCCAGAGCAGGAGGAGCACAGGCGAGCAGCGCGTGCGGACGCTTTGGAGCCACAGAAAGGCACACAGAGCCACGGCAAACCCTGGAAGTGGCGACCGGCATCTCCTCCGCACCATCACCCAACCTGACGTTGCTCAAGGTTACAGGGGATCAGAGAAGCAACCTTGTCAGGTGGCAGGGGCCAGCAGCGACTGGCGATCTCCAGCCCGTGCTGCCAAACCTCATAAGAAAACAGCGCTCGAGTCCCTTGACACACCACTGAGTTGGATTACACAGCTTAAAGGCATCGATAATACAGGCAGCTTTGGAGTTTTGCTAACCCCAAAGATTCAAGGCTAGCGATTTTTGTGTTGCGCAGTTCACTCGCACCACTCCCAGTGTTAGACCGTTGTCAGAAACACTGAAGGGAAGTGGGAAAAAATAATAGTGAGGGCATTGCTGTTTGGTAGCTGATATCTCCCCTAAATAATAGTTCATTTTTATTAACTGAGAGCAGATGAAGAAGACATATAAGATTACAGTTCTAGCACATTTGTTGCCCTGGACAGCAAATACTTAATCTACAAATATGACAAACACACGCACAAAAGAAAAGGGACAAGACACCAGGGAACAAGGGAAAGATACTGCATGCTGTAACATCAGGAATTAAATCTAAATAGGGTTCTTGGATGCCTTGCAAGACCCTGCCAGCCTTTCAATCCATCTGAACACAGCATTTGGAAGCCATGTACACTGACTACCTAGTCTATGGTTTAAGAACATCTATGCTGTTCATTTTGTAGATAGCTACACCAGCAAACAGCTGGAAGAGATATGGTTCAGCAAACTGGACAAGCTGCCTGCAGACATTCTGATTATGCATGAGGGACATCTTTAAAAGTGCTGGGGGGAAAGGGCAGGAAGAAGAAAGATGCCACACAGGAAAGGTAGCTGTTACCTAGAGCTCAGAGGGAAGCATGCCTCCTTCTTCCCCCAAATGACTCGGATCCAAGTGCAGGCAGGTATTATTTTGACAGTCCCAGAAAACACCCATACTGCAGACAGCAGTATTACCTATATGTGGTCTTAGTGGGGATTAGAGAATAGCAACTGACAGCAGAAAGAAAGACGTAACTACCAGGGTAATTATAGGAGAGAGCAGCCCTCGGTTGGATTAGTTTGTGCATTTTAAAATGACTTTTAAGGTATCCCATATGGGCATCTTTTGTCAGTAGAGACTATTTCCCTTTTGTCAGTACAGCGCAGTTCCACAATGGCCTGCAAGGCAGAGCTCTCCCCACTCCCCGCCCCCTCCCCATTTTAAATATTTGGTTCTGAAACAACTTCCAAGACAGAAAATGTTCACATGAGTGCATTAATTAATATATTATTAGTGTGCATTAATTAATATATTATTAGTGCATACCAACAACTCAGGTGAAGCAACCCGTTAGAGGACTGGGAATCTCACCTATTACAGTTGAACATTTTTTAACCATTTAGTTATGAATTAATTTCTATGAAGAAGTATCAATAACGTACACATATCCAGAAGGCAACACAGTAGGACAACACAGAAAAACATCTGTGAATGAGCCTCATCTCTGAGGCAAATTTATTAAAGTTTAGTCGTTTTCAAGTTGAAAGGCCAAACCATTCGTAGCAACTACCATTTCTAATTCCTAAATGAGAGATCATTAGCTACAGACTCCAAAGCTGGCAATTTATTTTGTTGAGGGCTGGTTGAGAAGGGATGAATTGTTACAAGTCAGAAGCCTATTAGGAAAGCTAATCTTACTGCTTCTCTTCTTTAAGAGAGAAGGAAAAGGGGAAAGGAGGACAGAAACTTTTCAAACAACATTGCACTGGAAAAAAAGCTTTTAAACTCAAGTGAGAAAACAGAGTCAGCTGGCAGAAGTGCTCCAATCCTTTGACGGATTTTTGTTCTACTCCTGTGACTTTCAAAGTTGATTTTGGATGCACATATGTAATTCATTAGACAAGAGAACAGACATTACCCATCTCACCCGTATGCCCCTTCAACAAGCGACTAGAGAGAGTGGAGAACAGTCTATGGAAGAGCTGCAGCTGAGTTCACACATAAAAACATCTAGTACAAGGACAAATGTCTTTTTTTTTTGTAATCGGGGATATCCAATTATTACATTAACCAACAGTTGCATTGCCAACCAGTAGTGCCCTTTCCACCCACTATTTTTATATTTTATAAGGACTCAGAATGATAGCATAGAAGTTACTAAGAATTATGTTCTACATCCAAGATTACTGCTTTTTTGGGAGTGGATTATGGCTAAAGACAGTAAAAGTAAACCCCTTCTCTGAAGTCTTACCTGTGGTAACATCAGTTTTGCCTTCAGTGCATCATTCCTAAAGCTTAAGATCTGCACTCCCAACATACTAAAATTTCTTGTTGTATGGAAAGGAATCAGGAAGAAAGCGAGTATGGGAGAAGAATTAGAAAGAGATAGAGCCAAGCTTTGAAAGAGGAATGATACCTCTTTAAAATTAAAGAGTGGAACCAAATAGTTTTCTCTTTAAGGAAGCACAGTTTAGCACACATGTTTACATGCCCTCAAGATTTAGCTGAAAGGATCATCTCCTACATGTGCAATGCAAGAATTCTTACTATATTAATAGAAAATTTGCCAGTCAGGGTCTCTTTTAAAGTCATGAGATGTAGCATCTCACTCAACATTATGGTATTGACAAAACTGAAGTAGTAAGAAAAGTCATTACTATTTCAAAAACATATTCTGTAGTCAGTATATAAATTTCAGAAGTGAACAGCAGAAAGTGTTTCCTAGGTAAAAGAGACCATAAGAAAACATCACCTCAATAAGCAAGGTATTTGTTTCTTCCAACTTTTACTTGATGGATATGGTCTGCATTCCTGGTTAATTAAGCCAGTTGGTAATGGTATCCGATTATAACAAAACCTGTTCTGGTGATATTTCCCCTAAAACAAAGAGAATGTCTGAATGTCAGCAATGTCAGAGCTGAGACTGGTGGAAAGGAAGGTTCAGCTCTGTCCAGCATGATATTAAAATTCAGTTTTAATACCCATAAAACTTGTGTGCTGCCTTACAGAGCAAACAGAAGCAGCTAAGGATTGTGCCTTTATATACAGGAAAGCAACAGGAGTTACAACGGTGTGCTGCGGAATGGGGCACCAGGGAAGAAAGCATGGCAGGATAGTCTAGGGGGTAACTTCTTTAGCATCAAATTATCTAAAAATATTATAGATTAAAATCCTCCATCATTTAGAGGCACAAAGAAGTATCAGTATTTAAATCCAAGGTTGTGTTTTCCAACTGAAAATTACACATGCATTGTGATATTGGAAAGGAAAGACACGTTAACAAAGACACATGAAAGGTGCATTTGTACATAGTAAAA
This sequence comes from Crypturellus undulatus, assembly GCA_013389825.1. Taxonomy (NCBI): domain Eukaryota; kingdom Metazoa; phylum Chordata; class Aves; order Tinamiformes; family Tinamidae; genus Crypturellus; species Crypturellus undulatus. The sequence continues at coordinate 141,585 of VWPW01030073.1, forward strand.
GTGTATGCACTTCGACAAAGTATAAATAATGTAATACTGACAAAGTATATATACACTGACAAGTACATAAACTGACAAAGCATTAAAAACTTCTTAGGTTTACTGGAAATACACATTGGTCTAGACAGTGTACAGGTTTTCCCATAGAGGTGAAGCTACGGCAACCACAGCAGTTGCAACACACTTAAGTGTTGCATACTAGGGCAGGAGTCTGTAGGATGCACTTTTAAGAATAATTTAATTCAGAAGGGAAGAAAAAACTAAGTATTAGAAGTAAAAAAGCAGCAAGATGGGGCATGATGCAATTACCATGAACAACAGCACAACAGACACCTGCTCCTTATGCCAGCCAGTCGTTGCAGTGAGACTTTCAGGTAGACCATGGAACAAAGCCAGGCAGTGAGGGTGAGCCACAATGCAGGAGGACACCATAGCTACCACCCCAGGCCTCCCTCCTGGGCACACTGTTGTCTTTTGCCTCCCACCAGTTCTATTTTGGCCAATTTGATTCGATACAAATTATTGACGGGAAAGGCAGTGGGTGGAGAAGTTTTCTACCAGGTTAGTGAGGTACGCTGGCTCAGAAGGGCATCTGAGTGCACACAGCAAGAGACCACAGGAAGCAAGATCCCTTCCTTTCTTTCAGCAGCCATGAGGTGCTAAGAGAGTTCACTCCTATCATGAGCCTAGACCTTCACTCCCTACAGTCACTTAGGCTCAAATTCAATCAGCAAACTTGCCAAGGCACTAGATTAGGAGCCTTCAGTTGTGGTAGTTATGTCCCTTATAGAACACATACAGCTTTCAGAAGTTGTCTTCAGTCATAAGACAAAGTGTGATTTCTAGATTACAAATGAGACAGCAAGTTGAATACATGCAACGCCAGGAATTCAAAATAAGCCTGAAATAGTTGCTCTTAAAAAACATGGTTCAGCAAGTCCACTCCTTCCTTTTCAGCAGTAACTGAAGAGCAGATGATTCTAAACATTTTCCAACAAAAGGAGAGGGGAGAGAGAAAAAAAAGTTGAGCTTTCACAAACTGCCTCTAGCATGCCAACCGCTGACAAAATGGGTGAGGGGGCTACAAGGTAACCCGAGGGTAGGACTTTCATTTCCGTGCCCAGAAGCTGAGCTAGAACAGCTAACAAGATACGAAACCAGCAGCATCCTGTGTTGTTCTATCCCGTTAACACTGATACCATCACGAGCCAATTCAACTCACTGTCTGACACAAAAGTCCTTTGTGAGTTGTGAGCAAATTTGAGCATTAGAGAAGCTGACCAGAGCCAGAACTGAGGCAACCAAAGGGGAAGTTAAGTGTTACAAAAGACAAGGAGAGGAAGAATTGAGAAGTCCTTTCTCACAGGGGCTGTGAGCCTTCATGTTACTGGATTTTGCTTGGGGTCTCTGAATTACCTGCAAAATGGAACCTATGAGGCAACAGTCCTTAGTTCTCATATTAAGGGACCACAGGCCATTTTGGCAGCTTTGCACTCTTTCCTGAAGAGGATTAGAAGTCTGCTACTGAAATGAAATGATTATCACCGCTGCTACCAAGAAGCAGTATCAACTCAAGCATATAGCAGTTGAGAGTCCGCATAAAGGGAACCCTGCATTCTTTAATGAAAGCACATTGCCTGTTCTGTTACCGCTAAGTCACTCAAATCCAACCAGTCTTTTTCTAGGCAACTGTTTTGCCTTGCAGTCTATCACCAACAATTCTGTAAGAAGGAAGACGGAGGTGCTCTCTTCCCATCCAAGGGAAAAACCCATCATCAGGCAGCAAGGTCCTAAAAGGTAAGCAGCTGACCCAGTTTCAACAGCAGCTCTACGGAAGAAATAGATGGGTATTTGCCTTTTGCAGGAAACTGTGTTCTGCTTTCATGCCTCACTATAGTATTTGCAGATATCATCAACCCAGAAAACAGTACCTGGAGTCACATATTCTGTAATCCTTGCCATCACGGCATCAGCTGATATTGCCGCTGAGCTGTCAGCATCTGCATGTGCTCAGCATACAACAGGCTCATGTTGTGTCACACAAGTCAACAGCTCAGTTCAGAACAGTCAACGCAACTAAAGAAACAGCTCCACACATCCCACTGAAGAGCTGAAACCTTCATTTCTCTGTACTGGAAGGATTAACTATGTCAATTTTGCAAATTATATTTGTAGACTTTTTTTGAGACTTGAAATACTCAAAAACTAACTACTCTCAGTGCTATTCTCTTTCACCGATGGAAGTCTCAGAACCAGAGCAAGGGTGAGCAGGAGAGAGTGCACAGGGCTTTCCCCAGAGGCAAGGATCAAAGACTCAAGGAAAACCAGAGGATCAGCAAGAGCCCAAAGGTGCCAAGTGAAGCAGAGATGTTAGAGGGACAGAGCAGCGGGTGCTCAGAGAAGAGGCAGAAAATAAAGGGAAGCTACCAGAGCTGCCTGAAGCCCCAGGGTCAGAGTGGAGCTCCTCAAAGCTTATCTCAAACAGGGTGGGGGAACAGAGGCCTTCCTGGGGAAGGCAAGCTCTGCATTTGAGAAGTACAATGGCAGCAATTTACAGCCTAGATCTGCCTGTGCCCCAGCTCACCTTGATGACATGGAGGGACTTCCCTGCTCCATTAAAGACCAGCTTTTTCTGCCCCTACTTCTGCAGGGAACAGAAACACTGCTTATTTATAACCACTGTAATTAAGGTTTCAAGCTGCCATTCCAGCCTTGCCTTGCACGTTTGTTTTTACACCATTAGAAAGACAGCCAAAGTAAGTATTTAGTGAATCACTTAAGCACTCTCTTGGAAGGCTGCCTTTCTATTAGCATTCCTTTTATGAGGCTGTAAATAGCATTTAGAATTAAACAAGCAATAACCCTCACTGTTTTGCAGCCACCCTTTCCTCAGAAATTGGACACCTTGCCAATTTTTAACAAAAGTTAGGAAGGCTTAAACTGTTCCCAAGTATCACGGTCAAAAAGTTCTTCTCAAGAGTTTCCCATCGAGTTAATAATAAAAACTTATAAATACTAATCGGGTAAAGCCAGATTAAGGAATCATTGAAACTCACCACTCAGGAAATAACTGTAGATCATTAATTTGCAGAATTAAAATATTTTCTAAACCGAGGAGAAGGCACAAAACTGCCTACTTTTAAAACAAGACTTAGAAGACATCCAAAATTAATTTTAAAGAGACACTTCCTCTTTTCCACACACATTTTTGAGGAAAAAAAAAAAAATCATGTAGAACAATAATACAAGCTACAAGTTACTTCTAAAGAAACTGTACAGCCAGCAACCCATTTCACTTGGCAAGCCTCGGAAGCAAATTTTATGACAGACTACATAAAGAACACAAACTAGAAGCTTCCTAGTACATCCAAAATTATAATTAAAATGGAGAGATGCACTTATTTAGCAACAAGAACAACAGACACAATTCCAGTATTCGGTTTTACATGTGTACATTAAAGGTGCACCACGAAAAGATACTTAGTGCAGAAAAGGCTGTAAGCAGTCCAACTGCTTATGAGATTTTTCCTGCCCACACACACTTTTGACTCCTGACCCTCAAATGCTTTTTAAAGGGTTTTCTTTTCTTTCCACCAAATACACAAATTAGGACCTTGCTAACTGATGATTAAGAAACAAAAAACTGCTTTTGCCGGTTTTCTAAAGCACTGCTAGGCACAGGGGCATAGCAGGGCACTGGGAAAACTGTCCTTTCAAACTGAAATCCCAGATGCCAGACCATTTCACCAAGCAGTTTTAGGCACTAAAAAGCACCATCCACCCTCTCGAAAGCTGCTTCTCCCACTCTGCCTTCAGACCCAGAACTTCTCCTCTGAAGCACTTGGTGTGCTGCCCGGTCCCATACTGGGAGCAGAGCGCCCCAACATCGAGGTACTGGAACAAGAAACGACCCAAAGGGCTGTTTTTGGGGGACTGCCCGGGTACGGAGGAAAACCAGCTTCCACACGACCACCGCAAGGAGCTGAGTCCCAGGGACCCCCCAGCACGTTTCAAGGCAGCAGCGGCAGCCTCGCTTTTAGGTCCGAGAAGCAATACTCAGGAATCGTATTATATATATAAAAAAAATAATAATGGAAGAATAAACCTTCATATTAAAGCTCTCACTTGTACCACAGAGGTAGCTAAAGTGCTAGCGGGAGATGTAGTCTATATAGACACGGAAAGTGTCCTTTGCCCATTTACTGACTCAAAAATAATAAAAGGAAAAAAAAAAAGGGGGGGGGGGGGGGGAGGGAGGAGGAAAAGCACGGCTTTCCGCCCGCTGCAGCGCATCTCCCCGCGCCGCCGCGCTCTGCCCCGGCCGGGGTTTCACCCGCGCTGAGCCCGCACGCGGGTTTTCATCCCGGCAGCAGCGCGGCCGCCGCCGCCTCCTCCTCCTCCCGCGGGCGGCTGCGAGCGGCGGCGCCTGGCGGCCGTTACGGCCGTTAGAGAGGGGGCGCGCGGAGCCCCTCCCTCCCCGCCGGCCGTTAAGGGCCGTTGCGGGGGGCGCGGGGCCGNTCCCTCCGCGCCGTGCCGCGCGCTCACCTCGTCGTCGTGGTGCTGGCAGTAGCTGGCGCGGTCGGGGAAGACGGAGAGGATGTTGTAGGGCGAGGCGGGGTAGGGCGGGCTGAGGGCGAGCGGCGCGGCGGGGCCGGCGGCGGCGAAGCGCTCGATGAAGTGGTCCTTGGTGAGGCGCACGCGCTGGTGCGCCCGCACGCAGTTGTCGCACAGGTGCTCCTGGCAGTCGAGGCAGCGCGAGCTGGCCGCGTTGCCCTCGTCGCACGAGCTGCAGCGCGGCTCGCCCTGCCGGCTGTGCGGCCGCCGCAGCAGCAGCGCCGCC